>BLKR01002332.1:0-204051 GCA_011170035.1 Teleogryllus occipitalis
TTTAGGTGGAATATTATTTCAAATAAATCGGATCGAAATTTCACTTTGATCATATTTGACTAGCACGGTGGTGGTTATTGGAGGGAACATTTGACTGACGTTAGGATCACAACGCAAGTTATTTTGTGTTATACTCGTATTCTGTGTTGTCTTTAAAAATCGGCCAATTCTTTAGAATAAAATGTCTAGTTAATTAGAGGTGGAGTTGACACAGCCAGAAATAAGAGAAAAAGCGGAAATAATATTAAATAAAGGTTATCTACAATGTTCAATTTCGTTGTATTCATTATTCAAAGAAAACAAACTGTTTTCAATGAATTGTCTTTTGGTTAATGGAAATATATCCCTTTAGTAAGTTAAAACGTAAATTTTGTACTCCCTCGCAGGTGAACAGGTAACACCAAAGACACTTGCGGCAGGGTAGGATAGGGAGATGTTAGTTAAGTAGCCTTGGCTGAATTCTACATGTCAACTGCCACGAAACGATTCAATGTAAAAGTTTAACTTATAAAAGCAACTTATATAAGTCGTAGAAAAAGTACCGTATGAAAATCGATGTAACGCGTATTAATACACACGTGTGAAGTTTACGATACTCGCTCATATCGTAATATCACATTCTTTTATTATTATTCATCATTACATGATCGTTTTGTAATGTACTATTACTTATTATAATGCAATTCGTTATGCATCAAGTGGCTGGAGTATCCATTGGGGACGGAGAAGACAGGGTGGGAGAGGACAAAGAACATTTTTTTAACACATCAAAAAATTAAAACCCGTGCAAAGTCGAGAAGTAAACTCATTCAGAATAAATACGATGACGAAATTGATTATAACGACATAACTTAATAATACGAGGGATATATGTTCTAAAATTCCCTTTAATGCATATTTTTATTATTGCGAGTGGTATTGTCTCCATGTTGGCTAGATAATTTGACATGAGGAATTTACGTGAGGTTGTTGCAGACCTCAGAACTATACTTGAGCAATACCATCAACTAATTACCCAAACTCAGTCAACCAAGCTCCATTCTATTGCAATATTGCAATAAGTGGAGAGGTGGCTCCAAAGGATGGATGGGAGGGGTGTCCCCCTATAAAAATGTATAGGATTACAATATTATTTTAGATAATGGTAAATAAGCTTTAAAATAAATAGTATATTGTGACGAACCGACCCGAGACCGGGCGTTTGCACAACGCAAAATGCTTTCGGGGAACTAGCAATAACGTGAAGGGACTTCCCGAAACCTGACGATGACAAAGCACTGTGAGGTTCCGCTCAGCTGCCAAGAACAGAAATCAGGGATTCACTTTGCATGTGACCAAACGGACGAATCATGACGACTTCTCTAGACAGACCAATCAGACTCCCAAGGCTGAACACGTGACAACGGGGGAGGCGGGTGCACGCGAAGCCCCGAGCATAGAGTAAAGATGTACATAGAGGGCTCATGAGGTTTGTTTCCGGCTACCTCCTTTGAATAGTTTCCCGTCCGCCGATAGATAGCGCCAACGTCGCGAAGTGTGAAGGGAAGAACAGGATTGGCTGTTGGTGGGGGGTTTCTAGGAAATATCGCGCGGTGCAGAGGCACACGAAATTGTATCCATGCCGACGAGAGGCTCTCGGGTGGGTCGGCCGACCTGCCCCCCTCCCTCCAGCCGCCGAGCTTCCCAGGCGACGGCGGGTTCTTCCGGACGAAGAAGACCAGCATTTGCGTCAGTCCGGTCCAGTCAAATGGTAGAAAATAAGAGAAAGTTTTGGTGTAGTTTTGATATTTGGTTCCTATATTTTTTGGGGTCGCTGAACACGAATATCAGGCTTGTCAAGAAAAGTTTTGTCTAGAAAAACGTTTTTTAAGCAAAAAATACGTAAATACCACACCTTTTGTAAGTTTTTTCAAAATAACTCAAAAGCCATCCATTTTTCGTAATTAATGATCCTATACAAAATGAAAGAAGATAAAATTACCTACATTTAATGTCCGTAAGAATTGTTTCTCCGATAAAAGATTTAGCCGGGAGAACACCACGAAATTTGGTGATGTAAGCGAAACACATGAAAAGCGGGAATTATCCTATTTTATCTCAATATAACTTAAACGCTATCAATTTTTCGTAAGTATTAATCGGATATGAAATGAAGGAGGTTAAAATTGCCTACAATGTGTATGTACAGTTTTCTTCTAGGATCAATGGTATTGCCGTTAGTGTGCAAAATATCCCTGAATGTTACTGTGAAAATGGAACTCAACCTCCTGCACTACAATTATATCCAATGAAGTTGTATGCAAATAAATACAGCGTCGTGTGAATCTGTTAACATTTTAATTGGAAAAAGGGAAGTAGGTAATTAATAAAGCGCAAGGGAAAATCAATATTTTGGAAATCGAACGTGCCTTTAGCGATGCGTAGGTTCTGAAGGCCCTAGTTTTTATTGACATATATATATATATATATATATATATATATATATATATATATATATATATATATATATATACTAGCTGACCCGGCGAACTCTGTTCCGCCTTAACAGACGGTCTCACCTTTTCCTCGCGTCGAACTCACTGTGAGAAACTGTACTATCCTTGTTGCACTGCCTACGTGCAAAAACGTGCGATCTCACACAGGAACGCTGTCGAACGGGATAAACAGTATCCTATGTCCGTCTCCTGGCTCTAAGCTTCCTGCTTACCAATTTTCAGCCAAATCGGTACAGCCGTTCTTGAGTTATAAATAGTGTAACTAACACGACTTTCTTTTATATATATAGACTAGCTGACCCGGCGAACTCTGTTCCGCCTTAATAGCCGGTCCCATCTTTTTCTCGCGTCGCACTCACTGTGAGAAACTGTACTATCCTTGTTGCACTGCGTACGTGCAAAAACGTGCGTTCTCACACAGGAACGCTGTCGAACGGGATAAACAGTATCCTATGTCCGTCTCCTGACCCTAAGCTGCATGCTCACCAACTTTCAGCCAAATCGGTACAGCCGTTCTTGAATTATAAATAGTGTAACTAACACGACTTTCTTTTATATATATAGATAACGGCGAACGAAAGGCGGCTATTATTATCGCCTTCTGTTATCAGTGCGGCGTTACAACAGTGGGTTACCACAGGCAACAATGACCGCTAACGTGCGAAATCACGCAAAAACGTGCGTTCTCACACAGGAACGCTGTCGAACGGGATAAACAGTATCCTATGTCCGTCTCCTGGCTCTAAGCTTCCTGCTCACCAATTTTCAGCCAAATTGGTACAGCCGTTCTTGAGTTATAAATAGTGTAACTAACATGACTTTCTTTATATATATATATATATATATATATATATATATATATATATATATATATATATATATGTAAGCCTGTGGGTAATCAAGCTTGGCTAGGTTGGTAATCATGTCTGGCTCGCCCTGTCGCTTGTCGACACGCGCGTGAGAGGGAGTTCGTAACAAGACTCCGAGCTGAGAGCATTGATGGCATTGATGTACACAAAGGCTTGCTATCGGCATTGTATTGATTCAGGTTGGTCTTAATCTTTAGTTTTAAGTATATTTGTTTACCACTGTATTTCTGTTTTTAGCTAATCTGTACATATTATTTATATTACAGTTGTTTACTGCATCTTTATGCGTCGATTCTAACCCTAACTCCACTCCTTTGAACTCTTTAAATTGTGGTTTACATAAATATATATATATATATATATATATATATATATATATATATATATATATATATATATATATATATATATATATATATTGTGACGTAACGGGATGCACGCGCGGCGACGTGGCGTCCGCCGTGCGGAGGGCCGTACTTCAAGGTTTGCATGATAGTTTGATACCTCCTGTAACGGAAGTCGGGAACCCGGGGGGCGGAGTTCTTGCCCTGGCTGCTCCCACGCTTCCCGAAATGGAAACCAACAACACAGAAGTAATATTCCTAGAACAATTCTGAGGATTATAAACAATCAGCTTTTTTTTAAAAAAAATCAAATTATTTAATTTGAACAAATAACTTAGTCATTTGGAATGAACATTATCCTTCCATATGATCTGTACAACAATTAAGTGCGTCTGCACCAAACACTTCAGAATTGTACATTATTTAACACAATTCCCTTATTTCCAATAAAAATTTACATCCAAATTTGATCAACACACAACAACAGAAATGTAAGCAATTAAATGTAAGCAATGAAATAAACATTCTTCACCATTTTTACAAAAATTTTAAGGAAAAAGAAGATTCAAAATTGACAAAGCTTTTCATTGCTTTTGTTAAATACTCAAGACACTTTGGAGTATCATTCCCCAAACTCTTAAACGATAATACTAGTTCATTGCCATACAAGTAATCATTGCAACATTATGCCTTCCTTACCCTGCAGGGTCACAAAGCAATCCTGTCAAATGCTCACACTACATGCCATGAAATCGCATCATACAAATTACAATCAGAAGAAATTCATGGATACACATTTTGCCGAAACATTATAACATTAGAAATAGCTGGGTAACTGTCCTTCCACTCCGCTATTTATATCACAATCTGTGATATTGGACGGCAAATGCTGATACTACATGCCATGAAATCACATCACACAAATTACAATCAGAAGAAATTCATGGATACACTTTTGCCGAAACATTATAACATTAGAAATAGCTGGGTAACTATCCTTCCACTCCGCTATTTATATCACAATTTGTGATATTAGACAAACTCCAATAAAATATTGCACTACATAGAGAAACTGCAGTATCTCATCTCTCACTGCCTTCACTCCACTCCTACCGTTCACATCCCACTGGGTCGCGACACATCTGGTCCACCCTAACCGTACTTCGCTCCCCTTCTTTCTTCTTCCCCACTTTCCCCCCTTTCACTACCCCTCCGCTACGGCCGATACTGCCGCCTGGGGGGGGGGGAGAAGAAAACCACGAACTGCGCCCTCGCAGGCGCGCGGCCTCCCATACTAACAACAGTGGCGAGAGCCCACACCTGGGCTCGGCGCCACAATATATATATATATATATATATATATATATATATATATATATATATATATATATATATATATATACTAGCTGACCCGGTGAACTCTGTTCCGCCTTAACAGCCGGTCCCATCTTTTCCTCGCGTCGCACTCACTGTGAGAAACTGTACTATCCTTGTTGCACTCGTGATAATAAAGCAATTGCAGATTTGTGTTTTTCTCTCAAACAAAGAAGAATTAAAAAAACGCTCTGATATTAAATAGATAATTAAAAAATCTATTACGTAGCAGAGCGTTTTTTTGGAATTGATTTTTGTTTAAGAGAAAAATACAAAGCTGTAATCATAGCGACCGGCTGTTAAAGGCAATAAATAAGCAGATTTTGGAATTTATTAAGTTAAATTGTTTATTAGAAAATACAAATAAAAAATTAAGTAGATTAATCTTTCATTATTGTTCCTGTATTTTGGTGCATAGGTTGCACTCTTCAGTTAAGTACCTTCACGCGAAAACATGCGAAATCACGCGAAAACGTGCAAAAACGTGCGTTCTCACACAGGAACGCAGTCGAACGGGATAAACAGTATCCTATGTCCGTCTCCTGGCTCTAAGCTTCCTGCTCACCAATTTTCAGCCAAATCGGTACAGCCGTTCTTGAGTTATAAATAGTGTAACTAACACGACTTTCTTTTATATATATATATATATATATATATATATATATATATATAATGTTTTTTTACCGGATAACTTAAGTTATTTTGAAAAATCTTAAATAAAGGTACTGTTATTGATGACAAACCTCAACACTCGTTATAGCATTCTTACTATTAACATAGAAGCAATTCAGTGTCCAAGTTCAGTACGTCATCAATGACGGGTTCTTGTCTCATACAAGAAACACGAGTCTATCTGTGACAATTACGTTGATTATGTGTCAAAATATCTATCACAAGAATATCTCCTTAGATGTTTTTATGGTTACTCTGAAGTGCTAAGCGAATTAAAATGTCTAAAAACATGTGCGTAGATAGTGTTAGACAACACAACGATTCATATGACGTGGAAAGAAAATTTTCTTGCTACCACGAATAATGAAAGTCGGTTAATAGCAATGTTGATTACAAAGATTTTATTAGCAGAAATAGCTTGCAAACAAGCGAAGGAAGACGCGGACACTCCGATAATGAACACAGTTTTGTGCTTAGATCCAACTAATGAGACTGATTGAAGTTGGTGAGGATGTAAGAGATCTGTTGGTAATATGGTTAGATCTCTGCCAGCATGCAAAATGGCTCCTTTTTGAAACAGAAGAACGACAAAGTTTCTTCACCCGATTGCTGCCATAAGTGAAACATTAACAGATAACTTTGTTTCTCCCAACCAATAAGTGATTACGAAATCTCGGTGTAGGCCAAGTACGGAATAATGAACTTTGCTTTACAGAAATTTGGACGGACATTTGCGGAAACGGAAATTTGCTTTAATGAACATTCGTTATATCCTAATGAACTTAGCATTTTCCAAATTCCAAACTTTTACCTCGCAGACTTTTATTGCAGAGAGAGAGAGAGAGAGAATCGCATAAAGGTCCTACTATGGGGGTTCTTGTATTTACGTTAGAAATAATATTGATTCTATCTCCTTGGCGGAATTAAATGTGTATTCCATTGAAAATGTTTTCGAAATTTCTGTTGTACATTCTACTTCACTAAGAGTGATAATACTTTGCATCTACAGACCTCCAACAAAGAGAACTGCAGATTATATTTTGTTCTTAGAAAACCTGGAGATAAAACTTAACAAAGACAGCAATCCATTATTGTTTTCGGAGATTTTAACATTGATTTTCTGGTCCAATCTTGCGAGAAAGAAAAGTTTCTCAATTTAATTAATTCCTTCAATTTAGACATTACAATTAATGTACCTACACAGATCACACAAAATTCGATGAAGGCAATTGATCAAATTATAATTAACAAAACTACTACTCGATATGAAGTTGAAACCAAAGATTTAGGATACAGTGACCACGATGCACAAATTCTTACCATTATAAGAAATGCGATCACTGACACAATAAATAATACACGTATGACTAGATTGTTTACTAAAAGTAAAATTAAAGTATTCATTGATTACTTGATGCAGGAGTCATGGGAAGCGGTTTATAATACTGTTGATACAAACGACAAATATAATTCTTTTTTTTTTTTCAACTCTTTCATTTCATTTTAACACTTGCTTTCCTCTTCAAAAAAGAAAATTAAATATTTCACGGAAAAGCAATTCTTGGACAACAGAAGAGATTAGGACATCTTGTAAAAACAAGCGAATTCTTTCTTTCATTTCTAAACATCATAACGTATCTCAAGATTTCCTTATCTACTTTAAAAAATACAAAACATTGTTACGAAAAGTCATAAGGCAGTCTAAATCATGAAATACGATCAGGATATTTTGAACTCAAATAACAAAACAAAAGCAATGTGGAATATAATAAAAAATACCACAAAATCCACTAGAAACCCTGTAGAGAATGTTGTTCTAAAATATAACGACATAAATGTGAACGATACGGCAACTGTGGCTAGTCTCTTTAACCAATACTTTTCGAGAATTGCTGCCGATCTCACTAAAGGGGCGTTTACACGTAGAGACAAAGTCTCCTAACTTTCCTGAAGTTAGGAGATAAACTCTCTTAGATGACTTTACACGAATGGAAATATCTCCCGAAACGCGAGTCTCCTAACTCCCGGGAGAGTAGTTTCCTGAGATCTCTCCGGAAAAGTATCTCCTTGCTGTTTACACTTGATACAGCACACTGTTTACACATGAAAAGCAGAGCTACACTCGTGGCACATAGCGAAGTCGCTAGCCTTTCACCACTGAGGTCCGAGTTCGATTCCCGTCGAATCTCATGTGAAATTTGTTCCAACAAAACGAGTTTGGCTGCTTCAATAGGGCTAGTCCAACCCTTGTGAAGTGTCCTAAACCCTGCCCCTATCCTTACTCCTTCCCAATTCTGGCCGCTGGGTAGTGACGCAGGAGCGCGTAGTAGGAGGCGCGTACGCGGAGATGCTACCGGGCGGTCCTCTTGACAACTGACTGCGACGTGACGCGACAAGACAGAAAAGTGATAATGGAGAATTACTCCAAAAAGCGCGCAAAGTAATGGAGGATTACTCCACAGCGCAAAGCGCTCAACGACCCGTAAGGGTCTTCGAGACGCGTTGCGTCAAAATGGACGCAACAAAAAGTCTCTAGATGTTCTGTGGCGCCGCCATGTTGAATAAGCAGCCGATGAGCAGCGGCGAGCAGTTTGAGGTTAGAATGTCAGGGATCTTGCAGATGCCTGTGCAGCTTTAATAATTTTGAAGAAATGGAGAAAAAGAAAGAGACAAGTGTAGGTGATTCTATTTACAGAGAAGAGCTGAGTATTTATAGAACTTTGATGGAGGAATTGCAGGAAGAGAATTTTAAAAAATATATTTATTTGCTACCTGTTCAATTGTATTGCAATTTTCCGGAATTAATAAAATAAAACAAGTTTTAATTTATAGAGGACTAAAAATATCTATTGGAAAACGTGATCGTATTCGATAAAATAGTTTTGACCTAATGTAAAGCTTTGAAAAATGGTTAAGTTGATAATTTGTTATAGTATCTTTTTGTGAAGTTAAGTATAAACGATTTGAAAGAATCAATTTTAAGTTCTCTGTAAATTTTTTTAATTTGATATAAACTAGGGAGCATGTAAATTTTTGTAAGGAATTTATTTTGGATTATTTGAAATTTGTTAAATTTTGTAGTAGAGGCATAACACCATATAGAGCAAGTGTATGAAAGAGAACGCCTTATGATAGTTTTATGTAACAAAATTCCACAATTAATTCGTAACTTCGACTTATTTATTAAAGGAATTAATATAATAACTATTATTAATATTGTTATTATTATTGTTATTATTATTAAAAAGGATATAAAGGAAGAGGATGTGTGTACAAAAATTTCGCAAGGTGTAACTAAAGAAGGATTTGATTTGTTATTAGGAAAAATATCTCAAGCAATTAAAAAGCAAGATACCGTCATGCGGAAATATATTTCTTGGGGATAGATACTTGCTTTGGTATTACGCTATGGTTTTTGGCCACAGGAGATACATACAGTTCTTTGTCATTTTTATTTATAATTCCCCAGTGTAAAATTTCCTTAAAGATTAGAAATCTACGGACCACACTGGAACGACGTGCAGACATAGAAAGGCTGATTGAATACGTGGACACATACCAAGAGAGCACAAACTCTTCCAACTCTCTTTGAATACTATTTATCTCCCAGGAGATACGATTTCTCCGCGATACCAGAGCCTTTACACTATTCTCTCTTGGAGACTTCCAAGATCTCCTGTGACGTCATGTCTCCGGAGAGAAGATCGCTCCCCTGAGAGTTTACACGTGTCTCCTAACCAATTCCGGAAAGTTAGGAGAGAAAACTCTCTCCGTGTAAACGCCCCTTAAGGGTCTTCAGCCACAAAATTCTATAATAGACTGTTCACCCAAAATTTTAGACACGATGTTCGTTTCCGAAACCGGTGTTCCGGTTCGATTGTCCGGTCCGATGTTCGTTTCCGGTTTAGATGAATTCCCGGATGCTTTGTTAAAGACCTGTGCGTATGCCATTATACATCCGTTAACTCACATATTTAATTCGTCGTTATGCACCGGAACGTTTCCAGATATTTTCAAAACAGCTAAAATTAAGCCGCTCTTCAAAAAAGGCAACAGAAATGAAATTCAAAATTATCGGCCGAGATCTCTTCAGTTTTTTCAAAAATATTAGAGAGACTTTTTTACGTACGAAAGGAAACCTTTCTCAGTAAACATGACACACTTTCAGATTGCAATGATATATAAATACGTTATTCTAGGTGAGTGTATCTCGTTGCGGTATCCTGCATTAGAAAAGTTTTTGTTAAAAAGTGTTTGTTTGTAAAAAAAAAGCGTTTGTTTACCGAACTTTTGTACTACTAGACTCCATTTCTTGTGGCAGTGGTGGTATACTCCATTTCCTGTGGCAGTTGCAGTGCGCAATTATTGTCCTGAATGGAAGATCCTTTAAACCAGGGACCGAATACCGAAATAATAGCGATAAAGGTATTTATACTGGTATAGAAATACCTTTACCTCTATTATACCTTTATTCAAAATACCTTTAAAAATACCGGTATAAGACGTCAAATACCGGTATATTTAGAGGTATTTTACCTTTATTCGACGTCTATACCGGTAAATACCTCTATTTAAAGGTATTATACCGGTATTCTCTCATGAAAATACCGGTATTTTCATAAGAAAATACCGGTATTTCAGTAGAATCATACAGGTATTTGGGGGAAATTCATTGTGATTTTTTCCGCTGAGATGGCTCAGAGGAAATAACTATTTACACGGCAGAGTTTCTGACCGGGAGGTCCTAGGGTTCGAGTCCCGAGGGTGGCGGATTTTCGACACATATTCTAGCTAGGTCGAGTTCTGCCGTTGACTGAGAAGTCGAGTTCTGCCGTCAGACGGAGGGACCAGCCAACGGTCTTTCGCAGACATCAACACGAGCTCGTTCGCTGACCTTGGACCTCACGTCCGGGCGCAGAGCTTGGCGACACATGATAGAGTGTTCAAAATTTATCGTATTTCTCCGTATAAATCTTGTCCTTTCTAGTAGCGATAAAAAATGGAGAAACGTGTCTTCTTATCCATAAATGAGTCTTCTCACGCATACCAAACTTCCTTCTTGCACGACTGTTTATCACTAAATACGATTATTTTGTTAAATTTGATCGTATCACTAACATTCCCGAAAATAATTTTTTCAGTTGGCCCAGTTTCCTTATTCTGCACCATAATTATAACTAAAACAATATTAAAAATTGACATTGAACGCTAATAGACATATTAACTATTCTTACGAGAGGAAACAGAAGCGTTAGGTTTAATACAAAATTAATGATTGAAACATGTTTAATTTACACCCATGTATTATTTAATAAATTTCATTAAGAAAAAATATTAATTGTACTATATAATATTAATTAATTTTAATAAATATTTAAAAATATTAATACTAATTAAATTTAAAATGTTTGCATTAAATTTGTGTAAATTAATTTATTATTTTGTTTGTTAATTTATAAATTTATTTAAATTAAACGTTAATTTTAATTAAAAAGTAAATATGTTAATATTAATAAACTCTTTTTTATTAATTAATAATGTTAGTATATATTTCTTATTATTAAGGAAGAAACACTCTTCTCGAAGTGGGCTCCTCCAGTAGCATTTTACAATGTAAGCAACCCACGTAGAAGGGAACCCTTCCCCACATGCAATGTTATTGGCTAATAATAATATTAATAATAATAATAATAATAATAATAGTAATAATAATAACATAATAACATAATAATTTACTATTATTACAATTTTTTTCAATATTTGCAGTTAATGTCAAAATATATTAAACCCTTAATATTAACCAGGAAAATAACATTTTATTTTAGCCCTATTTATTAATGTATAATTAAGATTTAATTGTGAAATGAAGTAAAAGGAAATCATTTTTTAACAATAACAAAACTGGACCTGAAAGCCTGAGCGTTCGTGATTATCTCAAGGTGTCAACGCTTCCTCAGTTCGCCGAAGGAGGAGCGGGGAGGGAAGAAACGGTCCTACGCCTACGGCCTGCGACGTCTTGATTGATTGATTGTTAGTGAGTCCGGGCGCGGCAACTAAGATTTATTCCACGTAAGATGTGACCCAGAGAGCTTGGCAATACCAACCTCCCGTAAACCACCCGCCATACATACTACATTGACTTAGGGACTTTTGATTATCATTTAAGTTGGAGAAAGTAGGTGCCAACCCCAACGTAAATTCCCCACGTAATGGAAGTACAGCTGCCAGGGACATTTTTTTGGCTGGAGACTGGTATGCATGCGAGCGAAATGAATTTGTGCCAACTTCAACGGTTTCAACCAGCAAAACGTGTGGAGATTGTGAGCTCATGCGAGTGAGCCGCATCCCGCACTTGCGTGCTGAAAAAGCCTTTTTTTTATTTTTTTTTTTTTTGCGTTTCCAGTGCGCGAATTGTTTCCTAAGGAAAATCTTATTGTGCGCTGGGCTTGACATTTTTAGAAATGTCAGGTAATTCCAGAAATAACTCTCCAGTGAAGCAGAAGGGGAAGTGGATTTTACCGAGTGGTGAAAGGCAGGTCCTTCTTAATGTTTGTAAGTACAAGAGCGAGAAAAATTATCGTAAAGAAGTGAAACTTCCTGGGAGCAGTGTCTTTGCAAAGGTAGCTGTAATTGTGGGGGTAAGCCATCTATGTCACAATAATTATTGACTTTATTGCATGCCTCAAGAACGTCTTCACAATGAACATGTGTGTGTGATTCATAATTATTTTATTGAAATATATTCATATATTACAGAGACCTTATACAACTCTGGCAAACGTTATTAGGGATTATAAGGCAGGAAAATCTATTAAATGTAAGAAGAGGAAGCGTTCACGACCGTGAGAGATTCAGCTGATGGATTTGCAAGAGAAGCTATTAGCAGATATATTTACCAGGAAGCTGATAATGGTAAGATGTTTTATATTTAGAGTAATGATGAAGTATGTGGCTCACTTTTTGAAGACTTTCTAAAGACCTATTCATTTGCAACAGGCAGAAGACTCTCACTTACAGATGTTTGGCAGTACGTGAAGGAAAATTATGATATTTTTTTCATTCAGAGGGTCATGCACAACATTGTACAGAATTATTAAGGAAATGGTTTAGCATGGAGGAAAGGAGATCCAAATATTCGTATTTGTGAGTCAAATGAAATAATTGTAAAGAGGTTATATTTTGTGGCAGACTATATGAAAAATAAGAGAAGTCAAAACCCAAAGACTGTAGTGTACCTTGATGAAACATGGATCTATATGAATGGTAAAAGAGCCCTTTGAAAATGTATATTACTGAAAATATATATTAAATGTATATTACTTATGTGTAAAAATTACGAGACAAAAATATAATTTTCATTAGGTTCAACTACTTATTCATGGCAACTACCATTAAAGGCACCAGTAAAAGAGTAATTAAAATACCACCAGAGGGAAGGAGGCTAGTTGTGGTTCATGCAGGAACGAGAGAAGGTTTTGTACCAGGTACAAATGTTTTCAGTTTTAATGGCATTAATTATGTACAAACTGAGGCATGTGTACGAAGCATGACATTTTGTAGGTGCTGGTCTGATATATGCTACTGACCTAAAAAGGGGGCAAGATTATCATGGAGCAATGAACAGTTCTACTTTTGAATGCTGGGTTGAGAAACAACTGATTCCTGGCATTCGCAATTTAAGACCTTGCATCATTGTCATGGATAATGCTTCATACCATTCAAGGCAGGTAGAGAGGCATCCAACAACAAAGTGGCGAAAGGATCAACTGATTGTAAGTATCAGAAATGAAATGAAACTATTGTGCTTAATGAAATAAGTAATGTAACCAAAGAAAATTATTTTTAGGGATGGCTGAACCAGCAAGGAGTACGAGTGCCAGAAGCTGCAAATAAAATCTCACTTGTTGCCCTGGCGAGCCAACATTGTGAAAGGATAAAAAGGTACCACGAGATTCATATCAGTGCGTTAAAGAATACATTTCATTAATATTTTGCATCATATTATCTTGTTCTGTTGCATCATTGTAATTAAATATTAAAATATATACTTTAAATATGTACAAATATATGCGTCTACACTTGTGATAAATAAATGATATATAAATCTAATAAACAATTGACCTCAGCAATGTATTGGTAAAGGTATGTAGTTGATGACATGCTGGCTGCAGAAGGGCACACAGTTTTGAGGCTGCCACCATATCATTGCAAATTCAATCCTATTGAACATGTGTGGGGCATTTCAAAAGGGTACTACCACAAAACTGTATGTGAAAGGTCAGGGCAAGGAATGGAGAGAACTAAAGCTGTGTGAAATGAAGCAATAAATCAGGTAAAGTTTTCAATACACCATTATAGAAAAATGGTAAATATGATAACAGTTTTGTTTATAATTTTTTTCAAAATTAGTAAAACAACAAACTAGAAAATTATGTTATGGCATTAACAGAGTCACACCAGAAATGTGGAAGAATTCAGTGGAACATGCAGAAAAAATTATTGAAGAGTATTATGAAAAAGAGGCAGTGGAAGAAGATTATGAAGAAATAGTAGTAAATTTGAGCAGTGCTAGTGGAACTGACACAGCGGAAGAAAGCACAGGAGAGGAAGGAGACACAATTCCATTTGAGCCAATCCCAGGAACATCTTCAATGTGAAAAAATTGAAAAAATATTAGAGATTCCACAACTTCATCTCAAGAAACATCTGACATATTAATGCAACCACCCACAGTTGTTAGAGAACATGTTGGGACCCCCTGTACAACAGAACAGGTAAGAACTGGAAAATACTCCATTGAGAACTGAAGAAAATTTCAATTCATTTACACATTCTCCCAATTTTCAGTCAATTGTTCCTGCCCGTGCTTCAGTTGTGTGTTTGGATCGAGTAGGATTGCAAAAGTGAAAACAGTGAGTAAGCATTAAAGCGTTTGGAATAAATGTGATAATCTTGTAAAATATGTAACTCAATATTTCAGATGTGCCTCAAATTATAAAATTCCTGCCCCCGTAAAGCAACCACCAAGTCAAGATTAAGAATTAATTTGGTTACACTGTGTCCCGGAAAAGGTATAGCTTGAATTTACTCGATTATGGAATTGTGGTTATTGCAGGTTATTACATTAATATTATTACATTACAATCAATTGTTCCTGCCAGTGCTTCAGTTGTGCGTTTGGATCGACTAGGGTTGCAAAAGTGAAAACAGTGAGTAAGCATTAAAGCGTTTGGAATAAAAGTAATAATTTTGTAAAATATGTAACTTAATATTTCAGATGTGTCTCAAATTATAAAATTCCTGCCTCTGTAAAGCAACCACCAAGTCAAGAAAAAATTTGGTTACACTGTGCCCCAGAAAAGGTATTGCTTGAATTACTTGATTATAGGTGTGTGATTATTGCAGGTTATAAATTAATATTTTTAAATTACAGTCAATTGTTCCTGCCAGTGCTTCAGTCAGTATGTTTGGTCTGAGAACAGTTGCAATGTGAAAGAAGTGTGTGCATTAATAGTTTTAATATGAGTGTGAGATCCTGAGTGAACTCCTGCCTTCTTAATTCAACCAAAGACACTAGTTAAGAGCACCATTTCATTAACATTAATTAACCCCAATGAATTAACAGTTAATCAATTTCCTTTACATTATCCCTGTAATACAATTAATCATTACTGCCAATGCCTCTGAGTTTGTGTTCAGTTTAAGTACGGATGCTAAGTGATATAAATGAATACACTTCAAAGATTTGACATGTGTGTGAAACATACATTACATTTATAAATGTTTCAGATATGCAATAATGGAGTTCAGAACATCCATCATTTTATTTAGATGTTTTGTTCAAATGGTAATCAGTTGTTAAGTGAAATTAGTAAGTACTTATTTCATGATATTATTTGGCATGATATAGAGTAAAATTTAATGTTTACTACTGATGCGCTATATTACTTTTTGGTTATTAACATTTCATTTTAAGTTACTTTTCAATGATTTTCTATTTATGTTTGTAAATTTTATTGGTTTTGTAGGTAGATTTTTTTGGTTACATATTATATTGAATACTGTAATGTGAAGCAAAAATTCTTGGGCCAACTTTTCTTCTGGACAATTTTGTTTTTCATATGTTGCAGGAGTTTGAAGTAATATATAAGTTAAGTAGCAATTTTTTTTATTTAAATGTGATAATTCTTTTTTTTAATTTTTGTTTTTCATTGCAAGAACATAATTTCCTAAGAATAATTTTTGATCTTATGACAATAACATGTCTGTTTATTGAATTTATCATGATTGGACAATAGATACTGCATTGATTGTTCTATGTTGCAGTGTTGCTGTGTTTACCAGATTATTCATTTTCTAAATATGGAATTTTTTATGTATATTATTTTACGTATTGTAAATGTCTCCATTATTTTGACTTATGTTTCTGTATGCATGCTAGAAATCGGCCCTCAGTCGTTATCCTGATCGGGAGGATGGGTATGCTATCAATATATGTAAAATTTTCAAATAGTTTATTAATTTGTAAAGTGAGCCAAATTTCTTAATGTTTATTTTTAATGATAATATTTTTACAATCCAATTGAGGGTTAATTCACTTTCTTATTCAATTTATATATATATATATATATATATATATATATATATATATATATATATATATATGGTAGCATACTTACTGCTTTGTTTTCCCCGATCGCTGAAGGTAAATGCCGGGATGTTTTGTAATGTTTGTAAGCCCAGGGACATTAGGCTTTAAAATTGTTGTAAAAATTCAATAATTTTTGTGAAAATAAATTGCTGTGGACCATCGGTGTTCAAGAAATTTTAATGACTGCTCCTTGCAATTTGTCATTAAAATTGACCACCCATGGTGCATCAGTTTATTCTTTACTGAACCTTCGCATTATATCAAATCATATATCTGATCAATTCAATTTTCATGAAATTTCAAACATTGTCATTTTCATACTGTAGATTTGTTCATTCCTTAGATATGCTTTGATCGTGGTCATGTGTCGATATTACGTGCATAAAACCATTATTATACAAATATTTCTAGTTCAGTAAAGAACAGTTTTATTTCACTTCATTGTGTACTGTTTGAAAATTAAAATTATTTTGGGTCTTGCATTTCATTTCATCTTTATTCTATAAATTCCCTGTTTATACCTTTTTTTCCTATTGTATAGTAAAATAACATTCTACTAATTCATTTATTCTTCAGTTCCAATAAGATTTTATTAATTCTGAGAGTTCAAATATTTTTAAATTTATAGGTAATTTAATTAAAAGTATTATATTTAATATTATAATTAATAAAAACAAATTTCATATATAAATTATAAATTAAATTATTTTACCATATGTCTGTTGAGATTTATAACTCGTAAAACAACATTAACAAATCATTTCAGCATATCTGGATTTTTGAAGGCCACTACGTACATTTAAACAAGTCGCGTCGGCGCTTTCGCGTTTTATTTCGATGGGGTTGGCAGTGCCGAAACTCCGCCATCTTGAATTTTTATGGTCTTTTCTTACGTGGAAACACCTATACTATGGTCATTAGTCCCGGAAGTGAAGTGTGTGTTTTTACTCGGGAGGTGGCGGTGGTATTCCCCCGCTGAATAGCCAGATTCGGCGCCGACCTACCGTCGGCTAATGAGGGTTTCCAAACAAGTATCTCCCACCAGCAGGGCACCGCCCCAGAGAGAACAAGTTCTAAGTCCCAAACCGGTCTCCCGGCATGTGTGGTACTGTAGAGCATGTTAATGTGTGTGTGTGTGTGTGTGTGTAAGGGGTGAGGATAGAGCAAGAAAGAGGAAGGAAAGATCGCGAGCAGTCCGTGACCCGTTTGTTAGGGTACTGCTCCGGCATTCGCCTGGAGTTGATCGGAGAAACCACGCAAAACTACCGATCAGAGTAGCCGGCCGCTAGAATAGCGGCTCCAGATAGCCCCCAGATAGCGGCTGAATTCGACCTAGCTAGTGTCAAAAATCTTGCCGCCGTCGGTCTCGAACCTAGGACCTTCCGGTCAGAGGCGCTGCAGTGACATCAGCTGATTCAATGAGTCACCTTTCCCGTCTCGTCTCGAGGGGGCGACCAGCTCAGAAGGGGCGTCGACTTCATGCAGTGCCTTCCGACTGATGTGTCACTTGGCAACAGCAGCTCCGCGTGCATAGTGGACCTCTTCCATGTGCCAATAAATATGCTTGTACCGCATTGCACGAAGTTATTTCAAAACCAGGTAAGCCCCTTTGCGTTTCCCTAGCGAAGCAATACTGCAAACAAACCTGCCCCGATTTGAGCTCGTCTCAAAGCCCAGAGTGGGATGTGAATGCTGGCTGAAGCTGTCTGGTTAGAGTATGACTGCGCAAGAGCCGCACACAGGTAGGTCGCCAAAAGCGGCGGTCAACAGGCCAGCGGTTCCCGTGACGCCAGAAAGGTGTCGGCGCGCACACTATTAGTACAGTGTATAGTGAAATGACGATGTAATGAGTATTAAATAAACGAATTTGAAATTTATTGCGACAGGAGCTAGGAACGAACGAGTGTGGTAAACTTCATACGAATGTTTTCGTATAAATACGCAGTAGATCTCAGTTTTATCAGTAGAATTTCTACTACTAATGAAAACGATTTGAAGTTATACCTTTAAATTCAATAGTGGCAACTGTATTTCAGAATATATTCGACGCCACCTAGCAATCAGCCACTTAGGTGTCCCAAGTGGTACTGGGCCAAAAGCATTCTGACTGCAACCCAACAATTCACAAGTCACGTTTGGATATAATTTTTTCAAAGTTTAGTTCCAAAACAGGAAATAATTTATCACCAAAGTTAAGTTCATGTTCTTTTTTCTAACTACCTTAATATCAAAGCGAGTCCCCATGAGAGATTCAGGATTATTTCCTTCACATTTGCGGGAGCATGGAGGGTATGTGCAATTTACTATCAACCCTCACGGGCTGTCTCAACACCTCCAAGCAACAAAAAATTTATAGAACGTTGACCAATGATTGATTACTTCTCAATGTTTGGTTTGTAAACTTCTGAGTGACTGGTCAGACATCTGTACAAGAATGAAACTTTATATCATAATGAATCATTACGCAACGAGTTGCAACTATTTAATGTGAGAATTATGAAATGGCAGAAAAAATATATTAAAAACTAATTGTAATAATAAAATATACTAACGTAAAAGAAAGTAATTTTTATATATAGCATTTTAAATATTGTCACTGACTTTAAATTCAAACTTGTTCGCGAAGAAAAAGGGATACTAGAAGTCTTTATTGCCTTCGACAGCATGTACAGAGAGTGGCTGATACCTAGAGTGCATGGTTGCGAATTCCACTTAAAGCATGTACGTTTAATTTTAGGTAGAAGTAATTAATTGCTCGTATATATTTGGCAACTAAATATAATTAATATTACAATTAAATATTATTAATATTACATAAGAGATTACATATTTCTTACGCCATGTTATTCTAAATCACAATATGTTTTTATTCTTACTGGAATGATGGAACATTATGTACGCACCTTTCCGACTCTGCCCATTGCACGTGGAGTTCCTCAAGGATCGATTTTAGGACCTATTCTGTTCTTACTTTACGTAAACGATATGCCCTCGACGATTCGAAACGGAAGAACGGTTCTCTTTGCGGATGATACGAACATCCTTTGCAATAAAGAAACCGTAAATAGTACAATATCAGATGTTTCAAATTGGTTCCGAAATAACAAATTAATAGTAAACGAAAAGAAAACGGTTTTAATGCAGTTTTCCACTTCAAATAAACAATTCTGTGCTCCAATGAAAATGAACGGTGTACCATTGACTGATGTTAAGGCAACAAAATTTTTAGGTCTCTCAATTCAGTCAAACCTTAAATGGAACGTCCATTTAAATGAATTGAACACAAAATTAAGTTCATTATGCTACGCGTTCAGAATTCTTGCAAATTCAGTCAGCATTCATACTGCTCGTTGTGTATACTTCGCGAATGTTCATTCCCGCCTGACATATGGCATAATATTCTGGGGAAATACATCTTATAGCTCCCAGGCTTTTAGATTACAAAAACGAATTGTACGAATAATAACCAAATCCCACCCACGTGATTCATGTAAGCCTCTCTTCATTAATCTAGGAATTCTACCATTACCGTGTCTTTTTATTTACGAATCAGTGGATTATGTAAAAAATGACTTGCTCAAGGGCAGGAATATTTTTTCAGAAAATGCCGAAGTCTATTACTATAACACTCGACGTAGAAATCATATTCATCAGGTGACAGTATCAACAGCTCATTACAAAAAATTCACATACAATACATGTACATTATTTTACAACACTTGCCAGATGACATTAAACGATTAAATTCAATAGAAAAGTTTAAATCACAAGTGAAATCGTTTCTTCTGCATAACTGTTTCTATACAATTAGAGACTATACTGAGCATCACAAGAAAAGTAACATTAATTTTAACAATGATACATAATGCATTAATTACCATTTGGACTGTATAAATGAGTATAAACAACCTGTAATAACTATTGTAACACAGCTTCCGGGTCAATGACCCCCATCTCGATCAGGTTTTTCGTCCAGTTTCCCTGATCCATTGAGCAAATGCTGAGATGGCCCCTTGTTTTGCTTCTGGACATAAATGTAACTTCATTTTCTGTGCACGTCTTCTAGAATTCAGTGGGAAATACAATTATTCAAATTATCGTTTCCATGTTGTCGCGGCAGGAAGTAATAAGAGCCAAAATTTATTGCTTATTTATCTTTGAAAATAGATTTTATTACATGGGAGTTTTTGTTGTTGTTTTTTTCTCCCTTTCAAAATTCAAAATTTATTGCTTGTTTATCCTTGAAAATAGATTTTATTACATGGGAGTTTTTTTGTTTTTTTCTCCCTTTCAAAAATTCAAAATTTAAGTAGTATATGACTTAGTGTAGGGATCACAGAATTTTGAAAATGTGCACACAATTCACTTTTCCCCATAGCACGTCATACGCAGTTTTTTAACTGTTTTTTGACGTAAAATAAATAAATTCCCCGGAGATGTGATATACCGAACTCGACCACACAGTCACAGAATGCGCAAAATGCGTCCATGAGGCCGCCTTCTACTATCGGTGCAGTCTACTGAGTAACATCACTAGAGACTGTTGCGAAACGAGCCTTACCTTTTTATAGCAGCCAGCGCTATTGAGGCAGTTAAATCGGTACCTCTTCCGCGCACCGTTCTAACACAATATAAAAAAAGCCAGGGCCACTTGCCCTGTCTCACCCCTCTTTCCTGCCCCCGCCCCCTGCCCCCGTCGACGTCCATAGCAGAACACTCGGAAGAAACTTCGCCCGCGTAGCCGCATCGTCTAAGTACTAGAGCTTCTACAAAGCTCCGCTTCGGACGAAAACTCTCAAGAACTCTTATCCATTTTTTTTCTTTACTCGAACTAGTTTGGTAACGCCGACAAAAAACTGTCTGGCGACCGTCTAGAACCAAAAATCTAGGCCAGCACTTTAACGAAGGCGAGCGTTGTTCTAGTTTCTCTCTTTCAAACTTATTCATATAGATGTAGAATAAAAGAAAATTCTAATGTACGCACTACTTTCTTTCTGTTTTAGAATTCATTGAAATGAAATGGATGAATTGATATCAGTGGGAGGGAAACTTTTCGGGAACATTTATTACATTGTTAAGCTTCACTCAAAAATGGCAACTTTTCGTAAAATTAAACGACCAAGTAATAAAGAATATCGCAAATGTGAGGATGAACTATTAAGCAACCTACATTTTAAGTTCTGATCTATCTGAAATTTGAGGTAGTCATTCACACAACTTACCAAAGCATAATAATTTTCAATTGATACTTTTGTGATGAAAGTCTGAGGCCTATCTGGAAAGTTACGAGTAGCAAAATTCAGAGTGTTGGCAATTATCGAGCCAACATCATATTCCCGCATGACAAGTTACCTTCTCTTCGTGCATGGTTTCCTTAATGCATAGTTCTCAAGCTATTACAAACTGGTCGTCGGGGACAAATCTCAGAGACAAGTGTGATTAATCGGCTTAACCTTCAAGAGTAACTCATAAATGTTGAGTTCTAATCTGCTTTAGCAGACAACGAATTGGGAAATAACGTTTTGTTTTTAGCAGTTCAGGAAAATGTCAAATAACAGTACACACTGTTCTAAAAGAATGTCAAATCTGGTTTAGAGTATGAGTTTTGGAAACACAGACCAGTCTGTAGAAGATATCCTAAATTTCCTATCATTTCCTCAATATTTGAAAAACAAACTTAATCTAGATGACTCCCGGGTTCTCCTGCAACGCATGAATATCTGTGCCCCCTGCACACTACTTATACCAGCGTGCCTTCACGGCAATTGATGTTTTATCTTCCACTATGAATCGAATCGTAAACTAAGGAAGCTCGGAGGGGTATATATATATATACACCGGAAGCAAGAAATGTAATAACATAGAATTATTCGTTTCGCTCTCTGTAGCATACACTATCGGCGTAGTCAACCTACCGCAAAGTTGAGAAAAAGTGGCACTTTCAATCACAATCATGATAATTACCTTAAGTACTTCGCTTGAAAGATGTATTTCATGGATGGCCGTCAACATTCTTAAGACGTTTCCTTGTCTGCCTTTCTGAACAATGGAATGAACTTTTCATAGATGTTTGCAGCGTGGCGTTTAAAAGCCAATTTACTTGGCTTATAATTATCACTGGTTTCCACTTCCAATGATACATTATACGATTAGCTTCAATCTAAAATAGTAAAGTCCGATATTGTTTTCTTTTCTAAAACCAAGTGTCAGTCTACTACAGTACATTATTATTATTGTTATTATTATTATTATTATTATTATTGTGATTTTTTATGTACAACTCTCACTTTACACGAACCAGATATTCATACGTATCACTTTACTTGTTTCTTAACGCTATTATTCTCATTAAAGGGCTGACATTTTCATGGCATTCCGTCAACAACAGTATTGAAGGTTGAGATGCGGGATATAGCATCACAACAGCCTTTCCGCAACCTAGATAACGCCTTGTGACGAAATCGTGTTCCAGGAGCGTTAACACTTGTTCGGAAGGATATCCACAAAGGATTTTCACAAAAATGAAGCAAAATTAAGATTCCAACACTCCATGAGTCGACACACTAATTGGCTAATAATATACTTGAAAGTTTCGAAAAGTGGAGAACAGCTTGTCAACATTAAGGAGGACGATATCCTTCTTCATTCCAAAAATAATTATTTGTATATCCTACGTATATCTTGGTAAATTAACAGAAACCGTGAAAACAATGAAAGTATCGAGAGCACTTCAAAAACAACGCTCTGCGCCCGCAGTTCCGCTAACACCAAATCTTCTCCAAGTGGAAGTATCTTATTTACGTTGCCAAGCCATTGTTTGCCACATCTTACCTTCCTCTCCCACTATGACTCATTTTCCTGCGTTCCAATTCCTCCTCGGTTGCTGCTGCTGGGCTCCTCCCTTGCCGTCGCCTTCGCTTCCTCGTTTATTTTGTAGTAGCCGCCGCCCGGATAAAAACGCGTACGTATTTACTGCACGGGGGCCAATGGTATTGCGGACGAGAGAGTCGGCGGCGGCGGGCTGCTGAGTCAGCCTGTTTTCATTGAAGGGGAATACCCGCACAGAAACGCATGGGAATCGCCTCTGTTGTTGCCGGTGCGGGCTGCTGGTTTTACTGCCGAACGAGGGCGACTCCGTAATACTCATAGTATTATGTATGCACTGCGAGAAGCACGTCGCATCCCGTCCTATTCTGCCCCGCCCCGACCTTTCGCGCTTCCTCCACGCCCCGGCCGGACAGGAGTATTTTTTTAATGCCAATACACAGAATGCATAGAGAAAACACCGAGTACTTGGCATCCATTCAACGAGTAGTTCGTGTTAAAATAGTAGAAGACGAACGTGTTGTTTGCAATTATTTGCATGGTATACTGAGTCCAACAGATATTATAAAACTCATTAAATGTAATACCGTCGTAAGTAAAAATCGTGTTAAAATTAAAAAAACAATAAAATTAGTATTAATTCCAAGCATAAATAGATTGAAATAATTGTATCATCACATTTTGATCTGTAACAACTGTATATATAAATAACTCCATTTTTTCTTCCTTTCATTAATGACAAGAACATCTTTTTGAAACCACTTGTGGTTTCCGTGTAATCTTCAGTGAAACACGGGCAATAATACAAACAATTTTCCTTGAAAATCAAGTCTGATGTGAAAATGAGCTTACATTTGTGCATTTTCAGAAATGCTCAAACGACATTTTCTTAACAATACTTCAATTTGTTTCTTTCAACTTTTCGTATCTACAATGCTAAATGCACTGAATATCATGGCATAAAAACCATATTGATGCACGAATTTAATGTTTCGAAAATTACACAAATTTATTTTTTTCTAATAGCTCTTACATATACATATTTATTTTACGAGGCGTTTTTGCATTGCATTTGACAGAGTACATGTTTCAAATGGATGTTTCTTGAAAACTCGTAAGTTCTAGGAAATCACATTAAAAGTATTACGTTAACGTGGTATAAAATATACGAATTAATAGGGTTACTTAATGGCCCAGACTTTCTCGTCTTTGTTAATGTCGGTGTCTAAAAGAATTTCCGGGCCTCCCTCGATATCTACCTCTACTCTGGGGTGTTGTAAAGAGCACCTTGCCCCCCCCCCCTAACAGGGCTCTACCTCATTCCTGTACCTTAACATATTTTCCCATGCCATTCCTAAGACCCATCTCGGTGCTTGTACCATTGTTCTGGGTTTGAGAGTAAGGTCCTCAATTCAACATTCTTCATTCAGTGCCCTGTCAGGTCAAGATTATGGAAGTGAAGTCAATATTATGGAAGGATTATGGTATAGATGTAACGAGGGGCTCAGAATGCCTCATACCTCAAACGCAACTGAAAACATTGTGTTAAGTGGTTTTCGAAAGCACAGCCTTAGTATCCACGTACTTCACTCACCTACAACAAGCTTCTGCCTTACACGGAATCACTTGAGCGTACTAATTGTAAACGTATTCCGGCATGGCAAAATAATAATTTGATAGAGCCAAAAGTGTACCTAAAACTGGCCTTTTCAGACATACTTGTTCTTTAATGTGCTTTGTAATATTGAATATAAGTATTTGAAGGATCTCGAAAGAATTCGTTTCCATAGCAACAATGCAAACAACGTTACTTTAGCATAAAAATCTTTCAACATCACTCAGAAAAGAACAATCTTCTCAAGATTAACTAACTCAAGAGAAAATGTAGTTTGTAATATGTATCAATTACCAACTAAAATACTGGTTGTGTTTATTTTCAAGTAATATATATTTTCAAGATATAATGTTTTATCAAAATACATGTATAATTTTTAATTTTTCAATTCTCTAATAGTAGAATTAAAATATGTCTTCAAGAACGTTACAGAAGAGAAAAATCTGGTTCTACATACAAATTTTCATTGAACAATTCGGAGCCGTTTTTTAGAACATCTTGTTTTAAAAACTAGCCATGTTTCACTCAAAATTACGCGAAAACTACTTATACTTTTTTAAAAGGCACACGGCATTGATTAAAGAACTAATTGTCGAGAACTAATTTTATTTAAAGAAATCATTTCTATCTTCAATAATGCAGTTTTATGACGGGGTAATAAGTGTATTTCCCTCAATTCTTACAAGAAAGTTTACGAAACCAATTGGAACTATTTTTAGCGAATTTTTTAAAACTTCCCAAGGGTTTTATTTCAAGTCTGTCCCAAAATTCAAAGAATTTGTTTCAAATTCGCGGGACTTTGAGACGCACCAGATTGATCGAGGAATATTCATTTTGGAAAGATCCTATAAATGGTTGAGTCGTTAGAGTTGTTCACAAAAGGACAGACCGGCGGGCGGACGGACGGACGTAAACCCTACGTGGTCTACTACACCACACAATAACTTGTTCTACCAGGGGGATTAACTCCGGGGTGGACACCTAAGCCTCTCGCCTTTATCGTCATCCCCCGCCGACGCACAAGTACGCCGACAGGCTGGTATCTGGATCCCGCTAGAATGCAGTTTGCCCTCACGGCACCTCCCCATTAATGCATCGGTCGGGCCCCTCTGCTAGCTCCGAGCTACCGACTTTCCAGGTCGGTACCAGAGTCAAATTAATGGGCCACTCACATACCCCAGGAGTCCTTCCTCTATGCCCAGTGTTGAGCCACTGCCAGACGAAGCCAAGTGCCTAACTGGGGGCCTCCGGATCAGATCCAGAAGTCTTAAAGGCTCCCAACCCGTCACCCCCTGCCTCCCCTTGAAGCTTTTGACGTGAGTACCGCCGGAACCTAGGCAACCCCGACAGGTGGGGTTCATGTTCCCCGTCTGCTCAAACTCAAATAGAAAATCAGTGAGATGAGGTTGAGGCCCGCTGCCCTGCACTACAGAGGATGCTGGCTGGCGAACCCCACACTCAACCCCGCCCAAGGGTCGGTGGCAAGCCACCTACTCGCTGCCTCCACCTTGAGACCAACGACGTGTGACGCCGCGAAGCTCGGGGTCCGGGCGGTCATTTGCAAGTCTCCCCCAGGAACCGCGACCACCTGCGTAGTTGTGATTCCCCCCTGCGGGAGGAAGGACGGACGTTTTGACAAAAAACACTTTTTCGTGTTTATTTGGGGGGGGGCTGCAAACTGTATTTCCGTTTACAAAATTGACTTTCTGCATTACATAACTTTCTTTTATATTACGTATGTTACTTCCTATACTTGACGTACGTACGCGAGAAAGTATAGGAGTACTGCAGCAGATTCTTTATAAATCAGACTCCAAGGAAAATCAAACTTCTCAGTTATTGAACAAAGAAGAGTCGAAATCCGATGACCTCCTTGACATTAAAAAAAATTCACAATTTTTATAGCAACGACGCCTTCTGTTTACTGATCCACACTTTTTTCGCACAAGTGTCCCCTCTTTGTTAATCTGTGTTATCTTTATTGTCAGTATTTGTTTCTTGAAGTCTACAAAATCTTTTTTTCCAATAATGTGAATTTAACTTTCGAAGATTCGAAAATCGCAAATGTGTATTTGAAAATTATTTTTATATTATTAATTGTATACCAATATTAATATAAGTTCCAATAAGAATTTCTAGTGAAATAAATCTTACAATCATTCAATAATTTGTTTTATTCAGTCACGAATAATCAGAGCCAGTAATTAAAATCGGTTGTGGGAAAAGCATGTACCTTATTTCGCAGCAAAAATTAGGATAGCAGTGTCATTACTCATTACACATCATTTGCAAAGTCGCATATGTAGCCATTTGAGGTAAATACGACTGAAAGCGTCTGAAACAAGTTAAGGGTCGCTACTCCGCACGACTGATGTGTCACGTTCCGAAAGACGCCACAAAACTTATGTAAAGGGACGAGGATCGCGCTTGCAGTCGTTCTCACATTCCTACGACAAGCACAAACACAACGAGCAGGTAACGCGAGTAACAAGATGATAAGCAAGTTCGTGCCTTCGCATCTCTCAGTGCGCGGCGCGCACTCCGCCCGCGAAGAACTTCGTCAACGACTGACATCGCCGTAATTCGTATGTAATTTGCATCTTTCAAGGGCGCGCAGGGTTGCTGGCTAACAGGGCACAGAATTACATCGCCCTCCATCTAACCTCTACGAAAGTGGAGCAGACAGGGTTACTGTAAATGTCGAAATATGTGAAGAGCATTTGCTGCCAGTCTCCCGGTTTGAAATGAGGTTTGCTAGCTTCCTCGAAGACCTTCGTAGGGCGCAGTCAAGTATCTCATTTCTGAAATGAGAGTCTAATGGATCCCACTCTTTTGCAAGGTAATAGCCAGGGTAATGCGGGTAGAGGAGAACCCTTCCATGTGATCTGTGCCACGGCGCCCGGTCTCCGCGGGTAACGACTTCTTCTGTCTGGAACTTCGTCTAAGTTTCAAAAGCGCTATAATTGCGAATGGAAGTATAATCGCACACAATAGAACAAGTCGAGAAATATACGGGAACTGACGAAGTTATCTCATTTCATTAATTCCACGCGAAACACTTCTTGCAAATTGTTCTCAATAATATTCAATTGTTACTTAAACAATTTTTACAAAGAAAAAATATCAGGTGTTTCTCAACAAATTGTCTAGTGTTTTTCAAGGGGAATTAGGTTAAACTAAAGAACTTACAAAGCTATTATAATTCGAGAGGAAAACGTAAAGAGCACTAACAAAATAATTAGAAATTGCACACCAAATTTTAATAGGAAATTATGAGTAAATAAAAATAAACTTATACGTTGCACAGCACCTCATTCGAAAACTAGAAGTGCTACAAAAATGGTCAGACATTCTCGTAGTAATTTCTAATTTCCTTGGTGTGGATTGGCTTTACAGTCATGTTCCATCCTCTTGACAGCAACAATCCAGGTTTATAAGTGTATTTTACTCCAGTCTTACAAGAAATTTAAAGAAATATTTTGGAGCCATTTTTGAGAAAATGTTGAAAATGTTCGGGGGTCTTCATGTAAAGTACCCCCAAATTTCAAAATGTCAAAGCTTCAACTAGAGCTAGATCGACTGGGCACACTTTTCCGGTATCAGGGGACCCCAAAAGGAGTATTTCCGTTGAAATCTCGAAATCGATTTCCCGCAGTATTACATAACTTTCTCTATACTAAGTATATTACTCCGTACACTAGGACCTACCGATCATAGGCATTGCAGTAACATCAGTTGATGATTTGAACCACCTAAGCTGGCGTGTTCAGCATTTATTTTTAGGCCGAAGGATATCGTAGAAGTATTTTGAACTAAACTGTATTTTAATGAACATTCATTTAAAAAATCAATTTAATAGAACAATAAAATACTCGATACTATTAAATTAATGTAGAATAAGTCGCGCAAGGCTTTTCTCACAGACATTTACGCAACAGTTTCGCCGATAACACGGAAAAGCCCAGCGTCGCGCCGTCGGAGAAGCCGCAGTGGCTGCGGTGACGCGGCAGCAGGTTTGAATTTCGCACCTGGAAGTGACTTTTAAACTTTCTGAAAGCCACGATATTTTTGTTTTGGAAAAACAGGACCTGTCATTCTCCATGACATAAAACACAGAATCTGTTGTTGTTTTGCTTTCTTTTTTTTTTTTTTTTTTTTTTTTTAATTTTAATAACGAGAAATTTGGGTCATTTGAACGAATATGTGTGACGGTGTGGTGTGGAGGCGATGATGTGTGGTATTGTGCATTTGGAATGTGGTGTGTGTGTTTGTTTGTAAGTGTGGGCGTGTTTGGTGTGTTAGTGTTGCGTGTGGAGTGGGTGATTTGTATCCGAGTATAAGCCCCGGTGGCTCATGGCTAGCGAGATGAGTTTCCATTTTGCCATGCCGTTCAATTCCCGGATGAAGCAGAAATTAAAATGTCGCTTTTCACTGTGATATCCCAGTTCATAGAGCTGGTTGGTACATGTGAAATGTTCTCGCAGGTATACTTCGATTTAAACAATGTGGCACTTCAGGGTCTCGAGCTGGACGGAGAGGGTGACATCGTCATCCAATCAGGAGCTCCAATATCAAATTTTTATGTCGTAAGAAAGCTCCCAAATGGATGATAGTCTCCCCCTCTCCATCTGGCTCCTGACCTTCAAGTAGCACTGCATTTAAATCGAAGTATAGATAATGCCAAACGGACGGCGAAAGGGATTGCGGCGAAAGGGATTGATAGAGTTGTCAACATTTCATTCGTGCACCACAGATGCAGTTTCTGTACTAGTTATGTAAATACACATTTTAAAACGAAGTTTTTTTAAAGTAAATGTTCATTTTGTTTCTAATAATTTTAATGTAAAAAACTATAATTTGGAATTACCAGTATTTTTTTAATTGGTGTGAAATACAAATGATATGCTGAAAAAAGACGATTATTGGTATATGAAGATGCAGCAAGGATCATGCAAAGACGAGTAAACACGTAATGCGTGTTCTTTTGCTACAATGAATTGTGTAGGGTAAAGTTATTTGAAATATATCGAAATGGAGTAATGAAATGTTATTTGAGATCTCAAGGGTAGGAGTACGGTATTCGTATCAACTGAATCAACTTTCTTGTTTATATTATTTTAGAATTTATAGTCACTATATCCTAATGTTTTATTTACTTTTAATTATTGAAAGAATGTTTATGAAACATTAATTAAATATCAACAAAAATATCATTATTTCAAAATAGTTTGAGTAGTACTTACTCGTTTGCCAGTATACTTTGCGTAGTAATTAGTCGTTTACCATTCTCACTCTTCTACTACTACATAGACATTTGTTGTTGACGATGGTTCGGCCTAATAATATATAGAAGTTTGATTCCTAGAATTTAAAAAAATGTTTTGAGGTGAAGTCAATATGGGAAACGCAAATGAAGTACTCGTTTGCCGAATGCTGGCTTTAAGTACACATGAGTTCTTTCGAATGATCGTATAAATGTCAGAACTGCTTAGAAAAGGACTATAAGATATAAGCAATGCGTTCAGTTTCTGAGAACACTTTGATCTATTATAAAATTAAAACGTATGTTGATCTCATATTTATATTTAATAATTCTTTGAAAATACACTCGCATGCATTGTCACGGTTTCTTGGAAATAATATACAACGCCTCTCCCTTCTGGCTAAACATTCCTGAGGTAGGCGAAGCGCGAAGATCACAAGAAAGTTATGCGACGACTAAACAGCATAATTAGTACCTCTCATCTCCAGCCATCATTCCGCCAACGATTTCGCAATCAAACCACTAACCTCGAGAACAAAAAAACAAGGTTTTTCTTTCCTAACACCAAGATTGTGTAGACATCAATTAAAAATGAAAACATGATGAGAAAGAAGGGGCGACATTTGTTCCAGATTCTCCGTAGGACCCACACGTTTTGGCGAAAACGTTCAGAAATGTCACGGCAAATAAATATTTTGCTTCGGCGACACCATTCGTTGACAATGATAAAGGTCAAGTCATTTCAACGAACTTTCTGAAAGAAAAATAATTTGCATGCCAAATCTCCGCCTAAATTTCCTTTATCCAAAAAATAAAAACATTACTTTTATCATTCGATTTTAACACAGAACAATCGAGATTGAGTATCCTCTTTTCTTCATGATATTCCATAATATTTTTCTGTTAACTTGATCAAATGCTTTTTTGTAGTCAACAAAACAAATTTGAGTCTCGAGATTGAATTTTTTTCTTTTCTCTATTAGTTGTCGTATTATTATGATGTCTTGGCATAATCTTTCTTTCCTGAAGCCATTTTGTTCATCTGTTAACAAAGCATCCACAATTTTCTGTAGTGTAGTATTGATAATCCTAGCATATAACTTATAGGTTGTGTTTAGTAGGCTTATTCCCCGATAGTTCTCACAAAGTAAGTTTCTTTCTTCTTTTTTATGGAGTGACATAACCTCCGCAGTTTCCCATTCAGTTGGTATTTCTTGGGATTTCAAGCATTCATTTATCAATGTAAGAACCTGAATTTAGATGAAGTCCCCAATATTTGATACGTTCTGTATTTACTCCATCTATACCTGGTGCTTTTCTATTTTTCATTTGGTGTATAGCTTCTTGTAATTCTTTAAGTGTTATATTATCTCCTAGGTATGGCTCACCTCCACCAAATTCATTTAAGGAATTGTTAATCTTTTCATGTTCATATTCCAATTGTTCTACCCATAGATTTGTATGATGGTTTATCCGCTCTTCTTTGTCGATAATGTGGAGACGTACCGTATCTCTTTCTATCTTACTTAATTGCTTCATCAGTTTGCAAACTATTTCTTGTCTGCCATGCATGTCGTTTTCTATGTTGGATATTAGTTTATCCCAGAATTCTTGTCTTACGAGCATAATTACGTTTCTCTTTATAGTTTGCTGCAGATTCTCCTGTTTTCTTTTGTAAATATTCTTTATATGTTTTTTCTTTTTCTTTGTGGCATTCTCTATTTCCATATTCCATATTCTTAGTCCTGTCTTTTTCCTAAATTTATTCTTTTTACCTATAGCCTCTGTTGCAACTTGCATCATGTTGGTTTTTATATTATTTCATTCGTCGTTTAAGTTTTTGGCAGTATCTTTATTTTGTAAATATTGTTGTAAACTTTGTTGGTATAGATATTTTGATTGATTCGTCCTGAAGTAGATATACTTTGAAAACGTTTTTGTTTTCATATCGGCTATTCTCCTTTTTCCATCTGGTGAGCAATGCAATTTTTCTTGTCCTAGAAAGTGATCTGGGTTAACATCACTCCCTCTCTTTACTCTCACATGTTGCACTAATCTAGCTAACTTCTTGATGGCAATTACATAATCAATAGTCGATCGATATCCTCTTTCAGTCGAAGTATACACATCGTTCTTGCGAATGTACATCGTTCTTGCGAAAGAAACTTCGTTATTTTAAGTCCATTAAATGAACAAAATTGAAATAAGTCATGCCCGTTGTTGTTTAGGGTTCTTTCTTCGTAAGTTCCTACAACTTCTGGGATCGGTGCATTACAAATTCTAGCATTGAAGTAACCCGTCAGTAGTAGATAGTCTCTTTTTGCCATTTTATTGATTTCTTTTTGTAATAGCTCATAAAATATTTGGGTCTCTTCCTTTTCCCCCTCTTCTGGTGCATACACTCCAATTATTGTTAAATAACCTCTAGCAAGTTTTAATTGGACTATTAAAATTCTTTCTTTTATGTAGAAATAGTTGCATATTTTATTTCTCCATTTCTTATCAATTATAATTGCCAGCCCCGGTTTAGCTCTAATATTTTGTTCAACTCCACTATAAACCATTATACAATTGTCTATTTTGTTCCTTTTAATTTCGTCTTTGTTTCTGTTACAGCAGCAATTTTTATTCCTCTTTCTTTTAATTCATGATTTAATAATTCTTCTTTCATTCTTAAGCCCCGTACGTTCCATGTTTCAATTTTTATCTTTTCCAAAATTCCGAATCGTTTATCTCTTTTTTCTTGCGTAAGTCGTCTTATATAGATTCGTTAGGTTGTTTGGGAAGAGAGCCAGTATATGGTTTATTCATCTGACTGCCTTACGAGGACTCTGCAGATATAGTTGGGTGGTGGGGCTGCCACCTTTCAGCCTCCCAATTTGCTGGCTTCGTTTAGGGCGGGATCGCATAGATCAGTTGCATTGCTGTTTAAGAGCCTGATCTGACCTTTGAGTTTCCTCTTCAGCCATCTTCGTCTTCAAGAAGCTGCGGCTGAGGCCTTCTTCTGGAGTACTTCTTAGTCTGCCACTAACTACTTTTCTACTAAAAACCCCAAATGTAACCATTCTAATGTGGTGCATGCTCGAAAAATAAATATTTTGTATAGCTTGAAAAATAAACCAAGTTGTATTCATTTTTTGTGCATAGGTATTCAGGACCAACAAATTATTTTATTATTCGTCAACTGGACATCACAAAGTACACATGTACCATTCAATACATTCCAATACGAATAGGGGAAAATCTTCCAAGTAAATGGTATTCGAAGATCTATTTCTTACGATCCTCGGATCAGAAATGCAATTTTCTATTATATTATTTTTCATGAATGACCGTAGTAATGTTCATCTTCTCTTGACCGTTCTAATGTTCATCTTTGACTTATCGTAAAAATCCACAAAAATATTTCCCTAGGTTTAGAAATATAGTCTGCTGTAGCTTCTGTCTGATTAGTGATTACCCAGAATTATTTAGACAAATCACACTGTTTCCGATAACAATGTAGAATAATTCTTTGCATTGTCTACACGGGTTGATTTGTATCACATCCACTAAAAGCGTGAAGGAAAAGGACATGCTGTCGGTCATATCTGAATGATTTTGATGAACGGGACTTGTCCCCTCTTCTAGAAATAAATGTCTTGATAAGAAGTTAGTGAAAGATCAGTGGATCCACAACTTCATGTATGATAGTAATACTATCAGACTTTGGAGCAGTATATTGTAGTATTTACTATTGTGACGTTATTGGCAAACACTGTAAATAAAAATTGCTTCAATCTTTATGAAAACTGTGGAAATGCAATTTCTTATTATGGATTTTGAAAGTTGGGATTTGAACCCGGGTCCCTCAGATGGCCTAATCACTACGCTGCCGCGTTTCTCTAGTTCACAAGATAGGTTGTTTTGATCCACTCTTAAATCCTAATATTGGTAACAATATGAAATGACCGTTATAAAACGAATGTTCCGAGCATTATTTAACGCAGGAGAAAAGTCAGTTTCCATTCTGTGTTAAAAGTGCAGGACTCATTTTCACGCACTGATCTATACTAGGAGTTTGAACACAGTAAAATTCAAAGAAGTTCTAATTGACATTCCTGTTCTAGAAAACCGACAAAGAGAACACTGCTGAAAATTCCAGTAAATATTTTATTCTCATTTAGTATCCCTGGAAGCAGATCCACCCCGCAGCCCCCGGGAGCAATCCGCCCACAGCGAGCGCTGACACCTGCCCAGAGCCTTCCCCAAGCACACATCACTTTCACTTTGTGTTTCGGGGTACCGAGGTCGGCTCACCCGGAACCGTACTGTCCACTACGCGAGGCGGAATAAGGCAGAATATGCAAGCCGTGTGAGGAGGCGTAGAACACTAACGAACGAATAACAGCGAAACCGGCGAGAGGTGAGGATAGCAGGCAGGTCAAGCTGGTCTCCCGACATGAGTGGTAGTGTAGTGCATGTATATGGGTTCGGGTGTGTCCATCGGACAAGGATAGGAACAAAAGATCGCTCGCAGTCTGTGGCCAGTTTGCTAAGATTCTTCTCCGACATTGGCCTGTCAATGATGAGAAAATTACAGATCAGAACACGGATGAGAAAATTACAGATTGATCAGAGCAGCTGGCAGATAGAATACTCGCCCCAAGAGTGGTTGAGTTGAATTCCATAAAACTATCTAAGTAGCTAGGTTTGAAAATCGACCACAGTCGAGAACCCTAGAACTTCTGCTCATGTAGGGGAGGTGAGTGAAGGTTTTGGAATGGGTCTGAGGGCGGGTAAGATAAACGAGATGGAAGGGGTTGAGCGTGGCGGGAGCGAGGGAGGAGTAGGAATGAGGTGAGGTCAGGCAGTTCCCGGAAGCAACTGTCTAGCGCGTGAGGCGCTCCATGGGGAACCCAGAGCCACGCAATCTTATTTGCTGGCGCGCAGTGTTCGGAATAAGGTGGAAACGGCGTGCATTCATGGGAAAAGTAAAATTGATTATTGTGCTTTCAATTTCCCTATAAATAAAAAACATAAATTGATTCTAGGCACATCTCATACTAGGATCCAGAAATTATACATATTTTTTCCAAATTTCACACGTAAGTAACAATTTGTAAACTAGATGCCCACACTTAGCTGCACACTTTGCAAATTGAATGACCCAACTTGGCCCACATTAAGAAATAAAATATTATTCAATCTTAACATTATAACCATGTTTCCAAATCTGTCAGAGTTCAATGGCCACATTTAACTAATTTTACATGACAGCAGTTTGAAAATGTCTTTGCCTCAGAAAGTGTACATATTTTGCCTGTTTCCTGTTCCATTGTAATATATTTTGAACGTAGTGGGACGTATGTCTGGGAAGGGTAATTAAATACGGGCAAATGTTTGAAAATATGTCATTTACATAATTCTACAGAACAGCAATTTAAAGATATTTTGTCTTCTAAATTAAAGTGGAGAAGATGGTATTTTGACTATTTCTAGCATTGTAATTAATTTTTCTTGGGCATATTTTGTAATACCTCCAGGAAGAGCAATAGCATTAGAACAAGCGTGGAAAATGTCTCCAAGGAACAAATATTTGATTTAAATATTAAAAAACGCGTGTTTGAAAGTCAGTGAAAGTCTACATTCATACTCCACGCGCGCGTTTTATCCCGTTCGAGACCACAGTCTGGCAGCGCCTGGGGATTCTCCGAAGGCGAATTCGGAAGGCGTAGAGGCGGACCCCCCCCCCCACGCGGTGAGGGCTGAGGCGGCTGCCAAGAGAAATTGACTAATTCGCCCCCTGACGGCAAGGCAGCGGCCCTCCGAACGCCGCAGCCGCATAGGCCGCGCCGGCAGTGACCACGATACACAGAATGCGAGGGCTTGGTCTTCGTAGAAGACGGCGAAGCAAGGGGGGGGAGCACAAATTATCCGCATAGGGTCACTGCGACACAAAGTTGCACAGCTAAACGACAAGGTTAGTGTCGGCGAAAAGGGGCCAAAACATGCTCCAGTGCCAGTTATGTGCCAGTTACACCCGTGCTTGCGCGACTTAAAGTTAAGGTACCCCAAGGCTTTCCTGCAGGCCCAGTTTTGCCAGGGAAGCTGGCCGGCGGTAGTGTGACTGCACCCCCTCTCCGATCCATTCCTTGCTCACCTCTCTGGCACGGTGGGGGTGTGCCTTAGGTCTGCAAAAGAGTTCGCCACTATCTGCCCCACAGAAGACTGAATACGTGCAACTAAGAACACAAATCTCGAAGAAAACTACGAGCCGATGAGTTTCGTTTAAAACAGTTTTTACTCCGTTGACCACGCCGTTTACGGCTCCAGATGCTCGTGTTTGCCAGGACGGGTAAAATAGAACAGACACAACTGTCACGAGTTTTGGTCCCTTTAGAGAAGGACCAGCAGGGCCTCCAACTCAGGATCCAAATTACCCGATCTAATGACGCAGCTTCAGTGGGTCCATGTACCTAGGGATCTAGGCGATCAGCCGATGGAGATCTACCTATTTAGGTGGCTCAAGGCCTCAACTGATGTCACTGCAGTGCCTCTGACCGAGAGTCCCTACGGTTCGAATCCCGAAGGTCGCAGGATTTTCGACACTAGCTACGTAGCTACGTTGAATTCTGCCGCTGTCCGGACGAAAAATCGAGCGCCTCCCTCTGATCCGTAGTTTTCCGTGTTTTCTCCGATCAACACCTGGGGAACACCGGAGCAGTACCCTAAGAAATCGGCCATTGACTGCGCGTGATCTTTCTTTCCTCTTCCTTATATTAACCTACCCCTTCCTTACACACACTTAAATGCACTACAATACCACACTTACGGAGAGCAGTCGGGACGGTAGAGCTTGTGCGGGACGTTGGCCCACTGGTGGTAGATACCTGGTTAAAGAAAAACCTTTAAGTCCACGGAAGGTCGGCGCTGGATCTCACTATCCCGCGGGAGAAGATCACAGCCACCAGCCAAATAAAAAACAATGCAAATTATTTAAATATATATAAGCCAAAAATTAAAATAAAAATCGAACTAAATTGGAAAAACATTACTATTATAATGAAAAGTTATGCTTACAAAGTATCTTGAATAATTTCTTCAAAATATCTTCTATAATTTCTCTACAATAACAAGGTACTTATTTTAGAGAAAGGGTTCGACACAGACGCTCACGTCAGTGACGAACCATTTCGAAAATAAATAAGGCGACACTAAAAAATGTAAAAACTAGTGCTACAGAAAGGCACAGATTTTCTCGTAGTAAAATTTTCCAATATCCATGGTGTAGACTGGTTTTACAGTCTTGCCTCGTCCTCTTACCAACTACCATCTGTCGCCATCCATAAGTACATTTTTTGACATTTTCTCAGTTTTTCTGATTCCTAATAATAGAACGGAAATATTACTTTAAGAATATTAAAGAAGAATAAAACCACGTTATAAATGAAAATATCTTGCAAAATTTGGAGCCGTTGTTAAGAAAATGGCGTTTAAGCGTCACTGTAAATGCGAAATTTAAAGGTCTTTTTTTACAGAAAACGTCTGAGTTTTCAAAAAACATTAAATAAATTCATTTGAGGTACTTTAACTCGCAAAGGACACAATGTTTACAAATCGATAGAAAAGTACATATTCACTGCGCGAGAGATATTTAAAACTAGAGGTGCTACATGGCGCAGACTTTCTCATAATAAAGTTTTCTAATTTCTTTGTTGTGATGTGGCTTTAACGTATGGCTCCATTCTTTGGCAAGCTGCCATCTATCGTTGCCCAAAGTACAGTTTTTTGACATTTTCTCAACTTTTTGCTTTCCTTAAAGAACAACCGAAATATTACTTCAAGAATATTAGAGAAGAGTATAACCTCGTCCTAAATAGAAATTTTCACTGAAAAATCTGAAGCCATTTTAAGAAAATGGCGATTAAGATTACTGTAAATACGTAATTTGAAAGCTCATTTTCACACGAATCTATTGAGTTTTCGAAAAACGTCATTTGAAGTCATTTGAATCACTTCCACTTATAAATGAAATAATGTATACAAATCGATGGAAATGTGCATATTAACGGCGCAAGAAAATTTAAGCAGGCGCAAGAATTAAAAAAAATTACATTTGTGTAATTTTTGAAAAAACAAGTGAATACACCAAAACGAACTTTACGGCATCTTACCAATATCCGTTGCAAAAGCTTGAAGAAAAAAATTAGAGCAATTTTGGAGAAAATGCAATGAAAATTGTATTTAACGCACATGTACTCATAAATACAATATTCTGAAGAAATTGCCTCTAATGTAAATATTACCGACGTGAGAGTCAAGTGAAAAAATACATTTTTGTAATTTTTGTAAAAACAAAAGAATAGTAGAATATGGCGTTTCTTATTTATTCATTGTATAGGGTCCATTTAGCACTACCCCTACCAATTGCTTAAATAAAAAATTTGGAGCCGTTTTTGAGAAAATTTTGTTTTTGTAAGTTTTTTACATTGTAAATATTGCACGCACTATTGCACAAAAACTACTAGAATTTCCAAAACATCTACATGACCTTAATGAAAGAATTATTTATGGATAACAAATTTCATTTGAAGGAAAAATCTATGTCTTAAATTTTTTAATTGTAGGAAGACGACGAACAAAATTCAAACTTTGGAATTTTCAAAAAATCAGAGTTAACCGTGAAAATGGGACGTATGACACCTTCAGAAGTGTATTATACTCTATTCTTACAAGAATTTTTTTAAAAAAATTTGGAGTCGTTTTTGAGAAAATTCTGAAAATGTCCGGAGGCCTTCACGTGAAGTTCTCCAAATTTTAAAAAATGTTTTCAAAATTGAAATGCTTCAACTTCGGATTCCTCGTTTTGGAAAAGATCGTACGAATGGTTTAGGCGCTACAAGTGTTGACAGACAGATACGGACGGACGGATGGACGGACGAACGAACGTTTTCCTCTCAGTTGGGTTTTCGGCATCAGGACCCACAAAGTTTCAAAAAAATATAATAAAAAAAAGAATAACAGTGATGTCTGATTAAACTATACGCAAAAAAATGGCATAATGAAGTGATGTGTCGCGCATCATTGGATAATATTTACAACTCGTGGACCCGCCAATGGTTCGCTATTGCAGATCACACACTAGTGGTCACATGATTGTTAAACACGTTTTACGCTAAGCTGAGAAAAATTATAATAAATGAAAGGCTTTGTTGTAAGTATGGGCATATTTTATGTCCTGGTTTGGACACTTTTGTCCTGATCCTGTTGTTAAAACGTTCTCTATTAAATTTTGTCAAGCGTTCCCTATGACACAATTTTGGAGAAATTTGATTTACTTGTCGGAGATTCAAGTAATAATTCCGGCCGTTATTTCACAACTGCAGGGGCAGAATACTTGCATACAGTGACAATGCGCTTAATTCTTGACTGTGCAGCGGGTCGCGTAGAGATCAGGGGCGCTTGAGTAGTCATAAACGAATAAATCATCAACAGCGCCCTCACAGCTCCGATTTAATTTACTACTCTTTAAACACTCACATTAGCAATAAGAACAAAGTGTGAAAATTTCAGCGAAATCGGTCGAATAGATTTTGTCTATGTGCGAAACACATACGCACATTCCCTTTTATTTTTAGGTAGATTGATATAGATATGGAATGTTGCTGGTTGATGCGTTTCAACTTTATATTGTATAATTCAACAAAAAATTAAAACTATTTAATGAGTAGTAATTTTTCAATGTAATTATAAATCTGTCATTCTTACTTATACTTACATGTTTAAGCTTTTCTTTCAATAATGTTAATTTGAAACACTAAGAAATGCTTTGAAAATATCAAAAAATACCAAATACAATTGACTGAATTGATACGATTTTTTATATATCAGCATTGAAAATAAGGGGGCGATCTATGAAAGTAAGAAGAGGGCCCCCCGAATTAACCTAAGCCCAAGGGTCCCCAAACCTTTTAAAACGGTCCTGTAGTAGCCTAAATGGCAAAACTGGTTGAGTAAACACCGACAACGATAGCGGCCACCACAGGAGATTTAGTAAGAAAGAATGTTTGAGGCAGAAATGGAGTCATGGACGTAATGGCCAACTCTGTCCCCGGGGTAGGAGGGAGAGGATGCTCATAGACATGTATCTCCTCCATTCCCTGGACAGGTGATCACAGAGGTGGTTTGCCTTTAACTTCCGCAGTATAAAGGACGAGAGGGTTATAAATAAGATAATGTTTGGATGGGATATATGAGCTGCAGTCTTCAGATCCGTGAATTTCAAAGCTGAGTCTAGCTCCTACGCCACCGACGCTGAAATATTTTAAACGACGGAATATTTTAAAAAATACAGACCGCAAGTTGGATATTGCCTTTCGATACACTGCAGTATCCTTTCGTGCCGAGAGAATCAAATTATTGCATTTCATTCTGGTGAATAAATCTTTCGAAGAAATCTTTCCCCAAATAAAATTGATTACACCATACATAATTTAATACACCACATTACCTGGCTTACCTCGGATGATGAAGGAAAACCCTTCAAAGTAAAAAGTCTATTAGTAATTTCTTTGTGGAACAATTATTTCTAAATGTGTATAAATTAATATTGAAGTGTCCGCGCACTTTTTAACAGTCATCGCCAGTTAGGCGGTGGGGAAGCCAGTGGCGGTGAGGCTCGCAGGCCCGGTGGTGGCCGCGGCGGCGCAGAGAGCGAGTGCGCTCGGGTGAATCACGGGATTTACGGCAGGCGGCCCCGGCGGACGCGACGCGACGCGACGCGCCGCGGCCCCCAGGCGTCGCCGATTCGTGGAACGCGTGGCGCGCGAAACGCCCGCCGCAGTCGCTCACGCAGCCTCGGAGGCGCAGAGACAGAGAGACAAAGGAGAAAGAGAGAAAGTGAGAGAGCTACAGATGAGAGACAAAAATACGAGAAAGAGACAAAAGAAAGAAAGAAAGAACGACCGAGACCGAAAAAAGAGAGTAGGTAGAGATGACAGAGAGAGCTCATGCCGCAGGGGTACTTGGAGATTTTCCCGTACAAGTATGGCACACCAGCCTGATTCTGAGACGGGGCCTTGACGTAATATTTGCCCATTCGCAGTACTGTCGCGAGTTTTCAGATTACAGAGATGGGCCATGTAGGAGATTGGGGGTCCAAAAGTTATAGCAGACAGAATGGTGAAGGTAGAATCAAATGCCCGGACCTTGGACATTGCTGAATGTACATGCATGAAACTGATTACAGGAAACCACGCAACCGATCAGTGCACACCTAACCGATCAGTGCACTCGGCCTGTAAAAATCCCATCCAGTGGCATTGTTAAGTCTCGAACCTGGGTCTCCCGATCAACAAAGCTTAAATTGTGCGCCCTTCATGGGCTATATCGCACCCGATGCTCTCTCGGAGTACGGTGGGGAGTTTCCCGCTCTTTAAAGTAAGCCATAGGGGCACAGGTCTTCCTCAGTATATCTTGGAATCTGGCACTATGTGATCGTTTCAAAATTACGTAACACATAAATAGATAAAATGGAGTATTAAAGAGTTGCTTTCGAAATATTTTCTTCTCTATATCCTCCCCTCTCCCTCTCTGCGGGTGCTGCTAACCCTAAAAATTAACAGTCCGAGTCGCGTGGCCGCCCCCTCGTTTCATCCGTCAACTACTTCACTGGCACTGCGCTCTTGCAACATGTAACAGTTACTCGTAAACAATGTCCCGCCTCTCTTCGAGTTCAGGCCGTATAACGAACCCGCGAGCCTTCCTGGAACGCAGTTGAGTCTCGACGCATCTGTTAAAAGGGTGAAATGAAACCTAGTCGGTGAAATATTCTAACCCACAGCGAGTCTACAATAAATTCAATGAGACTTGAAGCAGTTCCAAGTAGTTCTAGATATACGCTAAATATTCAACGTTAATTCACAGAGAATGCAACGGAAACGATGAAAAGATTAAGTAGCGACATCGCAGGTCAAAAGCCACCCCACAATTAATTGCACATATTCTTTCTTAACATTTTCTTTCTTCTAAGAAATACTGTCGCGTCAGATGGATGAAGTAGCATTTTTGAGGTAATCAGAATTCAATTTCAACCATGGAAATGAAAAACTAATCAAAATTCTGGAAATTCCATGAAAGTAATTTAAAACAAATGTTTAATGTTTTTCGAGTATTTAATTACTGGAACTAATTCATCTCAAAAACCTTTGTATCGAAAACCTTTGTAACGAATCCTCGAAACGAAATGTAACTAGTGGGAATGCGCGACATACCGAACTTTTTCCTTTTTTTTCCTAGGGCTTTTATCCAGCCGACAGCCGGTTGCCCTTTACGTCCCGAAGGGACGCATATTCGACCATACACTAGACAAACACTTGCGGGCTCCTCTGATCTGGGGTCAGCAGAACGCGAGGCCCTCCGCGACAACACACACACACACACACACAAAGTCAAGGGACAAACAGCCATGCCCAAGGCGGGACTCTAACCCGCGACCCTTCGGACCGAAGTGCTGAGTCGGTTCTCGCTCTTAGCCACCTCGGCCATCCAGGTCGGCTACTTTTTCCTTTTCTTGGTGTTAATACACAATAACTACTCAAAATATAGAAACAATGTATAACATCCTTTGAAGACAAGGAATAAATAAGGAATGAACTAAGGAATAAATTGTACAAACAAAGAAATTTCTGCCTTAATAATAGCTTAATTTCTGCCTTAATAATAGGATAGCTTCGAAAATCAATTAGAACTTTTGAAATTTTCAAAATTTCAGGGGTTTGAATGAAACTCGGAATTATAGCCTAATTATAAATATACTTTCTTCCATTAGAGCAAGAATTAAAGAAAAACAATTCACAGAATTTTGAAAAGTCACGACGGCTTCCTGTAAAGTACCCTTAACACTTAAATGTTTAAATGATCTCCGAAACGGCACAATTAAATCTTATTCCGGACCTCTTCACCATGTTTCAGCTCAAAAGCTTCTCAATTGATAGAGATAAGCGTGAATTATACATCCTCCATCCATCCATCCATCCATCCATCCAAGCATGTCGATTTTCGGTTACAAATGGAGGAGTACCTCCTCGCTACCTGCACCAATTTTAAGTACCTTGTATTTAGCACTAATAGATGTTAATGCTTTCGTGTGAACGAAGTTGCAGCTCAAAAGGAACTTAAACACGATTTTTCGACCAAAAATTCGTGTGTATTGTTGATTCTAATCCTTTTCCTTCTTGTACTACAATACAGGGAGAAAAAGTAAAAATGCAACTGTATGCTACGTGAAAAAAGACATTATGAAAATGGTTATGCCCAAGGGCACGCTCCAAGTTCTTAGAGCTGCTTTCCGTTAGACACTTTAATTAGTTTTTCAGTTACATCAACTCAACTGAACGCACGTCATCAATTCAAACGATCTACGCTTTCAGTGCACAAGGGCATTGTGGCATGTTGACACTGAGTTGTGTTTCAAATACTCAAATCAAGTAACACTAAAGTATTAATAGCTGTTACGAATGGTGCCGGTCCACTATTTCTGACTTGACGCAAACCGCAAAGGAGTTATTAGAACTTAATACCTTGTTAAAAGGTGCACACAATCTCAGAAGGTACATGCAAAGTTACGACGCAACATACCGCGCATCCGAACATCGTTAGGCAAAGTGGCGTCATTGGCCTACCACAACGTAATCAAAACTCGGCGTTATCTTACGCAAGAGCAGATTTTGCCCGCTTACCGACCCACGTTAAAAAAGTCATTCAGAGCGAGCGTTTTGTGTGCTTAGAAGGAGATTTGCGGTGAGGCGTTTCGTGTAAGGTTTTACCGCAAAAGGCGAGTTCGGGCGAGCGTAATGGGCGCGTGCGTTCGGGAGGCGCAGCTCGGGAGCCCAGGGCGCGTGACCGCACTGCATCGCAGTGCCGCGTCGCTCGGGGCAAGTTACTGTGGTGATGGTGGCAGAAACGTCGGTGACGGCTTTGGAGGTATAGCGAAGGTGGCGGTGACTGTGGCGACAGCGTTGCTGGCGGCGGCATTGACGTTGGGGATGGCGGCAATGGTGGTGGCAGTGGTGACAGTGGCGGTAGCGGCGAATGCTACGCTGCGTCGCGGGCTGCGGAGACGGGTGCATTCCACCGCAGGGAGCAGATGCCGTGCGGCGCCGTCCGTGTTAAGCCACCCGAGAGCCCCCAAGGACTGGAGTTGCGGATCGCCAACAAAACATCTATGTTTCACACTCACAACTTCGACGACAATAATACAACGCTCAATGTCACCAGCGGTTGAGATGGCTCAAATCCAGCATTACCGTTGTCTCTGCAGTGTCTCTGACAAGGTCCTACGGTTCAGGTCGCGATAGAAGCGGATTTTCACCAGAGCTACACATTTGGAGTGAATGCAACCACTACTTAAGAGCAGAATTCTACCGGCCGGCTGCTCTGATCGATAGTTTTCGGAGAATTCTGCGATCATTACTGTGCGAATGCCCGAGCTGTACCCTAATAAACAGTCCACGGGAAACGTGCGATCTTTCTTTCCTCGTCACTGTCGCCTCCTCTCCCATTACACACGCATTCATACATACACACACACACACTTATATGCACTACACTATCACATATGACTGGAAACCAGTCGAAAGCCTGGAGAGTTCCGGCTTGGGCTGAGCCCCGCTGGAGGAGACACCTGGAGTGGGAAACTCCGCAACCTGACGTCTAGATCGCCGCCTTTTTTCGATAAAATCAGGGTATCGACACACCATTCTGTAGATTATTTCCATATCAAATATTATATCTAAACAAACAAACTTATTATCCCAACGGAGATCACAGTCGTATGATTACGATTATGTGATCAAGCCTGAAAGAATATACTACCTGCAACTGGGACCGCCCAAATATCTTCATAGAAGTCGTTATACCAACGAACATTCTACTCAATCACACAAATGAATTCGAACTTTCAATATAAAATGAATAAGAATGTTATTTTAAATTAAGATAAACACTACACTGTGGTTCAATTACATTCAAGATGAAAAATGCAAAAATATATGTTAATATCAAAGCACAAATGTGTGATGTTTGGTAATCGTTTCGAAAAGTAGGTGAGACACACCTAGTGACACTATTAGTCACTACCCCGGAAGCTCCAAATTATCGACACCATGCTTGCGACTAACGCGACCATTTACGACAAGAACTTTTTTTTTAAATTTATTACTTCTCGTTCGACAATTATGTCTTTCGAGGGTTTTGAGAATACAAAATATTACATAGCTTCTTAGGATATGACCATCCTTAAGTCACGGTTGGTTTCTGAACTTTATTGAAGTTTTTATTTTTAGATTTTTGTTCTGTGATTAAAGATGGTATACTGGTGGAAAGGTACGAGGGGAAAGTCAAGTTAAGGAGGTCTAAGTTTATCTTTCGGGAATCTTGATATGATTCGCGGACTGCTATTGTTTCTTCCTAGGTTGAATCTTGCAGTGCAGGGAGCATTTGGTAGGCGGTTGAAGAAATTGCTGGCAAGATTTTTTATTGTCTCCTCAAATTCTGGTATGTTTAGTTCCCGTCGGATTTGTCGGTTGGGGATGAACCACGGCGCATTGAGAGTTATTCTCAGATATTTATTTTGGAGAACACTAAGTTTATTGATGGAGCTTGGTGCAGCACCACCCCATACTGGGCATGCGTAGGACATGGTTGGTAATATAACTGACTTAAAGATTAATAGTCTGCATTCTAACCTCAGGGGTGAACGGCGATTTATAATATGTGATAAATTGGAAATTTTAATTTTTGTTTTGTCAATGACTGCATTGACATGGGGTTTCCAGGTGAGTCTTTTATCGAAGAGTACCCCGAGGTATTTTATAGGGGAGGTTGACCATGGGATTTTTGTTCCTTGGATTATAATTTCTGGAGGATTTTTGGGGTGGCGGAGAGTAAAGATTTTGCAGATACTCTTATGTGGATTAATTCTAACTCTCCAATTCTGAGTCCATTCTACATAGTTATTCACGCTCTCTTGTAGGTGATCCTTTGCTACTAAAATATCGGAGTTTGTAGCGTAAATTGCTACATCATCTGCGTGTAATGCTAAATTAGCGTCACCTTCAGATGGAATGTCGTGGCAGTAAATATTAAATAACGTGGGAGAGAGAGCTGATCCTTGAGGAACACCTGCGTTGATTTGGAATGTTCTTGAAGTGACATTGTTTATTCGAACTATAAATTCTCTGTTGGAGATGAAACTTGTTAATATTTTTATTAAATAATCAGGAATACCCAGGTCGTGCAATTTATACTGGAGACCTCTATGCCAAACTTTGTCGTAGGCATGGTTCATGTCTAAGAAAACTGATGTTGTGTGCTCTTTTCGGTGGAAACCGTGAGCTATTTCTTCCGTTAAACTTAATAATTGGTGCGAGGTTGAATGATTTTGTTTAAAACCGAATTGGAAAGGCGGAATTTCATTTGAGATTGTTAGGAAATTATTGAGCCTCTCCAGAATCAGCTTCTCAAATGTCTTAGATAGTGGGAAGGAGGCTTATGGGTCTGTAATTTTCAGGAATTTTAGGATCTTTCTTTGGTTTAAGCACTGGTAGGACTACAGCCTTCTTCCACTTTGTGGGGAAGTAATTGAGCCGTAAAGCAGCGTTGTAGATCGCTGTTATAGCCGCGATTACTTTTTTGTTTAGCATTTTAATGCTAAGGTTGCTAATTCCATCTATTCCTGGAGATTTTCTGACTTTCATGTGTTTGATTATATTCATGGTCTCTGAAGGTGATATGTACTTAGTCGCAGCGGCAACAGTGGTTCTCTCTTGTTTAAAGAAATCCTCTATTTGGTTGTTGAAGGCAGAGTTTATAATTGGGTGAGGTTTGAAAGTGTTTTCCAGAAGTTGAGCGATAGCGTTCGTCTTTTCTTCGTCTGAGAATGCCGTTGATGTTCCTAATTTTAATGGCGGAATTATGGATTTGGTTCGAGATAACCGTTTTACTGTTGACCACAGATGTCTCGAGTTTGGGTGAATTTCTGATAGGTACGTTTTGGAATTGTCATATCGAAATTGGTCAAGTCGTTGCTTTATTATCCTTGTAAATTTATTTAGTTTCTGTTTAACGTCCCTTCTTCTTGTAATTTGCCAGTATCTTCTCAAGTTATTTTTGGATTTAATTAAGTTCAATATTTTGAACGGGATTGGTTTAGGTTTAGACAAGAACTAAAGACAAGACTAAAACAAGACTAAAACGACAAGAACTAAAACAACCTATGCAACAATACAATTTGATGCACAATAATTATTTACAAGAGATGTTACGATGCCCATAACATAATCGATTTATCTACTTTGAACAAACTACAATGTACTATAATTTTCGTTTAAATTTGAATATTCATCCTGCGAAAAGTTACAGACTCACATTTATTGCAGTTAATAAGAAGCCATAGAGAATTTCTATTATTACGTACATTATGAACTTTTTAATTCTAGTGAATAGTGGGCCATGGGTTATTACAACACTTGTGTTTTAATAACTCATATTACGACACTGATCTCAGTTTCGTAAATTTTGACTTTAAATAGCCAAAGTGGATAAAATAAATGACATGTATCACAATTTTGTAATATAAGAAATCTGTATCTATATAAATCTATATAAGAAAGATATATCTTCTCCTTTCGGGCAGTACAAGAAGCTTTACAAGTTATCTCGGAGAAGCAAGGGCTCCGTCTTGATCTAAGAGCCCAATTAAATTGCATGATGGGGCAATTAAACAAAACTGAATTGAATGTTTATTTTCGGAATGTTTCTGGATAGTTAGGATGCGGTCTAGAGATTAATCAGAGATATTGTGTAATTTAATTTGAAAGGGTATTTTTATACACAGTTTAGTACATTAATAGATAAAATTTAACTAGCGCCTACACTCACACAATCCTACTTCGATTTTTCGGTAAAATAATAACACATTTGAATGTTTACCTTTTACTATCCAAAGCTGCATAATTGATAGCTTTCTTTCACAAGGGTTCCTTGGGTACCTGACTCAATTTTCACTCAATGTGTTTTTGAAATCGAACATACCTGTACTATTTTACATATTACAAGTTTACTGTACTTTGTATTAAATGACCTTTTTCTCTAAATTTCTAGGTTTCTCAACCTAATTAGTATTTCAGCGGCACCTATTTCATTTATCAACAATACAACGCGGCTTCCTCGCGTGCGTGTACCACGAGCAAAACTGAACTGAAACCAGGCTTTAAACGCGGAAGCGCAGGGTAAAACTTCCGGCGCACCCTTGCGCCCTACTAACGCCGAAATTACATTAAAGAAAACACCGTCTACATTTACCACATGGAAGCTTCAAAACGAACGACAACTTCTCTAACACCACCATCTACTTCACACAATGGGAATAAAAGGAAACAAATGCCTGGTGGGCATGCGTGAGGCCACTCGGCAGCGCTGGCAACCAGCCTAAGGAAGGGGGGAGAGGGGCAGCTCGGTGCGAATCCGCTCTGCGCACGAGCACTCGACCGTGCAGTGCAGACGCCTGCCGCCACAATGCCGCAGCTCCATTAAAAGCAAATAAAGACAGATTCGTGCATATGTTTATGGGTTCGGATCAAAGGCATCGCAAATTGCTAGTATACGTTCCTACTGAAGCCCGCGTACACGCCACTCACTGGGTAGATTTCAAAGCGATAAACAGCGACGCACGCGCCAGAAGAAATGTAGGTTACCGGAAATATTCGTGCGACATGATTTTCAATGCTCCAGTAAATTCTCGGAGCATTGTTTAGATCCTGAAAAAAATAATATTTCATGTAAAACATTTAAATTCAGATCTTGAAAATTAACATCATATCAAATTACTGAAACAATTAACATAAATAGCTTTAGTTAGTAGAATTCGCGAGAATCGCTAATAAGCTATTTGTGAAGGGTGCCTTTGGCTAAATCATGAAAATGATTAAAAAACTATAAAATACATCACAATGCAGGAGACGTATGAGGAGAAATAAATCTACATTTATTGTCCAAATGGAAATATTACGTGATTATCATTTCAATAGCTCGAAATTGATAACGATATTAGGATCCCACAACCAGATTCTATTACGTGCTGGAACTTGCTTAGAAACAAGGAAACAAACCAAGTAATAACTAAAACATTAGTACATTACAAAAACATCAATAATTCTCCAGATTTAAATGTAAATATTTAATAAAAACAAAAATATTCACGTTTAATGGTCAGTCTGGGCAGTTGAGACCGACAAAGCGGACGTGGTGACGAACTCGGACAGAAGGCAACAGGTTCGAATCCAGGTTGGACATGAATGTTTCCCATGCAAGGAGTTGCGTTTCTATGTACAGAAATTGCAGTATTATAATACTGCGTAACCGTTACTAATAAAAGTACGTACATTCCCACCTACTAATCATCACTTATCTAGTCTTCCCTAACGAACAGTATTTTTGATTTTTTTTAAGAACAGATTTCAGGAAGTTTAAAATCACGATTGGCCTATTATAGTTCGACAATATTATTTATTGCAAGTTTCGAAAATACATATTTTCGAAAAGTTAAATAAAAAATTCAAGAAAAAATTTGGAGCCATTTTTAAGAAAGTCTTTTTAACGTTGCCCTATTTCTCGCAAAATTGCTCCAAAACTACTCACATTTTCAAAAAATTCTACATGACACTGTTTAAAGATGTCTTTGAAGAATAGATGTTATTGAAGGGAAAATCTATCTTTAATATTCTAGTTGTAGGAATACCTGATTTTTTGCATTTTTCGAAAATCCCGAAGGTTCAGCAAAAATCAGACCTATATCACTTCTTCGTAAGCATACTCTGCTCTTTCCGATAAAAATAAATACTACAAAAATTTTGAGACACTTTTTAAAAAATGTTGATGAAGAGTCATGAAAAGTACAGTCAAAAATCAAAATATTCGTTTCTAATTCGCAGAGCCTCGAGTTCGACTACATTGATCGTTAAATGTCAGTTTTGCAGAAAATTGTCTGAAGGGTGTACGCGATACGCTGTCACAGTGGAGCCGATTTTGACCGAAATTTCATTTACTAGTTACTTTCTCATATACGTACATATTAACAGACTAATTACGCAGTATAGTATAGAAAGAGTTACGTAATGCTGCGGATAATAGATTTAGAGATTTTAATGGAAATACACTTTTTGGAGTCCTCTGATACCGAAAAAGTGTTGGATTTTTACTCCAAAACATCCGTGCGTCTGCCTTTCTGTCTGATTGTGCGACTGTGTTGCACTGTCTGTCCGTGCGTCCCTCCGATTGGAGGGACCCGGATTGGAGGGACCAGGCCCAAGAAACTGTTCAAAGTGATATTGCGTCGTTAGTTGATGAGAGCAACTGAGAGTGAACCAGAAGACGTGGGTTGGATTCCCGGTCGAAACACTTAATACTATGAGCAATTTAAAAACAGTAGTTTATGCAATTAGTTTATAATGTTAAGCGTTATTGCATGAGAACATCTTGTAAAAACGGGAGACGATACGAGCGACTTTTCAAAAGGTAGAGCCGAATAAGGCGATGAAAAGTGCCCCCAAACCAAATCGATAATGCGATGCTCATATGAAAGAGAATACAAAATGACGTACATTCACAAAAATTAGCCTCTTAGGGCAATCTGTTGCAGAGATACGAGAAACATGTTTTCCATGTTTTATTTTTTTTCAGCATCTATTGCGTGTATCAGGCTGAAAAGAATGTAGAGACTTGGAAACATAGTTCAATTTGAAGGTATCTTTGTCAATGAATGTTGACACCAAATTCATATAGAAAAAGAAATAATAAATTTTTGAAATTCATTTTCGACGTGATAACGTTGGAGTGCTGTCTCAATTTCCCCCCCCCCTTAAATAAGTCTTATAAACATTCCATAACATATTTTTTTCAGATTTTTAAACAATGTAGACGGTAGTGAAAAATAATTAAAATCTTTTTCTTTTCAGTTTAAACATTTGAAATTCGCACCAAAATGTGAATGGAAAACTTGTTTCACCAATGTTTAAACAGTTTATATTAAAATTATTGAAAGGCCTAGCTTACCAGAATGATTTGAAACGTTTTGCTGACTAATGTTTGTTTTAAGTGGAAAGTATTTATATTATCGAAATAAAAGTATGGAACCCCTTTTGTCTTTAGACTGATCTATTATTTCTAATATAAATAAAATTAACTCGGTTTTAGGTATTTTAATCATGTATGTTTATAACATAAATCAAATTACTTAGTTGTAGATGTTTTAATAATTGACAATTACACAATCACAGACAATTAATCATTGCCCTTTTCTTCAATAACTGGGATCACACATTTGTTTATAAACAGTCTACTCAAAATTTCTGTATTTTTTTCAACATTTCTATTTAAAAATACCCGTTTAACAATTTTCGCCAAGTAACTAGCGTGTGCTAAATGTATGTTTAAATTATCACAGCTATTTGGGAGCAGCATCTGAGGGTGCCAATTCCCTTCGCACGTTGACAATATCGTTTCCCTCCCGATATTCCCATGGTGGTAAGAGATGGGTGGGCTCCTCCGGTACACCGATTTTTGCTCGTTCTGCAAAGTTCTGCAAAGCACCAGCTTCCATCACGAACCATGTGACTACTTCGTTTGACTAGCGAGACCAGACGTCGGCCGCCACGTTTCACGGAGTGCAAGAAGTGTTGAGAAACATTTTTTAAGTGCCATAAGGGGACAATTTTCAAAGGCCGACCAAAAATAACAAGATGAAAGAATAATTGCAATAAAAGATGTCATATTTAAAAAATACTTATCTGTTTCTGTTTCAGTGACTTGTAACTGATAATTTTGGCATTTAAAATTCACGCTAATATTATGACGCACACTGGTGCCTGAAGCTCATTGGCTGAAGTTGGATGCGCAAGAGGCCACCCATCTCTTTCCACCATGCTTTCCACCAAGGATATTCCGATTGAGTTTGATATATAATGGATGTAACACTTATATGATTTCGAGTTCTTATGTCGTGTTTAAATATGTTTAAATTAGACTGTTAGACCGTTTTTTCAAACACCTTTAGGCGCTAATTTCAAATGTTTAAATTGAAAAAATGTTTAATTATGTTTCACTACCGTCTACATTGTTTAAAAATCTGAAAAAAAATATGTTATAGAATGTTTATAAGACCCATTTTAGGGGTGAAAATTGAGACAGTACTCCAACGTTATCACGTCGAAAATGAATTTCATTTTTTTTCTGTATGAATTTGGCGTCAAAATTCATTCACAAAAATACCTTCAAATTGAACTATGTTTCCCAGTCTCTGCATTTTTTCAACCTGATACATGCAATAGATGTTGAGAAAAAATAAAACATGGAAAACACGTTTCTCGTATCTTTGCAACAGATTGCCCTAGGAGGCTGATTTTTTGTGAATTTACGTCATTTTGTATTCTCTTTCATATGAGCATTGCGAATATCGCTTTTGGTTTGGGGGCACTTTTCACCGCCTTATTCGGCTATTCCCTTTGTTCGAATGCAAGAAAGCAACATGCCCGATTTTATGCCCGTTCGAATGCAATAAAGCAACATGCTGGTATGAACGATTTTTTGCAACAAACAGGTCGTTTATAATGCTGATATACAAAAATTACTTGGTGATATTGTAATGCCAATAATTGTTACGTTCGAATTTATCCTATCAGAGAGTTGACATCATTCAATGGGTAATGAAATAATTTGAAAACGAAGTAAAAAACATTACTGTACCTGCAGATTAAAAAATTTTTGTATGTCAGTGGATAATTAAATATAGTATCAATATTTTTTTGACAACGTTGAAAACACTATGTTTGTGAAGACAACACCATGGTCACACAGATGGCTATCCCATGTCCCCTGATCTTTCGGGCCAAAGAAACTCTTGCAAATGACATCGTGCAAGAGGGAAGTGAACTTGTGGATTCCACGACGTAGATTTACGGCCTATAAAAACGCTCTCAACACCTTTATTATTGTCGGGAAAACGCTTCGGCCATATGCAACGCATGCGAAATTAAATGGTAAGACGGGAGGCACCTGGCGGCTTCGTTCTCGACACTTAAAACGCAGGCACACGCTATTCCGAAAAGCTCCATAGGAATGCGGGGGCGATAAATACTTCTTAAGGGTGAGCCGGAAGATTCTGTTCGACGGGTGGCGGGCGCGTGATGGCTCTTGACAGCCTTTCTCCACCTTCTGGAGGAGACCGCTTTCTGCGATGACACTCGCGGCGACGTGGCGGGAGAATGAGGCAGAAAAAAAGGGATAGAGCGGAGAACGACGCGGAACGAGGCGGGCGCGGCGGGGCGGGGCGGGGCAGGGCGGGACGGGGGGCGGGCGGGCAGGGGGCAGGGCGGGGCGGGGCAGGGCAGGGTAGGGCAGGGCAGGGCAGGGCAGGGCAGGGCAGGGCAGGGCAGGGTAGGGCAGGGCAGGGCAGGGCAGGGCAGGGCAGGGCAGGGCAGGGCAGGGCAGGGCAGGGTAGGGCGGAGCAGAGTGGAAAGGATGGGGATCGGGCGGGGAGTGCGGGATGGAGGGGGGGCCAGTAAAGCGGAGAGGAGCAAAGCGGGGAGGAGCAGAGTGAAGGTGGTTAGAGGGGAGCAATGGGTAAAGAGCAGAGCGGAGTGGAGTGAGGCCGGGCGGGTAAGAGTGGAGTAGGTTGAGAGGAAGTGAGACAGGGCGGGGAGGTGTTGGGTAGAGTGGGAAGTGAGGCAGAGCGGGAAGGAGTCGGGTGTGGTAGGAAGGCATGGGGAGGGCTGTGCGGGGCAGAGCGGGGCAGAGCGAGGCGGGCAGCGAGAGTCTATGCGAGAATTAGAAGGTTGGGAATGGCCGGTCAGAGAGAGGGCCGCTTGGCTTGGCGGGGCGGGCAGGAGGAGCGGAGCGGGGCGGGAAGGGGTTGCAGGGCTTCGTAGCGGAGCGGGTCCGAGCCGGCCGGAGCGGAGCGGGACGGGACGGGGCACCGGCGGCGGTCGCGCCGGCTGCGCTCTGCTCCGACGTCCCGGCGACGTTTATTGCCCGCCGCCGCGATTATTACGGAGCACACACGTCGTCAGCGAGCTCTTTTATTCCGCACGGATTGCCTTACTGTTTACGAGGCAATACCCGCCGAGAAAACAGACTCCTCGCCTATAAACCGCTTGACGACGCGTCGCCGCCCCTCGCCGCGCCCCGCCCGGGAGAGGGCGGGAGGACTGGGCGCCCGGACAAGCGGCAGTTGCCCCGCGGTGCGGAGGCGATCGGCGTCGCGGTTCCGCACTCGCAAGGGGATCGCCGCGTACTCGGCGCCGCCCTTCACGGGGCAGCCCCGCTTCGCACAACCACCTTCCTGTGGATACAAGCGAAGATTAGGCCCACTCAAATTCTCTTCTTTCAGACCGTTTCTTGGAATTTTCTTTACACATTTTCTTAGCTTTGTAAATTACTGTATTCTGCTAATCGATCAAGGCAATCCAGTTATTTTGGAGAAGAATCGGGTATCAAACTTCAAGCTGCAACTCCACGGAAATACATTCAATGTTCATCCTTACGGAATGAAGGCTTTTTGATATAAAATAACCTAATTAAATTGTTAATGCATTAGAAAAATTTAAAAGTGCAAACATTTTACTTAAAACTTAAAATTCGAAAGAAAACATATCGAAAATATTTTTCCTAATATTTTGTAAATCACATTAAAAAAAACAGAACAAAAAATATTTTATTACACAAAAAAGTTCAATGACAGCAAAATAGCTTAAAAATAATGCCACTGCAGAGAGAAGTGTCTTCTAAAATCTCTAGGAACACGGAAGAGCACAGTCTTAAAACAACGGGCCACAGAGCGCGTGTGCTACTTTCCCATTCCTCCCATTTTTGGTCATCCGCTACAGTCACAAACCCACAACACATGAAGCACATGTCACAAAAACATTAGGAAATTTTGGAGTAGTGCTCTCGAAGAAACGGGTCCTGGAGAGAAAATTCGAATGCTTGCAATGGTTGCGCCGATGTCTGACAACGAAAAACTAGCCAAGTCCATTATTTATTTCCGAAACTCACTGTGCACAGAACACTTCAAAGTCACTGTGCTTATCTCTGACACAAGAGAAGATGAAATTGCAGATTCAGTGTGACATCGTCCATAATGAGAAAGCTGAAAATGCCTACTCTGACGACGCATAAAAAATCTAAAATGTATGAATTCCAATTTCCCAGCAGTTAATAGAGCTTAACAGAAGGGACGACGAGTTTCAGCGATTGATTAGTGATTTCGGGAGAGTCAACTGCTTAAGTCCGTAAGTGTCGTACATGTTTATCGCGGGAGATGGCGGTGACCTTCCTTCGCGGGGTGGCGAGCTCCGGTGTCGACCTACTCGGCGGCTTGCGGTTCCCCCCCCCCCCCCCAACCATGTATTTCCCACCAGCGAGACACCACCCTGGCTGGGACAAGCTCTAAGCTCCCGGCATGTGTGGTAGTGAAGTGCACGTAAGTGTGTATATGTAAGAGGTGTCGATAGGAAAAGGATGAGGAACGAAAGATCGCACGCGGTCCGTTTGTTAGAGTACTGCAGTGACATCAGTTTATGCCCTTAGCTACCAAAGCCGGTAGCTTGAGCGAACGTCAGTGCAAACTGTAATACGGCCAGTAAATGGTCCTGCACGAAAAATGCAATCTCTGGTGCCTGGGTGTCATATTCGATATTTAGCAACAGGGGATATTGACATCAGCAAAAGAAAGTAGCCAAATCACAAAACAGAGCCAATTCTTTCAAATTATTTCGTCAAAATTGGTGGATTACCTCAGCATTCCAAGTATTTGCATATACACACAAAGATACAGAACAGTAGACACTTCGATATAAAACGTTCGCGCCCAAGTATCCTTAACTGAATACAAACGAAAGGTAATGGCACAAGACATTGTGGTAATTAATAGAATAAAATAGAAGTGTTTATCACGTAGGTGGCATAAATGCAACGGTAAACTGAAGAGGTAATGACCTCCGCACAAATCTCCAACATGTTCCATTGAAGGTCGTAAATACTGTGACTTTCGGACATTCATTGTTCGAATTGTGGGAATTCTAATGTGGTATTCTTGACGTAATTTCATGAAGAAATAATGGAAATGATTTCCATTATTTCTTCATTAATTGTTTGGTCACTGTACGTCATCTCAAGGCTTGAGAAGCTACCAGGAATCACCTAGTCGGAGATCTAGCATCAATTTCAGAGAAGACTTCCAAAGACGCCCCTAAAAATTAACGAAACACGCCTCTATTTAAAAGTTGTGGCTTGTATAAGAATAGTTTACAGTAAGATAGCAAAAATATCACATTAATTTTTATTAAATCTTCAGTACAAAAATTAATATTCTTTTTAATACATATACGAAGATGTATATCTCAAAAAATACGTAGAAAGAAATGGTAATAACCACAGGTCTGCAACATTTTTTTGCCAGCTGTTTCGGTGTAGTTGACCGATTCTTACGTTTTGTAGGGCTCTGAATGCAGGACTGAAACCCGTTTTGTCCTGGGACGTCAGGTTTTCGATCATCGTTTAAAAATATCTTAAAGCAAATATTTTATTTACATAAAAATATTAACTAATTTTCACAGATGACGACAGACCTAAAAACACACTCAAACGGATTGCTTGTGAAGTCCTTTTTTTAAAACTCTAAACGTCCTTTTTTAATCTCTTCCTCATGAAGGTCGCTTCCGGAAAATCCATGTAGAACATTCAGCAGTAGTCAGCCATTACCGTAACACTCCATACTCCTTGATATCTTTCTTCCATTTCTTTTATATCTGGATGGAAATCCTTCAACGAATAGATGAGCTGTCATTGTTGGTTGTTGTAACCCTTTGTTTTAACGAAGCACTGATATCAGAAGGCGATAACGACAGCTGCCTTTCGTTGGCGATAATAAACTAATTCTTTTATACATTTGTAGAATATCACAATACCATAGTATTCAATAATTACTATTATATATTTTTCGATCTAGTTGCATTTGTTTGCCAATACTATTAGTATCGTTTTATTTATTAACTTTTAATAATTTTACATCCTCCCATACTGCTTACGAAGAATATTGTAGGGCTAAAAAAATTATTCCCATATGTTCGTGAATACACTGCACACCTTACACAATGAATTAAATGCCAGAAATAGATCTTCATTTAAAGTTTTGAATAAAAAATGTATTGCTTGAAACTACAGACAATGAACAAATAATTAGCAATTGGTATTTAACAGGAAAATCTCCTTACAGCCTCAAAACTTTAGAGCTGTACCCTACCAAACGGGCCACGGACCGCGCGCGATCTGTCCTTCTTCCTTGTACTATCCTCTCCTCTTACACACACACTTACACTAACATGCAATACACTATCACATATTCCAAGAGATCGGTCGGGAGCTTAGAGCTTGTCCCGGCTGGGGCGGTGCCCTGCTGGTGGGAGAGTCCTGGTTAGGGGGAAACCTCACTAGCCGACGGTAGGTCGGCGCCGGATCTCGCAATCCAGGGGAGGAAGATCACCGCCATCTCCCGAGAAAAGAAAATGCACTACACTAACGGGACTAATGACCAAAACAGTTGACGCGCCCGGAAAATCAATCAATCAAAACTTTAGAACTAAACTATAGAACTGAAGAAGCAACAAACGTATTAAAACTTTGTGTGAGCATCTTTAGCATGAATTAAAGAATTAATTCGTCTGGGCATGTCTTGACAGAATTTTTTGCATAATTTGGCAATTTCATCATCTTCATTCAAAACGGCAATGACTACTCCACGAATTGTTTCCTTGTTGTAGGATGGTTTACCTTCACTTTCGTTTTAGGAATACTCCATAGTGATTCTTTTGGATTAGTACCGGGCTATTTCCTTGCCTGTCGAGAACACAGATATCACTAGAATCCAATTAACTCTTCGCAGTTTTTGATCGGTGGCAAGGAGCACCATCGTACATGAGCATACTCTTTTGGAAACCGTCACTTATTGCTGGGACAAGGCATCTCTGATGAACTCTCTTGTTGTTCGCTATTTCTATTGCTTTTAACAATACACGGTGAATTTTGCCCGGTTCATACACTAAACCCTACAAATAACACAAACCTAACAAATACAAATAACACATAACTGTACAAATCATCACTTTAGTAGGAAACGTCACTACTAGCACCACACATTCTATCTTGATGGCTTCTCCTGGCCGTTTTCTAACATGTTAGGGGCTGTCATCCATAGCACAGGAGTAGGTTTCTCCTTTGGCTCCTACAATACGAATAATTTCGGTCATGATATTATTACTGGACAGTAGTAACATTTCAACTCTGGCACGTTTTTGTGGAGACACGTCTGTTACCTTGCCCATCATCGCACTTTCACGGACTCTCGTACTGTGAGTAACTCCGATACTTGCTAACTACCCCCCCCCACCTTCTTTCAAAGTTGGGGGAGGGTTTGTGATGGGGCGTAAATCTGATATGTGGATTGACGAATTGTAATGCAAAGGTCCAAGCGCTGAGAAACAAAATTACGATACTCAAAGACGCCTCCAGGAAAACATAAATCTATTGTTAAAATGTCATGGTTGTGGTTGCAATGGATATGTACGCAAATATAACACGCATATTCGCTTAAATGAACATTCAAACGAGGGCTGCACTTCCAAATGTGCACACAACACATTAGAGAAATATAACAATTTTTTGGCCGTCCAACTAGTTCGTATTTACCCTTTAATTCATTGAATTTTCGAAAATTGAAAAAGAAAGCCGACGTCTTTCTACAATTCCTACACTCAACACAGAGATTGTTTTTCAGATGAAATCTGTTATTCAAAGTTGGATCTTTAACGTCAACTTTTCAAATACCTAAGAATTTTTCGCGTAATTTTGCCTGAAAATGGACAATAAATAGACTACGTACGCTCATAAAACTGGTGAAGGTCCCATTTTCGGCCTACATTCTGTATATTCACAACTGCAAAATAATTAACAATGCAAAACAACAATGCTGATATAATTTTTAACTTAATGAAATCTGTTCGTCAAAATTTGATCTTTAATTAAGGTCCTGAACAATATTTTGACATTATAAGTAGTCGTAGTTTACGTAAGATTGCAATATGAGAATGGCAACGTAGCCTCACAGCAGTTTGAAAATAGTAGTATTATTTCTCGTAGTTCAGAGAGATTCTTGCTGTACGACATGCAGTTTTGAAATGTCAAATTTCATAAGTGATGGCAGAGATGTGTTAAGAGGACAGAAATCGCGGTATTCTAATTCTAAGAAACCTAATGCGAAGAAGGTGTGCTGTTGATGCATTGTTGTTGTTTTTTCTACAAACAGTAAATATTTTTAATGAAATGATTTTCCATCAGGATAAGGTTGAAGAAAGATGCATATTTATTCATACGAGTTCCATACGATAAATTGTTGCTTTACTTTTTTTACATTCATAAAAATGAAGGAGGGTTATCTGTGCTTTGGGTTTTAAATGCGAGTTAATACATTGTGCCACTTCACAGAATACAAGCCCTGGATGCGCTGCGACTCTGAGCAGAATCCAAGCCCACGAAACCGTGGGCTGCGGATCTGAATCCCGCGTAAGGCGTTGGTGTTCCCCCAAAGTTGGGATATCGCTGTTTTCCCATACCACTCATACTCCATTTGAACCACAATGCCATCCATAACCAACGCCATGTGCCGCACGAAATAATTATAGAATCTTTCATACAGTGAAAGTAAAAGCAAATTATAAGTTCACCCCCACGGAAGAGGAGACATACAGAAAAGTAACCCTCCTCCCTGCCTTAACTTGTGAACACGTACACACACGCTTTACAGAAACATGGAATCATATAAGAGCGTTGGTACATTTTGAGGAACATAAAATATAGCTGTTTCCAAAATATTTCCTCACCCCCTCTGCTCAAAACTGAACAGAAGCCCCCACATTCTTCTACAAATAATTTGTCCTAGCCATCAGCAAAAAATTCACACACACACACACACACACACACACACACAGAGTCGAAGAAACGTTTGCTTCCCCCGCCGTCCCCTCTTTTCCAAACATTTTCAGAGACCCTTACCAAATAATGACTCCCCCCTCGCCGCCACCCCAAAAACCCTTTTCTCCCGGCCATTCCCGAAAACTGTCTCTCCCAACGACCATCACAAACTGTTTTCCACGCGGTCCACAGAAAAACCGTGTTCCGACTCCAAAAAACAATGTCAGCTCCCGCCTCGCAGAGGCCGCACGGCCACTGCTCCGTCGCGGCGCGCCGCCTGCATCCCAAAGCGGAGGAGGAGGAGGTGTCGGAGAAGCAACGCGCGCGGCGCGGATCCGCGAACGGAAGCGCGCGACAGCCACGTCGCAGGCGGTGATAGACGCGAGGCGCGGGTGACGAGGCCCGGAAGCCCCGCTCGTTTTAGCACCTCGCAGGAATGTGACATCCAAGGAGACGGCGGCGCGGAAGGCACATCTCTCATGACGCATTGTTCTGGAGCGTTGACTCCGCGACCTTGGATTTCCGAGCTGCCGCACGTCCTATATTCTTCGGAGGCGCGACCATTCACGAACGCAGTAGTACGCAGGGAATGGACTACGTATGTAACCTAATTAATCGCTACCGAATGGCCGCACGTTTTTGCAACTACACTTTCTTAGCATTCGTCAATGAATTAGGGTTTGCTCAATGGTCATTGTTCAATGACAATACGCACCTTAGTATTTTCGTTTACTCGAGCATACCAGTGAGAACTGCAAGCACAATGGCATCACCATCCCAAGTCGATGTTAAGAAATTACACTAGACTACAAAATACTTTGAATATTTGGTCATCCTTACAATAGAAATTCTCCATCCACATTCCACAAACAGTGCCTTCAACTATTTTTATGATTTCTAACGAAATAATGATATTTTTGACAATTTTAGTACGATACCTCTGATTGAGAACTATTTTAATAGAAGATAATAATAAAATAAACTATTTTATCTTCAAATCTGGTAGAGATATTGGTGTCTGCTTATTTTTACAACAGAACACAGATGAATGAGTTTATAAGAAGAAGTTGTACCTGTTTCTCATTTGATCGTTCATTCTCGGTAAATTTTCAGACAAACTTTTCCTCGATTCTCGATCTATCTAGGCGGGTGTTCCCCAATGCACCCTCGCCCCCCCCCCCCGTCCAACGCAACTCTCCTTCAACCTTCACTAACGACATATCCACATAGTATCTGAGTGTCACTATTTCTTTCTGGATCCGAACTAAGTAATTATCTGACTGGCTTCAGAGGCAGTTACACTGAATTGGAAAATTGACTACCAAACGGAGAATTGCTTATACCCTCAAAATCAATCGTAAAATGATATCTCTCCGTTACCCATCCACTACAACTAAACAACTCTCCAATTCCTTGGTCTCCATTCACTTCATTAGTCAAATACACTGACCTTCACTAAGATTCAAAACTTACAGAAAGATCGCAGTGAAAGCAAAGAGAAGCAAGCTAATCAGAAACATCACGTCCATCCAATTATAAATCACAAAAGTTATCTTAGCCTCGAAAATACAGTGCTCCTGTATAAATCCAAACGCCGCCCACTTCTTCTTAATGGATGTCCGATGTGGTGTCATTCAGCAACATCCCATGTACAGATGTTTCAAAGTTTTCAAAACAATCCACCGCATTGCACCCAAATCCCCATGTATTATCAGGAACTACACCCTTCACTTCGTTTTCACCTTAAATCAATAAAAGAAAGTATTCATCCCTCACTCATTTTTCTTACATCTACCAAACATGTTAGAAACCATAGACCAATCATTTTCAACCATGGAGCGTGGAGATCCTATAGTTGGAGATCCTATACTTGCAAGTAGACACTCCACTTGATCGACTTGCCTTACATCGTTGGCTTGATTACGACTTTGGGAACGGTATCAGTTTAGCTGATAAGAAATAAATTCAGGTACTGAACTTTTTGACATTTCTTCCATAAATAGAATATTAATTCGTGTTCATCTTCTTTGAGATCAGATTAGGTTATGCTCACTCATTGCTACCTCGGATTCTAGGTGGCTTTGGATGAATACTGCATTCCAAGTAACCGCTTAATGTAAAAGTTCAACTTGCAATAGACATCTAATCGTAAAAAAAGTACTGTATGAAATTCTATGTTATGAGTATTAATAAACTCCTACGAAGTTTACGATTCTCTCTCGTATCGTAACTTTACACTCGTGTAATAATACTCATTACATCATTTCATAATATTGAAACATGCTCGACGTTGACTGGTGCCAATTTGAAACAAGCCCCGCCTTTCTATTTAAAAAACAAGCACCACTTGGAGGGACATTTTGAAACATAATTACTACTGACAAATGTAATTTGGGCGCCAGGAAAAGGTTACACTTGAAACCTAATGATTCCTACGTAATTTAAATATCTCTCCTTACAAAATTATGTTGGGCTAGCTCAGTTAATTGGGGTTCGAAGTTCATAATTGTTGCTACTTACTCTGCAACCAATTATTCAATCTGCCATCCATACGGAGTGGCGAGGAATCTGAAAATCTTATTAAAGTGCTGGATTGCACGTAACGAACCAGCTTTCTTTCAACTTAACAAATAAGAATTTATTATAATGATAATGAAAATGAATTCATCTTTGGTCATGATCAGTTTTCTCTGTATTATAATAGTTATAAAACATTTTTATTCATTCGAGGGTCTTCGCGCGCTCTTCACTTCTTCGTTCGATGGCGCCCCGTAGAACCTTTTCCGTCGACGCAGCAGAACCTTGCTTCTGGATAAAGTCCTCGCCTAATGTCCGTGATCTGGTTCAAAATTTTCCCGGCGATACTATTATAGACACGAATTTTACTTCCTACAAGAACGCTCTATCCTAATATAAAAAACGATAGTTAACTTTATACAACTGTCAATTACAGTCTTTCCTCGATCTAGTAAAATACATCAAGAGCCGACCCGCTCATCACCGAGTTGCTCTACCAAATCAATTTTCTTCTAAAAACTCGGAAGCATTCTAATTTTATATCTTTTTCTTTTGTCTCTCAAAACAATGCTTATCCCGCCTCTGCTCTGTCATTTCAACCTAACGAAAATGATCCTTAACGCTGGTTGTTTATTTGTCACGACCCCCTCGTGATCGTCTATTGACATCCCTATATTCTATGTCAAATAAAATGACATTTCCATAATAAAAATGGTTCGTCATTTTGGTCTATCACAATATGCTATTTAGATCTTGTGTTACTAGCATACCTGCGCAAAAACTCTCACATGTTAAACCCACCCTCTTCTCTATTTTTCCATTTCCAAATTACGCCTGTAATATATATTTTTCTTCAAAATCCTCTTATCATCCATTACAAGTCTCCATGTAATTGATAACAATACAATACACCCTTGTCAATACAAACTATTTTTATTTGACGTGATTACTGAACAAAGATGTACACTCCTGCAATTCAATTGCGTAGAATATCAAGTAATTAGTTTAATTTCACATACAACTGCAGTTCCTACAGGCTCTGAACACGTGGGGTAGAATCAAGAAGAGTCGAACCAGCAACAATGTAATACAATGTTCAAGAAGATCTCATCCTGTAGATTACGGTGTGAGAAACGCTTCTTTGAGGCTTTTGGTCTCAAAATTTTCGTCTTTAAGGTCCTAAAACGCTTCTTTTAGGAGTTATTTAACGATATAGATTAAAAATGCGGCCGAGTGTAGCGGGTTGCATTTGAAATGAATATTTTATATACGATTTTTTTAACAAAGACTTCGTATTTTTAAAGTCAATGTGTGATTCGTCACGTCTCTGTGAAATTATCTTTCTTTAGAGAGCACATTCATAAAGACTGGTTGCGTGTGAGAGCCGAAAAAGATATGTATACTACTCAGATAATATAGGAGACGATGTTAACCTAGAGGCATGAATCAAAGGAGGGGAGACTACTTGAAACTACACATACGCAGACCTACATATAGACGTGTACACATCAAGAAACTTCAGCGGGTAAACAGTTAGCCTGCTGGCCGTTCCAATATCTGATCGCTGGTGAATGAATTAGTTTCCTAAAGAGACAACTATAAACAGTCTTTACTATTTCCAGCGGCACTCACATCGATAGCGCCAAAGTGGGTGCAGGAGGAGACGGTTGGGGGGCCTCCGAACCGCCTGGGCTTCGGCTCGGGAGAACTTCACCTGGGGTTTTGGCTTCGTCGAGGCTTTATTGCCCGCCAATGATGGGAAATGAGTAGTGTTTTCACCCGGCGCATTGTAAGTGGCGTTTACTTCGACTTAAGCTAACCTGGAACGCTAGTAGAATGGTGGCACTTCCCAGGCTTTATTGGAAAGGCGTTCCAGGCATATCCGGCTTCCAGGCTGACGGTGCATTAGAACTCTCTGATAAAATGCCGTAAAATGTGGTTATTCAACGCATTTTATTTGCACTTTCTCTCTTCCTTCCTACAGTGAAAGTTCAGACCGACTTACCAGCATAAAAAGTAACTCACGTAATATTCACTAACATCGCGTCAGCCTTGGCAGCTTCGATTGATTTATTGATTGATTGGCGTTTCCTACGAGCCATCATTAGTCTCGTAAGTGTCGGTGTTCTCGTTACGTTCCCCGCTGGAACGTAAAGACTGGAGCGGACCTCCTCGTCAAACCTCGGAATTTCCCCGTCTAGGTATCTTCCCAGGAGGCACAAGCTCTAAGCGCCCGACTAGTCTACCGACACGTGTTTTGGGGTAAGTGTGTATGCGTGAAAGGGGAGTAGTAGGGCAAAGATGAGGAAGGAAAGATCGTGCGCGGTCCATGACCCATTGGTTAGGGCACTGCTATACAATTTACCTGATATTAATCAGAAAAAAATACGAAAAACTACCCGTGCGAGAATTCTTGCATGCTAAACCCCACCAACTTCCCTGTTTTCCATTTTCATATTAAGCCTGTAATATATTTTTTTCTTCAAGGCCCTTTTATCCACCGTCACTTGTTCTATGCCTTCTTGTAATTGATAACAATAAAATACACGCTTGTCAATGCTATTTTTATGTAATTCAATCGCGTAGTATATCAAGTAGCTACTTTAATTTTACATACAGTTGCTTGTTCTACAGGCTCTGAACAGCTGAAGAAAGATAGAGAAGCTTCGAATCAACAAAAATATAATAGCATGTTCAAGAAGATCTCATCCTGTAGAATACAGTATGAGGCACGTTCGTTTGTGGCCTTCGAAACTTTTACTTTCTAGGGCCTTAGAAACTTTTACTTTCTAAGGCCCTAGAACTCTTCGTTTAGGAGTTACAGTTGACTCCGGTTGTAGTGAACTCGGATATAGTTAACCCTCGGTTATAGTGAACTTAAGTCACTGGTCCCGTTTCACTTACATTACAAATAAGCATAAGAACATTCGGTTATAATGAACCTGAACCTCGGCTATAGTGAACTTACGAAATAAATCCTGGAAATAAATTGGATCCTGGAAATTAATTAGGGAAGTAAAAGTGCCTTCGAAGAGTGGAACTGTGTTCCAACAGTGCAAGAGGTATTGAAAGGTGCCAAGACTGCTTTACCATACTTAGAGGCAGAGGACTATGCAGAATCAAGTATGGAGAGAGCACGAACTCTGGAGAATGATCCAATGAAAAATGAACAAAGCACACAATTGAAAATAATTGTTTGTTTTTTTACATACAAATAAACATAATGAATTTTCAGTTCGTGCAGTAAATCAATTTTGCTGTATATTAATAAAACAGTTATTATGGAGAAATTCGATTTAATTTTGACATTATCGGATATAGTGAACCAAACATGTTAGTCCCCACAAGTTCACTATAACTGGAGTCGACTGTATTTAACAATATAGATTCAAATCCTGAAAGTGTTGCGGATTGAATTTCATATGAATATATTGATCCGTCTTTTTTAAAACAAATCCTTCATGTTTTTAAAGTCAAAGTGCAATTCGTCTCGCCACCGTGAAATTCTTTCTTTAGAGACCTCATTTACTAAGATTGGTTGCGTGTGAGAGTCGCAAAAGGTATGTATACTACTGAAATAATACAGGAGACGATACCCATCAAAGCAGTCTGCCAAAGCCAAACCAATATTGTGATCACCTGCCCAGAAAAGGCGAGGACATAAAGGCGTGAGACTCCTCCCTCACCCAAACAAGAGAGAAAAAATAGAGGGGCTACAGAATGGCACAGACTTTCTCGTACCAATTTTTTCTCGTTTCCCTGGCTTTAAGGTGTTCCTCCATTCTCTAACCAGCTACCATCTATCGTCGCCCAAAGTACATTTTTCGACATTTTCCCAACTTTTTGCTTTCCTAATAGTACAGCCGAAATATTACTTCAAGAATATTAAAGAAGAGTAAAACTCGCTCTATATAGAAATTTTCATTGAAAAATTTGTAGCCGGTTTTAAGAAAATATCGATTAAACATTACTGTAAATGCGAAATTTGAAGCATTTTTTTACAGCAATCAATGGAGATTTGAAAAAACATCATTTAGAGTCATTTGTAGCACTTCCACTCACAAATTCAATAATGTAAACAAATCGATGGAAATGTGCATATTAACGACGTAGAAGATATTTCAAAAAATTACATTTGCGTCATTTTTGAAAAAACTAAAGAATACACCAAAATGAACTTAACATCACATTAAACAGGGTCATTACCACTATTCGTTGGATATATTTGAAGAAAAAAATGGAGTCATTTTTGGGAAAATGGCGTGTGAGCGTTTCTGAAAATGCGGAATTTTAAGCTCGTTTTCACAGAAAACTGTTGAGTTTTCGAGAACCTTTGACATTATTTAAAGCACACATACTCATATTACCGACGTGAGAGACAAGTCAAAAAAATTAAATTTTTTGTAATTTTTGAAAAAACAAAAGAATAGAGCAATATGGCGTTATGTCATCGTATATGTTTCGTTATCGTTATATATTCATATATTATATATTATCGTTATATATCATTATATATTCGTTATATTTGTCATCGTTATATATTCGTTCGGAACTAAACATACCAAAAATGTGAAGAAAAAAGTTGGAGCCGTTTTTGACAAAATCTTGCTTTTGTAATTTTTTTAAAATTGCAAATATTGCTCGCACTGTTGCACGAAAACTACTGAAATTTTCAAAAACATCTGCATGACCTTTATGAAAGAACTATTTACGACCAACAAATTTCATTTGAAGGAAAAATCTCTGTCTTCAATTTTATAATTATAGGAACACGCGGAGAAAAATAAATATTTTGCAATTATTGAAAATTCAGAGATAATCGGGGAAATCTGACCTCCGCCACAATTATTAGTGTATTTTACGCTATTCTTACAAGAAATTTAAAGAAAAAATTTGGAGCAGTTTTTGAGGAAATTTTGAAAATGTTCGTGGGGCTTCATGTAAAGTACTCCAAAAATGTATGAATGTTTCTGAAAATCGCAGAGCTTTGACTCAGATCAGATCGACAGTAGTTTATTCTGTTTGAAAAAAAAAAGTACTAATAGTTCAGGCACTAGTGTTGTTCACATACACCAGACGGACAGTCAAACGTTAAAAAAAAACACTTTTTCGGTATCAGGGGTACCCAAAACGTGTATTTTCGAAAGCATTACGTGTATTTTCGAAACTGATTTTCCGCAGCATTACATAACTTTCTCTATAAACGATAAAAAGTATAGAACGCATCACAACCAGACAGGAGTGGGAATAAGAAATTCACTGAACTGAAGTAAGTAGAGCAACACACGATATTTTTTGCTCGAATAAATGGATGTAATTTCACTGTGCATCGGCGCAGTCCACAGCGCAAGGCCGAAATCCCCTGCAGGCGCACGAGCCAAAGGCGGCGGCGGCGGCGGCGCGTTCGCGGAACAGCGCGATGGTAATCGCAGCGGGAGGGTAATGGCTTGATTGCGGCGGCGGCGGCGGCCCGTGCCCGGGACGGGTAGGCTAGGTCGGATAGACGGGCGGGACGGTGGCGCAGACAGGCAGGCAGGCAAGACGCGGACGGGCGACCGGGCAGGCAGACGCGTTTCTGCGAAGCCCTTCGACGATCGCGCAAGCCGACACGCCTCGATTCTCGGAGACAGCAGGGCAGCGCAGCGGAATGAGCCCCACGCCGCCGTCGTCCCTACCGCCGCGTATAATCGCACGCACCCATTTCATCTCGCGATGCGAGAACACGAAAAGCCTCCAAAGCTGAAAGTAATAGTGCTGTTCACGGCCACAGAGGAAGAGACGATGGAGAGGCTTCAGGATAATACGAGAGTTATCGATAGACGCGGCGGTGTCGTTGCTAGAAGCGCGGTGGAAAGATCGAAAGTAGTGGCGGAAGGATTCTTCCGTGTGGATTCTGAAGCCTCAAAATCAAGGTGATGTTGCCTCTTTATGAGAAATGTGAAAACAATCTACCCTTCTCGAGAGTGGTTGGTTATTAAGAGGTCCCTTCCTGTCGTAACGTCAGAAATGTATTGTGTTAAAACTCCACAGAAGGTCCTTTGAGACATCTGGAACTTGGCATACAAAATTTCATCAAAATCTGATGGTCGTTCGGAGGCACTTCACAAAAATTAGACCACTTGACGGGGAATTGCACAAGTGTAAATGTAGCGTTCAGAACCTTGGAAGGCAAGAATGCCAAATAAAGATTTTTTGAAAAACCGGAACAAAAAAATAAAAAGCAGCGCGCACGTCAACTGAATGGCTTCGGAGGTGAAGGCAGAGTTGAGGAAAGTCCCAAAACGAAGACTGTGTTGGGGAGCGACAAAAACATTGTTGACCTACCAGTTACAATCATAATCGGCGAAGTTGATACATGCAGAAGCAGTATGGGCCGCGCATGAAGAGTAGCTTCGGCAATAATGACAGAAATGTCGCACGCATCCAGATTTTAGGTGTTCAGAACTCTGGAGCCGGTATCGTACCGCAAGGACTTGGCACTTGGACCAAAAACGGGAAGTCGAACGCTGCAGGTTAAAGCCTCACGAAACACAAGGAAGTGTTTACTAAGTGGATGTGGCGTGGTTGATTCCTCAATTCACCACCTACCTCATCTAAACAATAATCACCCGCAACCATTCATCTATAATTCTCCACCACTCACATCACCAAAGCATCCTCCCTTACGTGGAAGGCGAACGCAAAACCGACTGTGTTTATCTGCCCAGGAAACGGATCGCGAATACCTTTCTCGCCTATCACCCCTCCGTTAATGAGTATGGCGCTCATCGCCATCACAGCGCGTATCCTTGTGTCTCAGGTACGTGCCCGTCGACGAATTCGCAACAGGAGCAGGCGGCAACAGCAACAGGATACGGAAACAGCAGTGAGAAAAAAAAGGAAAACTGGTGGTGGCGGCGCACAGTGGGGCCAGAGGAGGGGAAAGTTGGCAAAAAGTCCAAAATCAAATTGTGCTTCAGATGCTTCATTTTACATGAAAAGTATAGTAAAATGTCTCCTCCATCGATTCCCGGTCGATTTAGGGTGGGGAAATCACCCCACTCCTTGCTGTGCAAGTTTGAACTAGCACAAGCGATGGGCGGCGCACTTCTTCGCTCGCGCAGTAAGAAGAGAGGTGCGTTTTCCATCGCTAATAGTTTTGCTCTCGTACCTACTAGAATCGAATGTGCTATAGACGTGATACCTGGAGGTATGTACTTTCATTCTGTATTAGTAAAAAACATATTACTTAAAGAATAATTTAGTAATTTTACGTAGAAACACCACGTGTCACAACAAAGTAAAAGTTTTAAATTCTGTTTCTTCATACTGACTTTTAGTTACCTTCCCGGCATTACTCGGCTATCATATTAACTGAATCTAATACTGGAATTCATCTAGTTTTCAAAGCATTAATAAAATTTTGCCCATGTCTGCCCCATTTTGCGCGAAGACTCTTTGTTTATAACCGTACGCACTTAGTTTTGTTAGCCTTTCTACCGACAATATTCATTTTTTTAATTTTTCCTTCAGGTTCTGGAGCTGATAGCTCTGAATTAACAAGGAGGGATCTATATAATGCTATTAAACACTCCGAAATGAAAAATCCGGAAGAAAAAATGCAGATTTTGAAGGAATTCTTGGAAAAACGTAATAAGTTTTCCAAACACAGAAAGTCGGGTTTAAATAAAATTGTTTCAAAATGTATGACCGATTTTAAGAAAAAATGGCAAGATTCTAATCGTACAGAGGAAAGATTTTTGCAAAAAAATGAAAATTGGCTAGCAGCTTTTATTAGATTACCAAATTCCATCTCCAACGTGAAGAAAATGGGTCGCCCAATGAAGCACTCTGAGGACGTATCCGATAGATCCAAACGTCAAAGAACTACAGTTTTACGGTCCAAACATTCTCCCAAAGAGCTATCATATGCCGCTCAAATGAGTTTACGTTCTTCCGGTGAAATTGAAGCTGCTGAAGTTATTAAAGATGTGACAATGACTACTCCGACCCGCGCTTCAAAGTACTCAATCGGTTACAAACAATTGGGTACCCGACAAACTCAGGAACTTCCGGGAACCGAAGCGTTATCTTTATTTATTGAAGCAAACCTTAAAAGAGAGCAGTACAATAAAATTAGAGAAAAAGATGTCTCTCGATTTCCTTCCTACAAAAAGATGCAGTTGTCAAAAAAAGATTGTTACCCGCAAAAAGAAGCAATCACTATTACTGAAACGTCTGCTGAAGTAAGACTACAGCCACTTTTAGACCACACAGTGTCGCGGATTTTGCAAGCACAGAGAGATGTCTTGGCTACTCAGGTTTCAGAAACACCTGGCAAATTGTGTTTGTTAAGTAAATGGGGATTTGACGGATCACATCAATCCCAATATAAGCAACATTTATTTCCAATCCCGAAGCAACTGATGAAAATATTTTCATTACATCATTAGTACCTCTGCAATTGACTTACGAAAGCTCCAAATCAAATGAAAAGTATATAATATGGCAAAACAAAAGATGTTCATCAACAAAGTTTTGTAGACCTATCAGGTTTCAATTTGCTCAAGAAACCTCTGATCTTTCCAGAAACGAAAGTAGAAAATCAATGTAGAAAATGTAGAAAATCAAATCAAGCAACTGCAACCAACAAAGTACACTAACAATGAGACTGTAATAGAAGTTAACCACACTTTGCTATTTACAATGGTAGATGGAAAAGTCTGCAATGCATTGACCGAAACCAGACATACACAGCGATGCTATATTTGTGGGCTGACGTCCAAAGACTTTAATGATCTTGACAAAGTTTTAAGGGCTCCAGTCAAAACTGAGAATCTAGAATTTGGACTTTAGGTACTCCATGCTTGGATTAGGTTCCTCGAATGCATTTTACATGTTGCTTACAAGCTGCCTCTCAAAAAATGGCAAGTAAGGGGAAACGAAAAAGAAATAATAGCAGCTAAAAAAGGAATATACAGGAGAAATTCAAAGCAGAAATGGGTTTACTCATCGACAAACCTAAGCAGGGATACGGGAGCACTAATGATGGTAACACTGCCAGACGTGTTTTTTCCAATCCAGAAAAATCAGCTCAAATAACAGAAGTCAATATTGAAGTCATAAAGAGATTTAAAATAATATTACAAACAATTGCAAGTGGCCACTTCATCAATACGGACAAATTTAAGGAATTTACCTTGGATACTGCCAAACTATTTTGCAGTGAATATCCTTGGTATCCAATGCCTCCGACAGTGTATAAGATCTTAATCCACGGTCCGGCTGTCATTTCGAGTGCTTTACTTCCTATTGGACAACTAAGTGAAGAAGCGCAAGAAGCCAGTAATAAAATGTTTAGAAAATATAGAGAAAGTTTTAGCAGAAAAATGTCCAGAGAGAAAACCAACGAAGATGTACTTCATAGGCTGCTAATTGCATCTGATCCATTGATATCAGAAATGGAAAAGAAAAAAAAATTCAGAAAGGCATTTGACCCAGAAGTATTAGCAATGCTAATGCCTGCAGATGCAAGTTCGCATGTTGAAGAAGAGTCACCGGACGAGAATTCTGATTCTGACTGTGAGGTTTAAAAATATTGTAAGTATATATTTCACATTTAAACAATTAAATAAATTGTGTTTTATTTATTAAATGTGTTTTTATATCGATTAATCCTGAAAAACGCGTAAAAATACTTTTTGCCAACTTTTCCCCTTTTTGGCCCCACTATGCGGCGGCGGCGGAACCATCAACAATGCACTTCCAGCAAACTCGGCGAGCGGTTGTCACCTGCCAGGCGGGGCGTCTAAAAAGTTTCGCACGCGCTTGTATCCTCGCCCGACCGCCGTCATCGCAACCGCCGCCGACGGCGCATTTCACTTCGACGGCGGCGTCTCGGTAGCCATTGCCATCGCGTCGTCTCCGCCACTGCCGCCCGCTGACGCGACGCGACGCGTCGCGTCGCGCCACTCGCTAAAGGGCAAGGTTTCGGGTTTTTAAGAGCGCGCGCGCGTCGTCAGGGACGAGAAGTGTCTTGCAGACGCCTCCAGTCGCCCCCAGACGGCGATATATAAGATGACGTACGTAGGAGATACCTGGCCTGCGTGAAGGCCATATTCTGTTTTCATGTCTACACGAAGGCACCGATATGATTGTTTATAGTGGCAATTTGTACCTTTCATTAATTATTTCATTAAATATTCATCGTCATAACACAAAATACCACACTTCAATTCACAAGAACGTTAGTTTAGTTGAAATGCACGTGTTTGATCAAAACAGGAAAATATTAAATTAAACTCATTCCCGATCAAATGAATCGAGTGTGTAATTATGTAATAAACGCCCACGATGCTACAGCAAACACAATACCTTTTTGTGTTGTTTTTCATAACCAGAATACAGGAATCTGGTGGCTGCAAATATTTTTTCTCCGCTCTTATCTTTTCTCAGTCATTTAATTAACATGTGCTTCTATAAAACTGGGAGTCGTCTGATACATTTTTAATATGTCAAAACAATGAAGTGTTGCCTCTCTAAAAATTAAAGATTTTTTAGGTGACATGAAACTATCCATTTCTTGAATAAGCTCTGTCTTAAATCACAGCAATAGTCCGCGAAGAACCAGCCCAGAAAACCAAACAAATATCATATTTAAATTAACAGAAACATTTTACCGCTACAAGACAAGTATGTATTTGATCCATGAGGGATAAGAAGGAAAAAATGCATCATATGATAAGTATTGCCAATGCCCCATTCTTTGATTAGCTCAATTTTTAGCACTCACGAAATCTTCATCACACACTGTGATAAATCATATGATTTTTAAATGATGAATTACTATTTATCATCTGACCTCAAAGATAGAAATTAACGAAAAGATAATCTTCATTTTAACGATAATAACGATTCTTTAACACCAACAACAACAACAACAACCTATGTCTCTCACAATTTCTTCTTCTTTAGCAATTCCTTGCAGTTTCTTATCTGAGTGAAAATTCTAGCAATGAGACCTTTTCCATGCCCTATATTAAAGAGAGCACTGTAGTCTTGGTTGCAGAGTGTACCCCACCACAGAATTCGGAGGCATGGAGTTCTCAGCAATCGGGATGATTCTAGATAGCCCTGTAAGAAAAGCAAATGTGCGAATTCCTGCGAATGTGAGTGAATGGCCTGTAGGATGGCATATTCCCAAATCATTATAAAAATGGACCAGGAGACCTAGCTCGAAGCTCGCTCGTTCGCTCGCTCTCTTGATCACATAGTCCTCGTAAAGAACAATCAAATTAATTAAAAGCCTATCTAGATGTATTGACCTATCTGAAAAAAATAAAGAAAGAGTCGTATTACCTCTATCCACTGTCTCATCGCTAATTTTGTTTTGAGAGGACGTATCAATGAAACTACAGGAGCTGTAATAGCACATACTTTCTCGCATTATTTGAAGCCTGCCCCTTTCGAAAATACGTAGTTCAACAAAATTGATATCCAAGCCATCGTTAAGCGCCCTCTTCTCTACTTGTCGAGAAAATTTATAGAAACATTTCAAGCCGTTTTTGAGAAAATCATTTTCTAAACTCACTTTACTACAACCAAATGCAACATGAAACCTACTCTTTTTTTCAAAATCGTGCAATCGTTCTAAATCGCAACGATTTAATTTTTTAGAACATTTCTCTAACAAAATATCTATCAGCGATATTGTAGTTTGTTTGTTTTTGTTTTTTTTTTTTGCAATGTTTTTTCTTTTCTTTTTTTTTTTTGCAATTTTCGAAAATACAGGGACTTCATCCAAAATGGGACCCGTGCCATTTTCATAATTGTACTTTACTCCTTCCGGGGGAAAAATTAAGAAAAAATTTTGAGCTGCTTTACAGAAAATAACTGTTTAAGAATTACCTACATTTAACGCAAAATTACTTGACAACTATTAATATTTTTGAACAATGGTGCCTGACCTTATTTAAAGATCTGCCTTGTCTGATTTATTTTATTTATTTATTTATTTATTTATTTTTATTTATTTATTTATTTATTTATTTATTTATTTATTTATTTATTTATTTACGTCAAAAAACAGTTAAAAACTGCGTATGACGGGCTATGGGGAAAAGTGAATTGTGTGCACATTTTCCGATGATACAAAATTTTTAAATGAAAATGGCAGGTCAGGAATGACAAAATTAACGAAATAATTAAACTGAGAAGTTCTTAACATCTCACACCAAACTCTGGAATGCTTCTTTTTCATTTTTGAATTTGCGGCCGGATGATTAGTGCGCGTATTCTTCTTGAGGTTACGCGCGTACTAAAGGTAAGGGCCACAATTTCAGAACCACTATTCTAACCCACATCACGGTCAGAAAGAAAATCTTGCACTTCAAGATCAAAAACTTCACTGTCAGACATCTCAAGATCAATGTGTCATGATGACATCTAGCGACTAATAATATTCACCAAGGAGAATAAAGTGTTAAAAATTAATGAAAATGTAGTTCATTTGGCAAGCTACAGTTTATTTCACTAGTGTAGTTTGAAACTTGAGGGACCTTGTTTTCGTAATAGTACATTCGTGTACGCTGTATAATTTATAATGATGTGTTAGTTTCGTCCTAACCGATAATATACGAACCAAAGTGAAACGTATTACTAATAATAAATGTAAATAAATTTCCGAATGTATAAATAATTTGGGCGCCAGGAAAAGGTTACACTTGGATCCCTGATTATCTATTACTAACTTCGGATATATTACTAATAAATGTAAATCCCGCTAGCTCGGTCGACGAGTTCTATGAAATAATTGTTGCTACTTACTCCGCAACCAATTACTCAATCTGCCATCCATACGGAGTTGCGAGGAATCTGCAAATAATTCTGAAATGTCCACTCAAGGATTGCATGTAATGGCAAATGAGAATCAGCTTTCTTTCAAACTATGAATAATAATTTATTATGCATGCCAACGTTATCAACTATCATCAATTATTATAATTTATCGTTAGGTCATGACCATTTTTCTCGATATTGCAATAACAGCGTTATAGAACTTTTTATCCTTTCTTGCTTCTTCGCGCGCACGTCGCTCGATGTCCCCACGCTGAGTAGACCAATCTTCCTTCTTGTCGACGTCCACGATGATCAGCGACTAAGTCGAAACCCTCCAACCACTTCACAAACACTCCCTATACTTTTTATCTTGCGCCTCAGGTGGGCACCTATTTCAATGTGATTACTTTCCCAGTTCGGAATAATATCCCTCAAATATTATATTCTATCACCTCACCTGGAAATTCACAATTCACTGGTCAAATCTTGTAACTCTACCGCGAAAACATTCTAAGTTCACTTTCCGGTTCACTCATGAAAATATTACAAGTCCGAGTTTGGAATGGTACAACACATAAATTTTACAAGTTCCCGTTGTACACCTAATGCGGAAATATTCTAAGTTCAATGTTCACTCTCACGAAATATCAGTCCTGATTTGATAATTAACCTCAAGAAAAAATGCGCAAAAGATCCGCTCACCACCACGACACGAGTGGGAATGCCCTAATTCCCAATCTGACCCACCCTTCAAAGCTCGCTGTGTTTTTCTCTCGATTATTTTTTTTTTCGCGTTGCACCTTGCACTTGCCTCCAAACGAACTCGTTGTTTCGCGTTGCTACGGTGCACCCCACGTGTTTACTTTACAGCTCTCCCGCCGGTTACTGCGGTGTCCCCCCACAAGAACTCGCGTTGCTACGGTATCATTGCGTATCTGCACCATAGAGACCCACGTCTCAGGACGAACTCCCATTGCTACGGTGTCATCTGCGTATCTGCACCATAGAAACCCACGTCTTTTGCAATATCTACAGCATTTCGACCTTTATTTGCCTAAATCAAATGTCCGTCATTTTTGGTATATCACAATGCTAAAAGGATATCCTGGATGTCCCAAAATAAATGCTAAAAAATCTCGAGCATATAGAGCGGTCAAAGATGATCACATTTTGCCAATAATCGTTTAGGAGGAAATTTCATATAACGAATTTATGCATCTAACATTTGCCCCTGATTGTTAGGCAACGTCTTGTGGAGAGGTGTTTGGTAGGCAAACGAATAAACTTTTGGGACTGCGTCAGAACGTGGCCCCCAAATCACCGGTGTATGAGATGTTGCCCGACAATCAGGGGCAAATATCACGTGTGTAACTGCTTTGACGAAATTTTCCACCAAAGTTCACAGGCCAAAAGTGAATTTATTCAACCACTCTACACGCCCTTGAAATTTGCGACATTTGTTCTGACTCATATGTGGTTGGCTCTGATTTGTTCAGTTACGCTGGGCTCGGGGCGCAATGTAGCGATGCGTCATGCGTGGCGAAACAACGGCGACATCTTCAAATGTGGCACAAGTGGAGTAATGGTTTCTTTTCTCTATACATGCTACCAACATGAAGTATTCGAGTAGAACAGTGTAAAGATACAAGCGATATTGGTGTTGCATGTTTCTGTTTCATGCTGTTTTAACTAACCTGACGTTTCAAGTCAAAGGGGAGGGGAAGGAATCGTAACCCTCAGTTTGGTTCACTGAGTCTCTTCGCGTCATTTATGGACCCTACTACCGTTAAATTTCAGTACCAAAAATAGTTTTCAACAATATATTTCCTGAAACAGCACCTACTTTGTTTTGATTTATTATATTTTTTAACGAAGAGTATGCTCTATCAAATGAAATCACTCTGCTCGGATCAACATACGCACTACATAACTGCGTCTCAGTGAAGGCCGTGCGCCAGGCTACATTTGAATCTTATGGCTTCGTAGATGGATTCAGTGACGCCGTCTATGCAGGCAAAAAATACGTGATTGAATAATGGCTTGCCTAAAAAATATCACAAAAGTAAGCAACAGTACAAGCGATGTTAGTAATATACGTTTTGGTTAAATGATATCACCCGCTTTAGCAAGCGACCCCCAACAATCGGAAAAGAAAGGTTTCACGACAAAGAAAGTTGGCATCCCACAATGCAGTTGCCAGTCTACTCACGCCATTTGTGGTACCCAAAAAACATAGAATACAGAGGTGCCGTAGCCAACAAAGCGTAAAATTTATCAATAAAGAAATGCACGTTGAATCAAGTTTCCGTTTGATGGGTTGTACCTACTATGGGTAGCATGACTTCTCTGAAACGAATCCACTCTTGCACCTCTTTGAGGACCTGGCCCAAGACTAAATGTAGTTCTAGTTGTGTGTTACGTGGAGCGTAATTTACGTTGGACGCCATTTACAAACGTGATATACACGCATAATCGCCTAAAGATGACTTTCTTCCTTTATAAAATTACACCGATATAAGGCGACCATGTAGAACGTTTGCAAATTTTATTCGTTCATAACACTTATATTATTCCCGTGAGCAAAGTTTATCCTAAACTTTACGTCCGCTTGAAAGGAGAGTTTCGACATACTCGCCGCTTGTCAAGGAGTCCAACATCTCCGAAACAGCGCACAGATCATAAACCAAAGGAGCGGCCTCCCTCACCGGTGTCGTTATGCCGATCAAACCACAGCAGCTCGGAAAGCGAATAAAATCACTGTACTGAAAAAAATTAATGTTGCTTGAACATTATTGAATTTTCATTTTGTCATTTTGAAAACCAATTTTAGTTGGATTTTTTCCTTCTCTCTACACTAAGGAACGTTGTAAATCATGCAGCTACGCAGAGTCGATTCAAACGGTGCATTATTTCCTGAAACCACTTCCCTAAAGCCTTAAAATGCCACGCTGAAGGTAATGGCATGAAGGAATGAAGGACGTTCGGGCTTTGCACCTACAGCTACAATTAGCAACTTCTTCAGCGCGTTCGTCAAAACCACTCCGCCCCTGAAACAAGTCAATTTTCGGTATTGTATCTGCACTGCGAAATATCCAAAACGCTTTCTCCAAATTAGCGTTCAAATTAGGTTAAAGTTAGGTTAAAATTCTCAGATGAATGCTTCCTGTGTTGTTGTTGTTGTTGTTGTTTGTTGATTTCGAAGTCATATCTGTACAAAAAATCTTATGGATCCCATCAGAATGTAATTTGAAGGCTTTAGGAAAATGGTTTCAGCAAAGAATGGCCTGACTAAATCAACTCCACAAACGTTCATTATTTACAATGCTCATCACTGTACTTATACGGAACAGTAACATATTATACAAGATAATGAAGAGATAATTAGAAAGGAAATAATCTAATCTTTCTCGAGCATAAAAAGTATTTTTTACGTCAAGTGCAGAATTCGATTTTTTATTTCACATCTGCAAATTTACAATATGACCTTGTAAAATTTCAGAAAACGATTTGAAATGACAATAACATGTTCACATGTATAAAGGTTACACATTTAATTTCATTAGTAGTAGTTTCAACATGTTCTACAAGTTCCACTAGCAGAGTGGTAGTTCCAAGATGAGTTCGCATTTCAGTCTACATGTGTTCATTATTCTGAAGTAATTTGGTTGATAAATGGTTTGAATATAATTTCTAGATATTCCTGGATTCTTTTTGTGATGACATCCCCGAGAGATTAGATTTTTAGGTCTTTATAGCTTGTTTTATTAGTAATGAACCTCGTTGCTCCACTGAACAAGAAAGTTCAAGGAAGGGAAGGATAGGAAGCTTTTGGTATCGAAGCAGCCAGGAACCCGTGCGCCACCGCCCCGAGTGCCCGGGAGAGCAGATTTAAAAGACTTGACAAAAAAGTGTTGTGACAGCTTATTTTTTGGCCATATGTATAACCATATGAATAAAATAAAGTATAAATGTTTCAAAAAATAAAAACAATGAAAATTCGATAATTTTTATGCATCGTATATTTTTTCTACGTATTGTTTGTATTCGCCCCCTGATACAAAAATCACATAGGATTCTAAAATTCATTTATATGATAATCATTTATATATATGAACGAAATAATATTAAAAGATATCAACGAAAGGCAAAATGGGGAAAACTTTTTTACTACTCAAAACGCATTGACAATTCTAGACTAGAGGTGCTACAGAATGACACAGACTTTCTCGTAGTAAAGTTTTCCAATTTCCTTGGTGTGCATTGGTACAGTACCGTTTTGTCCCTCCTTCTTGCCTGCTTCCAACTATTGCGGCCCAAATAATTTTTTTTTTTGCAATTTTCGCAACTTTTCGCTTTCCAAAAATTTTAAAGCTTCAACTAGAGCCAGATGAACAGGGGTTTCTTCGATTTGGAAAATATCGTACGTGTTGTTTAGGCGCAAGGTTTGTTCACATACGACAGACGGACAGACAGAGATACAGACAGACGGAGGGAGGTTTTGAAAAAAACTACTTTTTCGGTAGCAGGGGACCCCAAAACGTGTATTTCCGTTGAAATCTCGAAATTGATTTTCCGCAGCATTACTTAACATTCTATATACTACGTATATTACTCCCGTATATACGTATGTATACGAGAAAGTAAAAATATACTTCGTAACAGTGTCCCGCAAAGGAACATAGAAATTCAGTCCACCTCAGTGCAGAAAGACATGCTTGGAGCAAATCGTAAAAATTGGATACTTGTATGTTGTTAGGTTTTTTCCTGCAACGTAACACCCGCAAGGTAAGATAAAAGTAAAGGCAAACAAAAGAAAAGTATAGGTAAGAAGAAGGTGGAAAGGACGGTCAGGGGAAAGGGAAAGACAAACGAAAAGAAAGAGGGGAGTGGAGAGTATAGGGAAGGAGGAATAGGAGAAGGCCAGAGGCAGACGGAGGGAGGGAGAAGCAAGAGAAGCGGGAGGGGAAGGGAAAGAGAAACAGAAGGTAGCGGAGGAAGAGACGAAAGAGGAATGACCACGGGAATGATCGGCGAGGGGCAACCAGACAGCCTTCGGACAGCAGAAACTCGTAACCCACGAGGGAGGAGAAGACGAGAAGAAGGGGTACGGCGGAGAGGGCGACCCAGACAGCTGAACGAGTCGCAGACATGGAATGTTATCAACAAGGCTCCGATCGCGGAAGGGGTGGCGAGCAGAAAGGAAAAAGCAGCTCGGCCAAGCACCCAGCGACTCCGCTCTGCCACTGACCTTCTCAACATGCTGACGTCACCGTAGCGTGGACGGCGATGATGGTGGTGGCATAATATAGTGAGGAGACGGCAGAGGTGGCGGCGGTCGCGGTGGGGATAGTCGGTAGCTGTCGCTGTGGCGATAGCTCTGCCTGTGGCTATGGCGGCAGTTGTGCCTGTGAATGTGACAGTGGCAATGGCGATAGTGGAGGCGGTGGCGTCGTTTGTTCTGTCTACGGAATAGATATACGGTTAATACAGTTTAATTTGCATTCTTAGATATGACAGATAATGCAGCGTGAAATATCCACAGAATCTCAGTAATTGACAAAAATTTTATTTGTTGCGACGCCAACTCATTGAAAGAGTTAGGAAATTTCGAAATAATAATTACATCAATCTCATCATTCCTCGTAAAAGAAAACAAAAAACGTTGATGTTCTTGCCTGTAGTGAGTTAGACTAAGGAGGAATTATAAAGCATCCTCCTTTTGCGACGCAAGGGTCAATAAGGGGTCACGCTAGCAAGTAGTTATAAAATGTTTGAAGGTGAACTTTATAAACATCCTTTTCTTTTATTGTGGCTATATCTCCACAAAATGCCAATACCTCACAATCGTATAAGTAAACTTCTTCGTAATATTGTATAATCCTGAATTTAAAAATATTCAGCATTTAGATTACGCTAGGGAACAAAAAACGATTTTTTTTTCATACCTCCAGGATGAAAGTAGGTGATTTCAAATGAAACGATCATGCTGATTTCGAAAATCATTATAAAAATTTTCTATGACGCAAGGTTCAAAATATATGAACATATTTAGTATTTGAAATTTAAAAAAACCTACACTAATTACTGCATTGTCACTCCGGTTACTATATTAATATTACTACAAAATTTTATGAGCATGCTTCATACGACGTAAAAACAAGTTAAACATGGAATACACACATTCATGCAATAATATGTAGACATTAAAATGGTTTGTTGGTGTTCTCCACAACATTGGTCGAGCGAATGACAATGAGTTCAGTTTCCCATACAATCACAACGTAAGGTTCGTTGTACAGGTGAAGCAACACTAGTGAGCAGCCCATGGGTTGTCCTGATCACGAACACGACAGCCAAAGTATAAAGAAAACGCAAGTCGTGTAATTTCATATTTTTCCCCCTTTTGAAGTTTGGGTGTAAATCTTCCACAAGCGTAACAGAGATTATCGGACTGATTTGTACACTGTCAATTTGCATTTTATCCAACCGATTCAATTCTACAGATCGTGTGGCGAATTTCACTTTCTAAAAATCACAAAACTGTAACGTATTAATGTATTTGAGGCACATGCAAACCAGACATGACCGTCATGCGCACTGCAGGTACAGTTCCGCATGACACCGACTGACTCAGAATCTGTCACCCCAACAGTTGCATACTTGTATTATTAACTTTTCTTCTCGCTCTTTCAGGCTTATTCCCTACTCCGTTGGAATGAAAAGCAAATACGCCTAATCACTGGGCTACCACACATTGTTCGCTCATGCTTAGTGAACGGTAAAACTAATTTTATGGTCTGCATACAGCAGAGATTGCAATTCTTTTCACTCCAAATTTAGCGTCAAGTATCTTCACTTGCAATTCGCGGCTAATAGTAATGTTGGCTTAAATGATTGAAACAATATATTCGTCTCTGTCCCGATCAACGCGCGCACGCACGCACGCACGCACACACTCACACGCACGCACACTCACACGCATGCACACTCACACGCACGCGCATGCGCGCTCACACGCACGCACACACGCACGCACACACGCACGCACACACGCGCGCGCACACACTTAAAATCTTATCCTATATAGCAAATTTCGAGTTTTTTTTAAGAAAATGGCGTCACTGAAAATGATAAATTTCAAGCTCCTTTTCACGGAAATCTCTTGAGTTTTCGAAAAACCTCATTAGTAGTCATTTGTAGCACTTTAACTCACAAATGGAATAGTGTTTACAAGTCGCTAAAATGTGCAATTAACGGCATGAGATATATTTGAAAAAAAAAAAGTTTGTGAAATTTTTGAAAAAACAAAAGAATACACCAAAATTAATTTTGTCATTTTACACAGTGCAATCAGTGCGAAAAGTATGAAGAAAAAATGGGAGCCATTTTTGAGAAAATACCGTTTGACCGTTTCCCAAAATACGGAATTTTGAGCTCGTTTTCACAGACAAGTTCTGAGTTTTCGAAAAACTTTGTAACTCATCGTTTAAAACACATGTACTTCTAAATACAATATTGCGAAAAAAATCACCGCTAATGTAAATATTAACGACGTGAGAGACTAGACAAGAAATTAAATTTTTGTATTAAAAACAAAACAAAAGTATAGTGCAAAATATCGTTTGTCTCATTTCATAGAGTACATTTAGCACTATCCCCACCAGAAATTGAAAGAAAAACTTTGGAGCCATTTTCGAGAAAATCTTATTTTTGTTATTATTTAAAATGCAGATATTGTGCGCAATATTACGCGAAAACTACTAAGTGTTCCAAAAAATGTGTATGATCTTATTGAAAGAACTAAGTATGGAGAACAAATTTTATTCAAAGAAAAAACCTCTGTCTTCTATTTCCTAATTGTAGGAAGGTACCGATAAAATTGAAACTTTTGGCATTTTCAAAAATCCAGACATAACAGTGAAAATCGGATATATGCCACATATAAAAGTGTATTTTATTCTAATCTTACAAGAAATTTAAAGAAAGTATTTGGAGCCAGTTTTGAGAAAATTTTGAAAATGTACTAGAGGCTTCATGTAAAGTACCACCAAAAATTAATGAATGTTTTTCAAAATCGCAGAGCTTCGATTCTGGCCAGATCGACAGGGGTTTCTCCAATTTGGAAAAAATCCTATGCAGTTTAGATCCTAGTGTTCTTTCAATACACCAGACAGTACGTTGGGAAAAAAAGAAAAAAAAAAAAAAGAAAAAAAAAACCCTTTTTCGGTATCAGGGAAACCCCAAACTAGGGATGGCCAAAACTAGGAATGACATCAATGTTTTCCACCAGAAACATCGATATATTAACATCGATATTTTGCTTTCCATGTTTTCTTCACATTGCAAAAACATCGATGTTTTTTAATTTTTTTTAAAGGTGTTTAAGCGCGTTATAGTGTAACAGTCATATCGCTGTTTTGCGTTATCTTCTTTATCACGCTGCACATTTCGCCAGCGTAATCTGAGGAAGTTTGGGAACGTCTCGCGTTATGAACCACAGTAGTGTTAGAAATGGTCCTCAGACGTTTTGACAAGTCGTGAACCAGATTCCCTCCATCTTGGGAAGTCCCTCAGTAACATGTCATGTGTGACCAACCATTGCTTTGTAAACTGGCACGTCATTCACCACATATTTATAAATAAAATATGTTTTATACGTGCGAGTAAACTTACATTTGTTCAACATTTATCACCAAATTATTTGAGTGTTTTTTTTTGTTGTTTGTCATTTAGTAGTTTTTAGAGCACTATTAGAGAGATGAAGTGCTTGAATTTATCAGGCCTCATATTTTCGTTAGTTCATTGTGCTGCGCGAGCGGTACACACGATTCAGGCAGAAGAGCTGCTTTCCTTGTTGTGAAATTTAGCTGCTAATTCCAGTTGTTGGGTAGATAAGTAGGTATTTGGTAGCGTGTGTTATTTATGATTGGTTGGAAGGCATTTAGCGGTCTTAAAATAAAAGGGTTCTAACTTCATTATTATCGAAAAATTAATTGTTAGATATGTCAAAAGTATTTCTATTGGCTGCATGAATGTCAATTTTGTTTTATCTTCGTCACACAAATTATAGGGCAGATTTTAAAATATACGATATCATCAATGAGTTTATTATTAATCCAATGCTTTATTATTATTTTTTAAAGAATTACTTTTATAGTATATGTAGAATATTGATTAGAACATTAAGATGTCAAATTTAAGACAAAATATAATGTAAGTGTACTACAATACTACTTGTATACTACATACAAGTCGTATACTACATACTTCTTGTATACCACAATAATACAAACAATACTATTAAAATGTTTATAAAATGTATCACATACAATCCAGGAGGTTTTACTTCGATGGTGTATGATTGAACGTGACTAAATGCTAAAATAGCGAAACACGATGTTCTTTATTGTTAATTGTATCACAACCTGTCCCATCCTCTATATAAACCAGAGCGCCCAACATCCTGGCGCAGTACAGCCCTGAAGAGGACCGCGATATGTCGGTCGAAACGTCGGCACCCCAATCTTCGACGCGGCGTCACACGGACAGCCCAGACCTATTTGGAGCTATATTTCTCAAGGTATGTATATAACGAAAGGGCCGAAAATTCACTATTTTACACCAGACAATTACAATACTTTTTACTTTCTAGCCCTTACTTTGCTAGAAGAAAAAGTAATATTTTTATAAAATTATTTTGCTTTATTTAATAGTAATGTCACAAATGTAAACATTGAAATAAATCAAACTGTTCATCTGAAAAAATATTTTCTATTATTTCTTTACCTTACTTATGGGAAAAAAATGTGTTTCCTCTTTGAATTGCCTATTCGTAAGACCTGTAAGAAATGTTATATTAATTATACATATTTAATGTTTTTTTTAAATAAAATATTGAATTTGCATTTGAAAAATATTTGTTTTAAAAAATATTTCAATTTATTGGGCTTCAGAAAAACTAAATTTGAGCATATTTTTAATTCTATTCTTGTCTATGAACTTCACTTCAGCTTCATTATTGACGTTTTAACGCTTCTGTTCAAGGCAATTAGAATTAAAACTTATTATTGGATTTGCTCTGGCAATTGGTTTCTATTTCCTTTCAGAATTTTTCAATTTTCAGGCTCCTTCCATATAGACAAACTTAATTATTTTCTTATGTCAAATTTGGAACATGCTTAGCAGTTTTCACAGTATCACTTTATGTGACATTGAATTCAGCTCATTGCATGTCGAATGCAACACACTGTAAAAACTCCTGCATGCAGAATGTGTTCACTGCTGATTTATTTTTTTTCTTCTTTTTCTTCCAATCTCTATTTTAAAATATTGTATTTTTTAACGCCCATGAAGTGAAAGGTACAATTGCGTTTAGAGACTACATGTCATCAAGCACATAAATTAAATTCTAATCAGCTTCACACAATAAAGGAAACTATTTTAAAAAATATTTCCCCTGCCACTTAATGAATTTTGGGGAGATTTAATATTTTTCCCAAGTCTGTTTTACTTTATTCTCTGAATATTTCTCTCTGTTAATTAAAATAATTATACATAAAACATCTTCCTCACGGAAATATCAAAATATGAATAAATAAAATATAATAACCAACCAAAAATAACGTGATGAAGGAGTACAAGATGCAATATTCAAAAGAAATGCTTCATAGATCTGTTTCAATGTCTTGTAACGATGTAATAATTTTAGTATCTGGCTGCGTTTAAAATTAACGCTAATATTGTAACGCAAACTGGTGTGTGAAGGTCATTGGCTGAAGTCGGGTGCCATGCGCAAGAACCCCCCCCCCCCGATCACTACCCAAAACATGTATTTCCGTTGAAATCTCGAAATCGATTTTCCACAGCATTACATTACTTACGTACGTATACTGTAATGATCTATCATTTCGAGACAAAACCCCCAGATGCAACTTTACAAAATGTGACAAGGAATAAGCTTGTGTATCGATTACAACGGTGCCGACAGAAAACATTTTACAAGTCAAAATTAAAATAAAGAATTATAGCGCGTGAAATTTGTGGAAATTGAACATAATCGTCCGGTAGAACAGAAATTATGAAATTAAATCAAACAAACGGCATCAAATTCGGTCAACGCATTCGGAAGATATAAATTGAAATAGAATTGGAATTTTTAATGTAACGAACAGAATATGGCCATTGTTGAGCTAGTAAAGAGAGATTGTAAACATGTTTTTTTAAGAATTGTAACAAAACGCACAAACCGATTTGGCTGAAACATTGGAAAACAATAGATTAAAACACGGGAAAGACGACAAAATTAGTGTCAACCTTGTCGCATGTTCGGAAGCAAAATTATAACATAATATTTGGAAGTTTGCAATGAACTAGAGGTATATAAACAAATGACGCCATGTTACGAAGAGAAGAAAGTCATTGGAATTAACTACAGATTAAAAGCAAGCGAGTGGCAACTATTTTGTTCCAGAAGCCTTTTGTAACAATGCAAGTTGCTGAAAAAAAATTTCGATGTCAGAGATAGATGTGTCGTGGGTACCGGAGAGGATGGTTCGTGTGCGCGAAATTGGCGCGTAGTTAAATTTCTTTCGAAAGTGTGGTATTTCAAATAGGGAGTAAAGTTGTGATATTTATTGGAATTTTGAAGTGTTAGCAAAAAGAAAAAAAATTCGGGAGTAATTTTTTTTTCTTGAGTAAAAATTTTTGTGATTACGGACAATTAGATTTTATTATTTATTGTAAAGAAATTCAACGCTTCGGACATCTCGTTATAAGATACAAAAGAATAGATGCTGAGATCGGAACAATTGGACGTTCATTTTTGAATGTAAATTGATGTAAACAATAGTAATTTCGAGAAATTACGTGTTTGATGAAACGCGAAAAATAGTTGTTTTTGTTTTGTTTGTAGCTGAAAAGAGTTTGTTGAAGACCAAGTTTTGTTGAATAAAATTAAATTAAGAAATGGTCAAAAAAAAAAAAAATGCGCATTCGATGTGTGAGTGATATTTCATATTGTTTTGTTATTATTATGCGTGAATGAGTTTCTTTGTTGTGTTTTGTTTCTTTGTAAGTTTATGTCATAGGATTACTGTGTACCAGTGTGGAGGGAAAGATGGTGAGTTGTTATCGTATATGATGAAAGGAGGAAAAAGCCCGAAAGCAGTAATAAACGAATGAACAAAAATATTGTTCATTTTACCAATTGAGAGCATGCGTCGTCATTTACTATAATACCCTAGCACGCACAATCCAGTCACCTCGCTTGGATTTCTGTATAGGACCACCACATTATCCACGGCTGCAGGTTATGAGAAATTTTATAAAAACTAGCCAGCTAAAAGGGGCAAACGATAGGTTCAAACGAGTACAAAATATGGCACCCAACAGTCTGTAATACTATAAGAGGAGATGAGCCAGGCAAGAGTAGCAGGAGAGGAGAGAGAGAGAGAGGAGAGAGAGAGGAGAGAGAGAGGAGAGAGAGAGAGGAGAGAGGAGGACAGAGAGAGGAGAGAGAGGTGAGAGAGTGGTGAGAGGAGAGGAGAGAGGAGGAGAGAGAGAGAGGAGAGAGAGGAGAGAGAGGAGAGAGAGGAGAGAGAGGAGAGAGAGGAGAGAGAGGAGAGAGAGGAGAGAGAGGAGAGAGAGAGAGAGAGAGAGAGAGAGAGAGAGAGAGAGAGAGAGAGAGAATTATTGAGAAATATTGAACATGATCTGTTTTTAAGAACTAATTTTGATGAACACATCATTAAGAGAAGAAAATTTATCATCAATATTGTAGTTGTAAGAAGACGCCGAAAATTTTTTGAATTTTTGCAATTTTCGAAAATCAGTATTTCAACGAAAATGAGACCAGTACCATTCACTCACACGTCATTTTTTCACTATCCATCAACAAAATTTTATCAAAAACGATGGAGCAATTTTTTTGAAAATTTTGAAAATGTCTCAGAGGCTTCATGTAAACTGCCTCCCAAAATTAAAATATCGCTTTGAATTTCAAGGAGCCGCGCGACATCAGCCAGATCAATTGGAAAATATCAATTTTGTAGAAAATCGGTTGAACACTTTAAACGCTAGTGTTGTTCACTGACAGACTTTTGCAGTCAATCGATTTTTCAGTATCAAGGACCCACAACACGGATTCTGATTACACAACGTGTTATAGGATTTTTTTTCTAAATCTACCAACTGGATTAATCGACTTTTTCGTTTCCAGGGTCCGGCAATAAGAGTTTTTATAAAAGGAAGTCCGACTGTATTTTTTTCTGGCTCAAGAGCACTTACATTTAGACTTGGCCTATCTTCGATATCAAACAGGTTTTTTAGATCCATAGAGAATGGGCAATTTGACAGAGTTGTTCACTCTCTCAAATTGCCCATTCTCTATGGATCTAAAAAACCTGGTCTTAAGGATGGAGAAGGGAAAGGGTCAGGGAAGGAAGGATCGCGCGCATTCTCTGTGGTCCGTATACCAATGCGCTGCTCCGGAATTCGCTTGGAAGCAATTAGGGAAACCGTGAAAACGATGATCACAGGAGTCGGCCAACGAATTCGGTTCCAACAGGCACCCCAAACTCACAGACGCTAAGTATAACACAAATTTCCGGCCATAAATATTTGATGTGATAGATTGGTACAAGGACAGATCGAAAAGTAACGCAAAATAATTTTGTGCCAAAAATTTAATTGGTACCAAAACAAAAAAATCACCAAAGATCTTACATCTTTGACCACCTTTTCTACATAATCGCTACGTTTGTCAACAAATGTCTTCCAGCGTGCTATCAGTTTCAATATGTGCCGCCTGTTCGTAGAAGTCCGTTTGGCTGGAGTATAAGCCCACTTGGAAAAATGCACGCCACCTGAAGTTATTGCTACTGTCCATTCAGTCGTCTCCATACATTCCACTAGGATTATGCCCTTTGACCCACGAATTTCGCACTATACTCTGCTCTTCACAAGTTGACAGTAACATGTGCGCCATTTGTTTCGTAGTTCAGGCTACATTGCTACTGCACATGGAATTCTCGACAGCGCACACGTCAAACTAGCTCGTCGTGCAATTTCATCATTCCAGTTACAATACCAGCGGAGAAAAAAATTATTGTTCCTTACTTTCCGATCTGCCTTCGTAGATTGAGATCGACAGATAATTGGAATTGGAGCGTAATTATTTGAAATTAATAACGATTTAACACAATCTACACCTAGCTGAAGATAAAATAAATGTGTTTTTTTTCTCACACTACATTACGAAAGCAAGTGCATGTAGATTGTCCCAATACGAATACCACATTGTAGGTTTCTTTCACGCAGCGCTTTTCGTGCTTGGCAGAACAAGCGTTAGACACGGAGCCCTTCCAAGAATCGCCGCCGCGTGGCCCTTTCACAGGCGTCCGCGCCGCGCGTCGCCCGCTGGCCCAGAGCGCGCACCGCCGCCGCCGCGCGGGGACGCGTCGCATCGCGTCCGCTGCGCCGCCCGAGCTTCTTGGAACGGTCCCAGGCCGTGCTGCCAAGCACGTCATACCGAGGGAACCGTCCATACGAGCACGTGTCCCCGCCTCTCGCAGGAATCCTTGTGAATGGGCGGCTTACCCGCACGCTGACCGGCAGTCACGTCTTCGGACGACGCGCAATGGGCGGGGGATGGTGGCAGGTGCGGCGGGGGAAAGGAGGACGGTGTAGGGGCAAAGCGGTGTCGGGGAAGGCAGGGATAGGGACAGGAGAAATGCACGAGCGGGAGCAGGATCAGGATCAGAATCAGAATCAGAATCAGGTTCAGGATCAAGACAGGGCAGGGGCAAGGCAAAGGCAGAGGTCGAGAAGACACAGGACAGGGTAGGGGCAGGGCCGGCGCAAGTCAGAGGAAGTGTCAGGGGCAGGGAAGGGGTCAACGCAAGAGGACGGCGTGTTCGGAAGTAGGGCAGAGAAGGGTCTGCCAAGGCATGAGCAAAACAGAGCATGTTAAGATACAGGAGCAAGGTCCAGTCGGGGACAGGCTGGGGCAAGAGCAAGGCTGGGGCAAGGCGGGGGCAATGCAGAGGCAGGAGAGGGCAGGGCAGTGGCAAGGCAGAGGCAGGGCAAGGCACAGTAGAAGGGTGAGAGCAGGGTGAGGTTAGGAACAGAATGCGTAGAAGGGCAAGGCAAAGACGGGGGGGGGGGAGATGAGGTGTAGGGTCAACGGCAATGTGCGGAAGAGCTGGAGAGGGGCTTGCGAAGAGGAATAGAGACGGAACTGAGTCGTCGACGGGTTCAGGGATGGGCACCGTAACAGAACGAGGATGGAGAAGGCGACAGGGTCCCGCCACCACTGGAAACAGACTACACAATGACGCCTCAAAATTATAACTGGCCTTTTTCTTCATTTTCATCCAACAACTAATTTCGTCTGGTAATGTATTATACAAACTTTCGAAAATATTTTCGTTCTCACACTTCGAATAATGACAAAATGTAAGAGGCGGAAGCAATACCGAAGAATGTGAGGACCCTTAGACGAAAGAAAAGGCGAAATACTGCCACGTCAGTGGGGAGACGATCGCAAGAGGGATAAAATAAATATTACACAAATACTGCCTTTACATTGAGTCCGATGTACACTAGGTGATGTTTATAGGAGTAAATTATTATATAACTAAACCTTACATAGTAATCGATTAACCTGCTTTCCGTTGTTCCGTTTCGCTAAACTCACTGTTCCTGACGATAATAAAGTGGATTTTAAAGAAGACAGAAAAAGGCTTATGCCAACACTCTGGAAGAGGTAAGGAGTGATTGAGGTTGGTCAGTGGACTGTGATGGTTACGGTGATGGAAGTGATAGTCGCGGAGGTGGTGATGATGGTAGTAGCGATGCTGGGTCAGTGGCGACGGTGGTGGACTGATGATTTATTATTTCGTGTTTCTAGAACCGTCAACCCGTTATTTAGCCCCGCTCGTGTTGTGAATGTTTATTTCGGGAGGTGGCGGTGTTCCCATCCCACTGGAAGGAAATATCCGGCCCCGACCTACGCGTCGGCTTCCGCGTTGCCCCTTCCAGGTATCTCCCACCAGTAGGGCATCGCTCTAGCCAGGGCAAGCTCTAAGCTTCAGACTGGTCTCTCGACATGTGTATCTAAGTGTAAGTGTAAGTAAGGGATGAGGATGGACAATGAAGACGAAGGAAAGATTCCACCCAATCCTTAGCCTGTTTTCCTACTCCGGCAATCGCCTGGGGTTAATCGGAGAAACCACGCAAAACTTCCGATCAAAGCAGCCGGCCGCTAAAATTACCCAGACGGCAGCTAAATTCTACCTAGCTGTCTAACTAGTATCGAAAATCCTGACACTGTGCCTTAGGACCTCCAGGTCAAAATCATTGCAGTGACATCAGTTGATGCCCTGAGCCACTTCAGACAGGGGTGAAGATGGTGATGGTGGTGGTGGTGATGGTGGTGGTGGTGGTGGTGGTGGTGGTGATGATGATGATGGTGGTGGTAGTTGGTCGTGATTGATGGTAGGCGGTAGATGTTGGTGACGGTAGTGATGATGTGTGTGTGTGTTTTGGGAATCGTGTGCGGCGGGTGGGAGGGGCGAGTCGTAGAGCCTGAGCGCGGCGCAAGTGTGACGGGAGTAATGGCGGAATGGAGGGAGAGGCGGCGCGACGTAGCCAGCGAGTGGGAGGACGTCGCGGCGACGGCCGCGCTGAGGCGTTTTTGCGCCCACCGCGCCGAGGCGTAGAAGAGAGAAGGCGGGGAGGTCCTGACCCCGCGTCCTCCGTCGCGCGCTCGGACGTTCCACTCCGAATACAGCCCGCGCGCACAGCACGTCGCGTCACGTCGCAGCCCGGGAACCGCTTGCAGGGCACGAGACACGGCAGGCGGACAGGAAGGAGCTCGGAACCCGAGCGCGCACAAGAGCCGGACGCGTTGCCCTTCAACTGTTCACATAAGTGAAAGATCCTGCAAAATCATCGGGATGTAGACAGCCCATGGCACCTAGCCCAACAAATGCAAAACGATTGTACCGAAGAGATATTTAAATGAGCAAGCGGTGAGGCCCAAAGAGGGTAAATTCGAGGAAATTCTTATTTTTTGCATGTAATTATTATCGCGTTTCAAAAATAGTTATTTACGTAGTGAGTACAGAATGCGAGTCTTTGGCGTTCTAATGAAATGTTGATGGACTAGTCAACGATAGGATCCAAGATTGGCATTTTGAAATACGTACGCAAAACATCCTCGTACGAGTTGCGTCCTTTTTTATGGGAATTCATAGAAACCAACAAGTATACAGGGAGTCCAGGGGGGAAACGTCGAAACTTCGAAAATTAGCTCTTAAGACACTTTTAAGTACATTTTGTCTTATAAACTAGTAGAAGTTCTGAATGGCTGAGCCGCAAAAACCACTCAAAAGTTAGTTTAAAAACACACTTTCTATGCAAATATTTGCATTGCAGAAGCATATAAACACTCCATAAACATAAAAATTGTTTATTACTTTACAAAAGAAATCCATATATTTGTTCAGAAAGAAAAATTAACTCAGAATTTTTTTTTAAAAAAAGTCGAATTGGGTGCTTTTTTATTTTTGTGTTAATTTTTATTTCTGAACGAATTTATTCATTTCTTTTGTAAAATAATAAACAATTTACATGTTTCTCGAGTGTTTATACGCTTCTGCAATGCAAATTTTTGCTTAGAAAGCCTTTTTTAATAATCAAATGTTCAATGCTTATAGCGGCTCATACATTCGAAATCTTGAAAGAGTTTATTCGACAAAATTTGCATAAAATTGACTTAAGAGGTTAGTTTCGAAGTTTCGTTGTTTCCTCTCTGGACACCCCTATACTCTTGGAATCATTCTCAATATGCGAGGCGTCAGTCATATTGATATATGGCACCCCAGTACTTTTTTTTATTTTTTTATTTTTACTTTGCAGTTATTTTATATCGTCATGACTTTTTTCTTGTATGCGTATGGCAAAGTCTATTTCCCCGTACGCCTACCGCAAAGTAATACTTTCCTATCAATAAACAACTAATGTAAGCATTAGTTTCCACGCATGGTTGAACATACTTTTTTGACATTTTTCATGATATTTTCCTTGTTTGTGGATCCAGTGAGAATGAATTTATGATTTTTTTTCAAAATCTTATTAACGTAAACAAGCTGGTGCAAAATAAGAATTTTTGTTCGAAAACCAACTAATAAAAAGTTATCAAAGCATATACTGTCATTGTTTTTCGATACTTTCTTTTCGATACTTCGAAACGCGGAAAAAAGTAAATATCTCAAAAACTAAAAATGTCAGAAGACAATGGTTCGAATTATTACTAAGTTTAAAATATAGGTTTTCGAAATCAAGAAAATGCATATTTCGCCATTTTAGGGCAATTTTGGGTAGATGAACCCATTAATGGAGATTCAGTAATCATGAGGGAAAGGGAGTGAGCTATTGATGTAATGTTAAATTAATGGTTATGGTAAATTCGTCTGAGATTCAGCCAATCCATATGGAATCTGAATTTGTGGTGGACAAACCGAGCTCTCGACAGGTTTTCTTGTACCCCCAGCCTGTCTGTTCATCGTTACTCCAACATCATTCGTCTCATCTTACTCATTAGATCACGCACGGACCACAATATCAGAAGTTGAAAGGCTCTTAAACCCCCAATAAATAAATAAATATACGAATCATTTGTATTCTTTACGTCGTTGTTTACCTAGTTTGTTTCTCCACGACACAAGTTGTTTTCATTCGGATAATTCTTACATATTCGGAAACATTCAGGTTAAAAAAATCACCTCAGAATGAAAGGAAACTTAACGGCGCTGAACCCCTAGCCGATAGGGATAAAAGACGATGACTTACAACTTGACGCGTGACACAATATTTGAGTACGACCTATTACTGTCAATAATGATTTATATGGCTCACATTGTTCTCCAAGAATTACTCCACATTCAGTGACAAAGGGGCTTGGAACGTTGTTCAAGTTACGCAAAGCGTGGGCTTCCGCGGTCGAAGTCAATAGATACTTGGCCGTCCGGGAGACGCCGCGTCCTAGGTACAGGTCGCAGAGTGGCGGTCGAAACGTTGGCAACTGTGTCTACGGCGTGGCGTCTCCCGGACAGCCAAGTAACTACTCACCTCAGAATGTTCTGCACAACGACATGAACAAATGTTTGCTGAGAAACGCTACACTGCTTCGCAGCAGTTTGTCGACGATTTGTTTCATTACGTCCAGGGGCCTATGACGAATTGAATCGATACATAAAGTGCATAATTTCACTAAAAAGGACATGCTTTATTTGCTTTATTCGAATACAAACGGAAATTGCGCAAACGTGAGGATTAATTAAGTAGAGAAACGAATAACGATGAACTTACTATTGAATCGCAATGTGACAAAATTCTGTTCATTAAATTTTTGTTGTTTTCGCAATATTTGTTTCTAAAATATTGACATTAACGGGTGCCTCGTGCCACAGATAATGATTATTACATTTGAATTTGTTCAAAACACTTCTAAATTGTAGAAAATAGCGTAAATATAAAACAATTCAATTTATATTATACTATTAGTATACATTATAAGGAGAAAAAGTCTTAACCAGCATGATATATTGGAAAAGTAACGTGATTCTCAAATAACCACTACTGCTTGGAGGGTTACGGAGAACATCTCAAATATTGTTTCCTAGAAACGCCAATTTTTCGCCCAAGCTTCTTCTTTTCCTACATTCCAGACACAAAAAAATCTGATACTCGTTCCTACTCAATTCCTTCATCGTCAAATTCCATTCTATCGAACACATCGCTCGAGTGGGTTCCCTCAGAAAAAGATATGCACTCAAGACACAACAAGATCACCCAAACACAGATGCCAGAGCGATCTATCGGTGACTGGCAACAACTCGCGACGATTACTTGAGCAGCTTGACGCGATGTAAAGCGATCGGGAAATGTCAGGTAATAACGCCAACAAATGGGAAAATACGTAAAAAGACAAATCAAAGAATAGTAATCACATGCAATGTACCTCACACATATTTCAATGCTCAATTTTACAATGGTCGACAACATGCGATCACGAACGTTTAAGAACAAAATATTTTTCATATTTTCAAAAAAAGTTTTGTTAGGTATTGAAAATTGTCGGAACTGAATTGAACATTTTATGGGTGCTAAGAAAGTTTTGACAACTTCTTACCTTTATAATTGATGATCTTTATAATAATGTCCCTTTCCTTTTTTATAATATAAGAGGTGCATAGAATAAATTAAATTTCATATTCAGAAATGCATATTATAAAGGCAAAATTAAGTGTTTCCTCAACCTAAAAAGACTCTGACATTTCAAGAAAAATATTTAATGTTGTAAATACTTTTTTCAAAAAGTTCTTAACTCCCCCACCTATTCATGTTCAAACCACATTGCTCCCAAGATAAATCCCAGCTAACATTGTCCAAACGACTAAGAAAAAGCTCGACGGTTTTCTCTCCACTACGTGCGCACGAAAGAGGCGATTAGTAAAGATCCGCGCGACGGCAAACTGACCTTCCTCACTTTCTGACGTCACGCGCGCCGCCCCTCCCCCCGCACAGAGGCGTCGACCTGCGAGGGCGTAAGATCGCGCCAACACATGCTAACACACACACACACACACACACACACACACTCAAACATTCACACATATGCACACGAGGCCACGGCCACGGACACGGCCGCATGCACAGCGCTCACGACCAAATGCTTTACAGTTTATTTCCAAAGAGTGTGAAGCAATTGGATTCATTGGATGAATTACGGGAACGCTTCGACAAACATTTTTTTCAAGTATCAGAAAGCCATGCCATATAAAATTTCATTGACTTTTATAAGCTTGTTGTTGCTTTCCAATTATAACATTTTTACAGACAACAGTTTCTCGTTAATGTTATACACAACAGTCCACAAATTTATAATGTAGGACTACGACAATCAACATGTAAAAATCTTTCTTTTTTTTAGAAAAATGCAAAAATTATAAAATCATACCGAAATAGAAGCTCTTCGGTTCTAAACGTCCTCACTCCGATCTTAAAGTATGTTGTTTTTCTTAGCTACAAAGAGTGTCTATTCCCTGATTCGCTTCTGTAGGAACCATGACCTTGCCATCGTTGAGTGTACAGTGCCAGATTATTCAATAGGCTGAGTAGGCTGCAGCTTGGGGCGCGCGATTTTTGGGGGGCGGGCAAATTTCGGCGGATGCAAAATTTCATAAGGCGAACTTTTGAATGGTTTTTATATAAATATTTCTTTTCACATTGGTAACAAAAGAACGTGTTAATTATCCATTAATTATACAGATAAAATGAATACAAAATGATCTTACATTTATTAAATCAATATCGAAGCGAGAATTATTTATACGTATACGTATAATTAATTTATATACGTACACAATATTTGCGTCGGTTACAAATATCGTACATTTTTTATTCAAAATATTATAAATAGCTTTAATATTTTAAAAAAATCAAATTAAAAGGGCGCTAAAACATTTGACAGCCTAGGGCGCACAAAAGTCCAAGTCAGGCACAGGTAGTTGATGAGCATGTAAAGAGGACAGTGAGTTTTAATGGCATTACAAAGAGGGCAAGGAGTTTTCAAATCATACAATTTAACGTTTCATTAAGTACGTCTTTTTATAGAAATAGTACACGGTAATGAGTTACCATGCTAGACTTCTTGTAAGACGCATGCTTGGCTATTTAATGAAAGTTTTATCGTTATAAAATAATATCAATAAAAATTGATATTAAAATGTTCATAAAATTTAATAAATGTCTCTTTTAAAATGACCAGCTGTGATTGCTCACGGCAGCGTTGCCTCTATAGCGTCACTGATCGGGAAGTCGTAGAGTTCGAGGCAATCGGGTGGCGGATTTTCAGCACTAAAAAAACAAGCTAAGGCGAATTTAGCCACGATCAGGAGGAGAATTTTAGAGGTTGGATGCTTTGATTCGTAGTTTTCCGAGGTATTTCTGCGATCAATACCAGGCGAATGGCGGACCAGTTCCTTAGCATAAAAATGCACAGATCCCGCGCGCTTTTCCTTCTTCAATCTTGCACCCTCCTCTTCCCTTACACACGCGCACGCACCCACATACGAATATACACAAGACATGTTCATCATTACACTACTACGCTAAGCCTAGTGCTTATTCCGGCTGGGGAGATCTTCCACTAAGGAAGATACCTGCAAAGGGAAACATCGCAAGCTGACGTTTTGAACGGCGCCGTATCTCACGTTTTAACAAAGGACATCGCCACCTCTGGCGTGGTACTGCATCTTACGGGAATAATGGCCATAGAAGTTGGCGCGGCTGGAAACACTAAATCAATCTATATGAAATGTCTTGGAATGCCTACTCATTTCTGCTTCATCCAATTCGCAACTTTCTAACATTTGCCAACCTTTGCTTTCCCTCTCTGAAAAAATGTCAGCGGCTCGCAGAGAACGCCGCGTGGATCTGCGGATGATTTTGTGAACCGACGCGACCTCTTCACATATTGACCGTTGGACTCGAACAGATTTAATTCTCAGGTTCCGGCCGGACCGGCCCGGTCCGGTGCTGAGCTAATCCGGCCGTTCATAATTGGTTGCTTGTAACTATATTGTTTAGGAAATTTTTCGGTTGGTGCCGACTCGTGCGGCACTGAGCAGTGCCATCGGTTTAAGAAGCGTTTCCTTCTTAATTTCAGACTCCGGACATTTACAGTTCTGAACGGAGATGCTGCTTTTCGGAATCGTAGTACGTAAGTAATAGTTCCTTGACTTTACAACACCCAAGCTTAGACATGCTCTCCCCATTTCCATTGGCTGACAATTATTAACCTGCTCAGTTGGTCTAAGTCAAAACACAAAAGATATGTTTCTTCAAGAGCTTGTTTTCAGTTGTCGTCACTATATTGGCAAACAGTTTAACCATTTCGTAGAATGTCTATTTAAAAACGGTACAGATGCGATGCTTCAGGCTCCCGGCCAATGGGTCTTGCAATTTCGCGGGATCTGACCGATAGACGTGACATTCGATTTTATTCGGAAAGGCGATGAATGTTCCTTGGCGTTATTAACAGCAACGTAAGGTACGTAAAATCCGTTTTTTTTTTTTTTGGAGCGGGGACAAGTGGGCGTGATCTAGGCCTACTGATCAAAAAAGTATAATATTACATATACACACTCGCATGCTTTGTCAAACTTTTGTTCGGCTTACAAAAACGTTTCGCCTTTTTCATATTCGTTTTCTGTTAATTTTGAAAGAAATACTCTTCCTGGTAATTTATAACAGAAACCTGATGTAATTTATTCCCAAAAATCCCAGAATGTGTCTAAACTATTGACCGATAGTGTAATAGAATATTTTTTTCTGAAAACCAAATAGCTATTCATTTTGTAATTAATCTTCAATTATCAAAAGTTTACTATTTTTATTTAAATAATAAACAAAAATATCACAAATGTGTAACAACTATACGAAGAGGAAGACAAAATTGGGGGAATCCAACACTTTCGCCCTTGGTGACACCATCTGCGTCACTGCAAATACTCTTTATGATCAAACGAATATTTTTCTCTCACTTCTGAATTTCAAAATCAATTATACTAGTAAGAGCTTTACGAACATGCCACACTTCGTAAATCATTTTTACTGTCTTGCCTACTAGTTACATATTACACAGAACATATGGTAATGCATCAGCAAAAACGAAAAACTCTTTTTCTGGGTCCCTAACCAAAAAAAATTGGAGCCATCTTGAGGAAATTTTTAAAACTTCCTAGAGGCTTCATCAGAGCTCTAAAAATCAAAATAATCCTTTCAAATTCGCAGGGCTTCGAGTTCGACCAAATGGATGACGGAATATCAATTCTGGAGAAAATCGCCTTAACTGTTTAGTCTGTAGCGTTGCACACGGACGGGAAAGGCCACCACCAGTAGCGGGAGCACGACAATTTTGGGCCCGGGGCAATGCTGAAAGGTAGTCCCCCCCCCATTAAAAATGTGAAAGTTGTATCAAAAAACGATATGAGTTATTTTATTTGAACAAATAACAAAAACTACGTTTAAGCTAGAAAAAGTGTTTGGAAATAATTTTAAATAATAGTTTTAAGTACAGGTATTTAGTGATTAAAAAGATACAATTTCCACGGTGATCTTAAAATACTTAAAAAATTATATTTAGTTAGTGTTGAATCAAATCACTTGTTAAATACGTGGAATACAGTCGACTCCGGTTATAGTGAACTTAAGAGTGGTCCCGTTTCACTAACATTACAAATAAGCAAAAGAAGATTCGGTCATAGTGAACCTGAACCTCGGCTATAGTAAATGTAAGAAATACAACGTCCTGGAAATTAATTCCCTCCTGAAAGAAAATACATGGCCTCAGTGCCACAAATATCAACATTAGGCAGCTTGAAAAATTATCGGCCAAAGGTCATAATCGAAGAAGGGGTGGACTGAAGTGAAGGTAGCAGACCTGAAATGGGCACCTTACTGGTGACCTTATGCTACTCAGTTTCAGTGTGGAAACAAAGGCCGTGTCCCGCGTGGGCTACAACTGGCAGCGGCGACGCGCGATTGCTTGCTTCCATTTCTATCTTGGTGTCACTTGATTTTCCGTGCGATAAAGCGCGTTGAGTTCTACGTAAGCGACAGGAAGCACGCAACTGACAGGCTGGCGATATCCGCCGTGCCGCGCGGAAAAGCGATCGGTTGCTTGCGCCATCCCGCCACCGAAAGCATCTCGTATGTTATTATACTGCGGTTTTCACAGAGCTGCGTTTAAAGGATACCAGCTGTTACGGTGTCATCCAATCGGAAGGCTGGACCCCACCGTAGTGACGTGTAAGGTCCCGATTGGACAACACCGTAACAGCTGATCAAATGGCAGCGGCAGCAAAGTAAAAACCGCAGTATAGGCGAGTAAAAGAGCCTTCGGAGAGTGGGACTGTATTCAAACAGTGCAAGGGGCATTGAAGGGTGTCCAAGACTGCATTACGATACTTAGACAAATGGAAATAGTATGAACTCTGGACAAGGATCTAAAGAAATTACTAATTGAAAAGAACGAAGCACATAATTGAAAATAATTGACCTTTTTAAGGATAAATAAAGATATTGATTTTTCTAAATAAAGATATTGATTTTTTAAAATAAATATATTAATATTTTGCTGCAACTATATTAATAAGATCAATCGTTACGGAAAAATTCTATGAAATTTTGAAAATGTTAGTCCCCAGAAGTTCACAATAACCGGAGCCGACTGTAATACAAATTTCAGTAGAACCTATTTTAATGTTAGCGTCATTTGATTCATTTCAAAGATCCCTACTTTATAAGTGATGACTGTAATGAAATATTTAAGGTAGAAAATTAATTGAAAATTTTATGAAATATCATTCTACTGAACCGCAACTTATAAAATTACGGTAACGATTTTCTCGAGTTCTAATTTCTTTTTGATTTTTAATATTTTTCCCCATCATCGAGCCCCTTGACATGAGGGGCGCCGGGTGATAGTCCGGTCTGCCCATGCCTAGCGTAGGCACTGGCTTTCACTCGAGCTAACAATCGAACGTTTGGTTCCCTATTCTTTACTTGGGTTTTCGTAACGTGGCGCCAGAGGGACTTGTCTTCACGATGGAATATAGCACGGCTTTTCGCGTCTTTCTCGGTCCTGTCCCTAGATGTCGCTTGATCTGCACCACTGCTTGATACGGTTGCGAGCATGCGACATCAGGCGGCACGATCGAGAAAGACGCAAAATGATGTCCTATATGCCATCGTGAAGACAAGGCCCTCACGTTGGAAAACCCAAGTACACCGAAATTTGTTCCGTATTCTCGCGATAAGCTCCCCTGGTAGGCGCCAGTTCTGAGAACCTGCGTTCATATAACAAAATGTGTTTGGTTAAGACAAGTTTTCGTGTTTTTTTATTTCTGTTATTAGTGTTACAGCGTCCTCATGCCCTTGTGACGTTGGACGCGAGGAAACATTCTCCTTGAACATGGATTCAGTCAGCTCACAAGTCGGTATCAATAAGTGAAATAGTGCAAGTTTTTGTATGCATCCCGATTCTTGAGTGCTTTTTCTGCTGCAATTTTTTGTTAGAATTACTGGGATTTTATAATATTAGCTGTCATACATCGTGGGGAACTTGATATCGTGTTCAACTTAAATAAACATTCGGTTCATTTAGATTTCAAGAAGCTGTTTATCCTAACCGAAAATTCAAATTATATACAGCAACAAGCTTCCCTCAGAATCTGCTTGATAACTAAGCAAATCAGCAAAGCAGTTTACAACGTTGTTATCCAAAGTTATCCAGTTATCCAAAGCAGTTTACAATGCTGTTGTTATAAACGACAAATATAATTTATTTTTTCGACGCTTTTCATTTCACTTTAAATCCGTGATTTCATCTTTAAAAAAATTAATTAAACTTTCCACGTAAAAGCAATACTTCGATAACATGAGGGATAGGAGCATCATGTAATACCAAACGAATTCACTATCATGATACTTTGAATTCAAATAAAATAAACGCAAAATGTAATAGAGTAAAAAACAGCATTGTACTTTACGGATAAATTATTCAAATATTTTAGACATTTTATCAGGGATTTATTATGAATAATTAGTGACACAACTGCTAAGTTGTCTAAAAGAATTTTGAAGCATAATGTATCTGTATGGTTTATGAACACACAGGCAGCTTCCCAATAATAATAAACATTGTACTTTTATTACGCACAGAATTTTAATGTCAAATTTACCTTGTTTGTATAGAATTCGTGATATTGCTCTAGAATTGTAATGTTCGTACCTTAAACAGCAATCTCAGCAATACCGTACTTGAATGAAAAGGCATTATTCAATCGAATTTCCGCTTCATTGCCTTCATGGGGTCGCGCAGGGTTCGATTAAGGCCGTTACCTTTCGTGCTACACGTAAACGATAAGCTCTCGTCCCGAAACGGAAGAGCAATTTTCTTTGCGGATGATACAAATATTCTTTGCTTCTACAAAATTACAAATTCTCAACCAAATTAATAGTAGTTAAATTAATAGTAAACGAAGAGAAAACGGCAAAGGCTTAGATAGCTACATTCATAAGGACCCCGGTGCAGAATATCGAAATGGGACACTCATTTCCATTGTCATCTTTATTGAGGGTCGGCGGGTGCCCTCATTCGGGACTCTTCATTTCTTGAAATTTTTGTGTCTCTCAATTCAAACATCCAATGGAATATATGTATAAATGAACTGAACTCACAAGTTCAAAATGCTACATCTTAAGAATTCTTTCAAATTCAGACTGCTCAAATTCATTCAGACAAATTCTTCACACTACTCGTTGTGTCTCTTTCGCGAATGTTGATTCTCGCCTGAGATATAACTTAATATTCTATGTCCTACAGTTTCAAATTTTTCAGATTGCAGAAAAGAATAGCATGAATAATAGGCAAATCCCACCCACGTGATTCTTGTAAGCCTCTCTTTATTCAGCTAGAGATTCTAGAAAAAGCTTTGCCATCATGATCCTAATTAACGAATCAGTGATTTTTGTCTAAAAGAACTTACTCAATGGTGGAAACATTTTCAGCCAATCTATATAACAGTTACGTAGAAAACATAATAATCAGGTGTCAGTATCAACAGCTCACTACAAAAATTAACGTACATTACGTGTACATCATTTTACAACATTACAGAGGGTTTGTGCACGCCTAGCGGACAGACTTTCGATCTTCTGCGCATTCGCAGATCCACTAGTGATGCGAAACTTGAACTGCGCATGCGCAGAAGATCGATGGTGCTTTAACGTTCGAGGGTGCACAAACTCCAAATTCTGCCAGACCATGGTGGAAATACATGGGTGGGTTCCTCCGGTGCACCGATTTTAGCTGGTTGTGCGCTTCACCAGTTTGCTTCATGAACCACATGGGCATAGTACGGGCATTTCGTTTGAAAAGCCAGACCAGGCGCTGGCCGCCATGTTGCATGGCGAGCGAGAAGTGTTGAGAAACATTTTGAAAGTGGTACAAAGTTTTCAACAGTAACCAACCAAAACTAACACGGTGTACAAGATGCAATTTTTAAAAGAAATGCTTCATAAATCCGTTGAAATGTTTTGTAACGGTGGTATCTGGCTGAATTTAAAATTCCCACTAATATTGTGATGCAAACTGGTGTCTGAAGCTCATTGGCTGAAGTCGGATATGATGCGCAAGAGACCCCCCCCCCGGAGCCAGACTAGACTTACAGCATTTTGCATTCGTTGCATTGAAACCCACCCTAGTACAGGGCAAAAACATCATCGCTCCGCAACCATGTTGTCCAACACAAGTTCAGCTACGAATGAAACGGATTCCGGAACTGAGTCAGTGCGTGTGCGCTACGCAGTGAGATTATAGATAGCTGTTCTTGGACTGTCACACTGATGGAACACGAAAAATAATAATTTTGAATTCTGATTGTTGTTATAATATTTATGAAGTATTTTGGTAATTCTTACTTCTTAATTCATAAATTAATAGATATAATACACAAGATTTTGAACCGAAAGGCTTCTGCAGAATTGTTTGGTTATTGAAAATCATAAAAATATTAACATTAACATGAGTATTTCCGCTGGTATAAGTATGGGCGCGCGAGAAACATTTCTCGGCAAATATATTTGAATGATTTTGTAAGTGTCACTGATTTTATTTTCACTTTATTAGCGTATCGAAATTGAGTCGTATCTACACTTTGGTTTCTAAATAGCACTGGATTTGTTAACATGAAGTTATTCAAGGTTAAATTTTAGGAAAATACAAACTGATTTTCCGAACTTCACGTGTCATAAAAATTATTTTAAGACATTGCTAGTAAAACATAATATACTCCATCATTTGAAGTATCCCTGCGTGACAGAAGATCCCTGCGTGAATCGATTTTAGGCCCTATTCTGTTCCTACTTTACGTACACGATATGCCCTCGACGATTCGAAACGGAAGAACGGTTCTCTTTGCAGATGACACGAACATCCTTTGCAATGAAGAAACCGTAAATAGTACAATATCAGATGTTTCAAATTGGTTCCGAAATAACAAATTAATAGTAAACGAAAAGAAAACGGTTTTAATGCAGTTTTCCACTTCAAATAAACAATTCTGTGCTCCAATGAAAATGAACGGTGTACCATTGACTGATGTTAAGGCAACAAAATTTTTAGGTCTCTCAATTCAGTCAAACCTTAAATGGAACGTCCATTTAAATGAATTGAACACAAAATTAAGTTCATTATGCTACGCGTTCAGAATTCTTGCAAATTCAGTCAGCCTTCATACTGCTCGTTGTGTATATTTCGCAAATGTTCATTCCCGCCTGAGATATGGCATAATATTCTGGGGAAATATATCTTATAGCTCCCAGACGTTTAGATTACAAAAACGAATCGTACGAATAATAACCAAATCCCACCCACGTGATTCATGTAAGCCTCTCTTCATTAATCTAGGAATTTTACCATTACCGTGTCTGTTTATTTACGAATCAGTTGGTTTTTGTCAAAAATGACTTGCTTAAGGGCGGGAATATATTTTCAGAAAATGCCGATGTCTATTACTATAACACTCGACGTAGAAATCATATTCATCAGGTGACAGTATCAACAGCTCAATACAAAAAATTCACATACAATACATGTACATTATTTTACAACACTTTGCCAGACGACATTAAACGATTAAATTCTAGAAAAGTTTAAATCAAGTGAAATCGTTTCTGCTGCATAACTGTTTCTATACAATTAGAGCCTATACTGAGCATCACAAGAAAAGTAACATTAATTTTAACAATGATACATAATGCATTATTTACCATTTGGACTGTATAAATGTGTATAAACAACCTGTAACAAGTATTGTACTACAGCCTCCGGGTCAATGACCCCCTTCTCGATCAGGTTTTTCGTCCAGTTTCCCTGATCCATTGAGCAAATGCTGAGATGGCCCCTTGTTTTGCTTCTGGACATAAATGTAACTTCAGTTTCTGTGCACGTCTTCTAGAATTCAGTGGGAAATACTGAGATATACAAAATTTCTCTACATTAATTTCTGGCAAAGATCTTAGCGTCCGGCTTGCTGGGTCAATGGGTCACGATATATTATAATCCTTATTACCTTTATAATGGATTATAGGATTCGCAGACTATACAGCGCTGCTGGGAATCTGAAATAGAATGATTCTATTCCTAGTCCATTACTGTTTGGATTGACTAAATGAAAGATCACTTTCTTTTCTAAAAAACAAAATTTAACAAAGTTTATTGTTACCTTTTTAGCAAACAATTTAGTGAATTTAATAAATGATTTGATGTTAGGCCTTTGATCAAGATATCTTTGAATTTACAGTTTTATACCGCGGTTAACTTATCTATTCTTCGTTGATGTCCCTCGTAGACTTCTCAGTCGAAATATCTTGCGAGCTTGCCGTAGTCCAAAGTCCCAAGAAATCCTCTTCTGCCCCTATCCAAGCTGGTCTCAAACTATCAAAATTATCAGTCCTGATTACGTCCTATGACATAGTCCCGAAATCTATTACTCGATTACCACTCCCGACAAAGTCCCAATTTATGCATCAATATTACTTCCACATGCAATATCTGCAATATCATTTACTGTCCTTAAAATTTCACGATCTGATAACCCGACTCTGACTATCTGCACTACACTCGCTCCCTCTCACGAACCTACGATCAGTTCAGACACGCGATGCCGGTCAGAATGAAATCTTCCTGCATGATTCACCCCTCGAAGACTTCGTATTAAACTACCTTCTTTTTTTTTTCATAACATTTGACCGTCCTTCTCTCACCCAGCCAATCCATGCGTTCGTTATATTTTCGTGTAGCTGACCTTTCGATCGTCTAAACTTCTTCGCCCAATCCCAAATTTTCTACTTTCGGCATCCAGCCACCTCTTAATGCATTTTCCACCATATAGTCTACAAATAAATGTTTGTTTATTTTCATGTGACATATCGGTATGTCACAATACAATTATTCAAATTATCGTTTCCATGTTGTCGCGGCAGGAAGTATTATTCTGAAGGACAACATGGATAAGAGCCAAAATTTATTGCTTATTTATCCTTGAAAATAGATTTTATTACATGAGAGTTTTTTTAAAAATAATTTAAGTAGTATATGACTTAGCGTAGGGATCACAGAATTTTGAAAATGTGCACACAATTCATTTTTCCCCATAGCACGTCATACGCAGTTTCAACTGTTTTTTTTTTTTGGCGTTAAATAAATAAATAAATAAGATCCTGAATCGGCTTCACAATTTCACCACGACTCCAAATCAGCATGGATAACCTCCGTACCTAACCTCAATGGTCCGGTGCACTGGACTACACTGACGCGATCGTTCCGTTAGACGATTAGTTCCGTGCGAATGGAACATGCGCTTCATTGCACTGGTGCGGCCCAGCGGTCGAATGGAACACTAAAGCTGCTATAAATTATTAAACTCAATACACAATTTTAACTGCCAAATAAAATATTTTTTTAGGCTTAACCATTTCTATATAACTAGAGAACAAACCGAGCGTCAAAAACGAAAATAATACTCAATCTGACAATGATATTTAATGAGTTAATTACCATATAACTGTAAAATTAAAAAAATACTACATATGCCTGCAACAAGTATTGTACTCCAGGTTCTAGTTCAATGACCACATCTCGATCAGGGTTTTGTCGTTTCCCTGATCCTTTTGAGCAAAAGCTGAGATGGTCCATTGTTTTGTTTCTGGGCGAAAATTCACTATCTGTGCATGTTTTCTTGAGCTCAGTGGGGAATATACTATTTATTTATATAACTTTCTCCATGTTCTCACAGCAGTAAGTCAATTCCTGAAGGCTCATAAGGGATAATAGTCAAAATCTGGAGCTCATTTGTCTTTGCAAACAGTTTTTATTACACGGTTCCGTGTAATAATAACTTACAAGCAAATAGTTTCTTATCAATTCTTGCCAAAAAAAACACACGGTACCGGTATTCATAATTTCCATGTACACGAGTCAGGTAAGGAATCCAAAGCTCAACAAAACATACATACATTCCACTTCTCCCTATAGTAAGTAGCACACAGTTTTTAACTGCTTTTTGACACTAAATAAATTAAATTAAATGGATTATTCTGCTTTAAAAAAAATACAAATATAAATATAAAATTTGGATCTTTTCAGTTACACGTATTCCAGTTCACTAGACGAAAATTTGCGTTCGTTTGAAACGAAAAATTTCGTTCACCACAAAGGAGTCAGTTCTCAACAACGTAAACCGATAAACGTTGTAATACAAATCAATCAACAGTAACGCTGTGCATTTAAACATTAGTTTTCCACAAAACACATTTTATTATTACAATTTAATGGTAATACTATTACTTTATTACTAATTTATTAGTGATTTATTGGCGGCCACCCCCTAATCCCTTTTTTAATCTCTCTCTAAACATTTAAAAACTCACTATTTACTTACTTACCCCTTGATTTGCTTCTGGACGTAAATGTAGCTTCACCATGCGCACGTTTTGTTGAACGTTCCTTTGCTTGTAGTGGTAGTAGAGCTTAGGGTGAGTTTCTATTTTGTTAACAATACAGAAAAATCAAGTCTTTTCGTGTCTTTACCGTTAAAAATAAGTTTTCTATAATTTGGCAACGAAAATATCTAGTTTTTGAAATGTTAATCTCTCGCTTTTTTAAATTTGTTGTTGTTGTTGTTGTTGTTGTCGTCGTCGTTGTCGTTGTCGTGGTCGTCGTCGTCGTCGTCGTGGTCGTGGTCGTGGTCGTGGTCGTGGTCGTGGTCGTGGTCGTGGTCGTGGTCGTTGTCGTTGTCGTTGTCGTTGTCGTTGTCGTTGTCGTCGTCGTCGTCGTCGTCGTCGTCGTCGTCGTCGACCTCGTCCTCGTCCCCGTCCCCGTCCCCGTCCTCGTCGTCGTCGTCGCCGCCGTCGTCGTCGTCGTATTCGTCGTCGTCGTCGTCGTCGTTGTTATTATTATTATTATTATTATTATTATTATTATTATTATTATTATTATTATTATTATTATTAATCTTTCAACTATTAATAGTTAAATTGTTGGGAAGGGATTCTGAAACTCAAGAAAGCGTGCGCAGATGATTTTCTCCCCCATACGTCACATACAGTTTTTTACTAAATAAATAAATACTGCTTCCGTGATGGAGGCAAAAATTCAGCAATGCCATATCCTATCCAATAAATATTTCCTTTATTCTTAGAAAATGATCACTAAAACTCTTTGGGAAAATAAATGGCGATTGTTTTCAACTACGTATTTATTACAGTATCGACAATTATTACTTACTGAATAACAGAGCTACACAACACACAAAGCAAACAAAGCCATTAAACTACTGAATAAACGATTTTAAAAACAAATATTAATTTAAAAATTTTCATTTAAAAACTCACTAATTACTGCTTCGATGATGACGTAATCCAAAATTCAGCAACATCATTTAATATTTCATTAAACAAACCTCTTTGTTTCTCCTCCGGAAAATAAATTCAGATAAATAAGAATCTAGCATTGCACGAGTTCCGCACTGCAACTTAATCGATGTTTTGCTACTCTCCAAGTGCTTTCTATCTTTTGCGTGTTAACACCCGCATCAGAATCAACACAGTTGTGACCACATACCATCGGATCAAATATTGTTATTTCCTCCTTGGAGAATTTAATTACTTTTCCCGCGATTTTCTAATTTCAGCGAGTTTGTGAAGATCCATTCTGGCACTTTTAAAACAAATTACAACTACTCAATTTTTTACATTTTTTACATTACATCATGGTTACATACTTCTTTACATTTTTTACATTTTTGTTCAGTGAATTACATTACAGTTTACATTGCACCAGTGCAGTAGGAAATATTTCACATATTATGGTAATACACACAATACATACACTTAAAAAAAAAAAACAGTATTACAGTTCATGAGAGACATTAATTGATTTACAAAATTTTATAATTTTTTCTTGTTGGGTGCTTGAATGAAGTAAAGCATCAACATTAAAGTTCTGTAAGATTGATTGGCGGGATTGGTTGTACTTAGGACATTCCTGAATAATGTGTAATATTGTTATTTGTACATTACATATATTGCAAATAGGGGGAGTATTCTTGTTTAATAGGTGGATGTGAGTAAGCTTCGTATGTTCTGATCTAATTCTGGTGATTGTAACTTGATATTTACAGCATATTGTTTTTGAAGTTTGTAGGTTGTAGAAGTTTTCTATCTTCTTATGAAGACTGCTAGCCTTACAAATCTTCCACTCTTGGCTCCATTTGGTTTTCATTTTTCCATGCAAGTATTTCCAAATATCACTTGTCGTATATGCTATATTATGTACATATTTCACTGACCGGAGGTCGACTAGTGATGCTGGAAAATGACTTCCTGGAGCAGTCAGTGGTATATCTAGATGAAGGGGAATCCAGAAAATAACAAGTTTTTTACCAAGCCTTTGAATAAGGTGGTGTAGCTCCTGAACCTTGATAGCCATTTCAGAGTTTGAATTTTTGTTGTAGCATAGTTTTATTGTCGAAAGTGAGTTTGTGAATACAATTATATTTGAGTGCAACGATTGATGTATCATTTTTAGAGCTGTCATTAAAGCATAGCTTTCAGCACTATTAATACTGCAATAGTGATGTAGTAGGAAGCTACATTTTTCATTGGGTGTATATACTATGGCTTCAGTATCTTGGTCCCTGGTTTTGTTACTAATATAAAAATGGGAGTAATTTTTATATTTCTGGATTACTTCTTTAAATTTGGTGTTCCAGTCTTCTTTTGTTAAGTTGTTATTGTGATAATCAGTGAGTGATAACTCTATTGACATTTTTTCAATGGTCCACGGTGGTATCTGGAATTGTCTGTGTTTATCAGCACTTGTATTTTTAATGTCTAATTCTTTAAGTTGTTGGGTTATTCTACTGTACATCGGTTTATATCGAAGATGACTATTATAGATCTTCTGTAGCTGAGGAAAAACGTCATTGTATATTATTGGGTTAGTAGACGAGGCGGCTTTAGCAGCATACTTGAGATTGAGGGTTTTCCTTCGGTGGTTTAAGGAGGTTTCTTGGGACTCAATAAGTGTACTTCCTATGGGGCTGGTGTGGAAGCACCCAGTACATATTCTAAGCCCTTTATTGTGTATTGATTCTATTTTCCTCAACTCTTTTTTGTTAGCAGATTGGTATAATAGTGAACCATAATCGATTTTTGATCTAACGAACGCTTTATATGTTAGTAGCAAGAGGTTTTTATCAGCTCCCCAGTTGTTGTTGGAGAGATATTTAATAATGTTAAGTCTGTTCTTGCATTCAATGATTAATTCTTGTAAGTGAATCTTCCATTTTAATTTTGAATCAAATTGGAGTCCAAGAATTTTCATTTTATTAACAAATCTAAGAGTTTGATTTCCAAGCTGGAGTTTAGGGGATACTGTATTAGCTATCTTTGAAAAAAACATGCATTCGGTTTTCTTGGTGGAAAATTTAAACCCTGTGATCATAGACCATTGAAAAATTGAGTTTAAGGCTTTTTGCATGATCTTTTGAGTAGATAGGAGAGATTTCCCTTTGCAAAGTACAGTTATGTCATCTGCATATTTTCTAGTGATAACTGGAGGTTGAACCTCCTTGTCTACATCATTAATTGCTAATAGGAAGAGAGTCACACTTAGCACGGATCCTTGAGGTACACCATTTTCAATTTGCTTTATATCTGAGAGTTGACCATTGATCCTGACTTGTAGTCTGCGATCAAGGGTAAAATTTTTTATAAAATCATACATATTTCCTTTTATTCCTATTATCTGCAAAATCTTTAAGATCCGTCTTTTCCATACCATGTCGTACGCTTTCTCTATATCCAGGCTAACAGCAATCACATGTTGATTGTTCATGAAAGCCTCTTGAATATGACTATCAATGCTTATTAGATGTGACATAGTGAAATGTCCAGATCGAAAGCCGAATTGATTATCATTTATGATTTTTCGAGTATCAAGGAACCATCTGAGGCGTTTATTGATAATTTTCTCAAGTATTTTGCACATGTTACATGTAAGTGATATAGGACGGTAGTTATCAGGTTTGGATGGGTCTTTTCCAGGTTTAGCAACAGGTACTACTATGGCCATCTGCCAGATCTTGGGAAATACTCTTTTCTTCCAAATATAATTATATATGTCAAGTAAAACTTTCTTTCCAAGTATGGGGAGATTTTTGATGAGGATATTCGGAATATTATCTGGGCCAGGAGAGGAATTATTAGTGGATTCAATGGTTGTAAGAAGTTCTTCCATGGTTATGGGGTTATTTAACTGAAGTGGTGTGCATTTGTCATCATAATCATCTGAAAGTTCTACTTTTTCTTCTTTTTATTTTTAAATTCTTGAAAGGCATCGGAGAAGTTTTGAGAGCTGGAGTTTCTGACAAATGTATTAGCTAGTACGTTGGAAATATCTGCAGATTGTGTAATAGTTTTATTTCCTTCTTGAAGAAAATGTATCTGGCTACATCTTTTGTGTCCCTTAATTGCATTTATTTTTCTCCACGATTCTCTTATACTGTTTTGTGAGCTAAAAGATGACAAATTTATTCCAGGAGTTGCTTTTACTCTCTTTAAGGATTCTTCTGGTGAGAGCTCTTGTCCGTTTGTATTCAATTTATTCTCTTCATTTTTATGTTTTTTGAACCGGTTGTAAGCATGATTGGATCTTTTAATTGCTTCTTTACATTTCTCATTCCACCATGGAACGCATTTGGTTTTCAGTGATGGTGACTACTCAATTGTTTCATAAACAAATCAAAAAAATCAACTTAACCCACGGGAGGTGATATTGACTACTGAACCGGTGAATTTTCCACCAAAAACCGTTTCTAATTCTCAAAGGAACCGAATCTTTGTGCTAGTGAACTGTACAACGATACGTATATCGAAAAAAAAACTTATATTTGTACAGAAATGTACATCATGTTATAGAATGTTTCCTGTCTTGAACAGCACTTCGAGTCTCGAAAATACGCATTAATTCCAGATGACATAAAGACTGTGACGAAATTGGAAAATTATCAAAAAAATCTTTCTATGGTCCTCAAGTTCAAACAGTACAATAATTATTTATTCCTTATAATATTCACTGTGGTGATTTTTTTTCCTACATAAAATAACTTATAATTGATAATGTTATAATATCAATTATTTAAAGCAGAGCCTAGCTTGTTCAGTGATATCCTAATTGATTAATAATCTTAATTGATTGTTGGCTTTGACTGTATTATACCTAATTATTAATTTAGCATCTAGAAAAGATCAGCTGCTCATCATGCTCCTAGCTAGGTATGCCTGTGAGTGTAAATTGAATATTTGCCATATCACTTACAAGACAGTATAAGAAAAGAAAGAACTAAACTTCAATTTAAAACTTTACTCCCTACTGAGAAAAAACTCTCTTCTGAGAAGTAGCTATTCTTATACACTCAGTTAATGATAGAAATAGTATAATGTCTCTTTGATTTCTTGACTTTTTAATATTTTTTTCCATTCATTATTTTCTCATTTATAATTTCATCATTCATTTTATCTTCAAGAATATATTCTTTCAGTTTTTAAAAATACTAGAGATTTTACTCAACAACATTTACAAATAAAATAACCTGTGCTTAATAACATTATTTGTTAAATGTTTTCATCAGATCCAAATCTAAGCTTTTACTAAGAATTCAGACAATTATGACAATATTTAAAGAATGGCACAACAAGCTACACTGTATTGAAATGCAAGTTCTAACATTTTCTGTGGTAAATAAATATACAAGTTCTGTCCCATCTTTTTAGTCGATAGGTACAGGAGTCAGGTGACACATTGATTAGCACTTGGAACTTCTGTGACAATAAAAACATATTTACTTAAAAACGTTAAAATACAAAATTCAAAATAAAAAATGCAATCTGAAAAAGGTTAAAAATGTGCATTTCTCTGTTTAATTTTAAAATAATACTCACCGGTTCTGTACAGCCATCGCCATCTTTGCCCAGTGACTGGCCTTGACTCCAGCCCATACGTTCTAGCAACTGGAAACCTTTGTTTTGAGATGGAATGGGCCTGTAAGAAAAAAGAATATTCTTATCACACATTACAGGATAACAATATTAATTTAAGTTATTTACACTTTTCTCTTATTCTCTGCCTAATGTAAACTAATGTTAATAAATGTCAAAATTGACTTGGTATACATTTTTATGATTTTATCCTGTCCATTCCTTCGAACACTCAAATTTTAAAAAACTGTCTAGTTGCATTTGGTACTGAACAAAATGGCAGTCTCTTTTGAACAATCAATATTAAATTTGAAATACTAATTATTTTGAATGAAATATGAAAGCAAAAAGGTTCTTTAAATTGAAGAAACATACATTTAAGAAATAAAGTATTAAACTTGAAACATTTTAACAATATTTTTTCTTATATATTTTGAATAATATTGCATTTAATGGTATTATTTTGAAAAGAAGTTATATTCAGCAACTACATGTGTTTTCAGTTTTGTCATAAGAGAAAATTTCCAGAGAATTAAAAATTAATCAGAATAAAAAAAGCTATTGTAAACTAAATTAACTCAACAATGCACATTTTCCTCATAAATTAAAGTTGTTCTTTATCAAATATCAAATTAAAGTGTAAGATCTGTCTTAATAAATGCCAGGGACTGAGTATTTCTTTCATTAAATGGAGAGAGTGTATCAATGTATGGATTATAACTGTGGGTGTCTTAGAATAAATGTTACAAACTTCTGGGAGAAGTAAGGGGTTGATACTTTTTGCCAAAGAACATGATTTGGGATATCTCAAATAACAAAGTTACTGCTGTGAATTTGCTCCTGATTGGTAGGAAACTCAACATGCACTGGTGTTAAATAGGTAGTAAAAAATAAAATGTGACCTGCCAAACATCACTGCATGATGTGGATTATATCTGTTAATTATAGACAGTCAATTCAAAATAAAAAAATATTAAATGGAACTACGATGGAAAATTTATTTCGAATTGATTGACTACAAGTAACAGATATTATAATCCATAACATTTGACAGATGGTCACAAATATAACCTATTTCATCACTGCGTAACGTCTAGCAATCGGGGACATGCCACAGGAGTTATATGAGATCTCATATTCATTGGCAAAAAGTATCAACCCCTTTTTAACAATAATAATAATAATAATAATAATAATAATAATAATAATAATAATAATAATAATAATAATAATAATAATAATGTTATTGTTTTACATTCAAGTTTGTCTTAAAGTCTGATGACCACGTGATTGTGATAAACTATAAATAATAATACCAGCAGTATCCATAACAATATAAAAAACTCTAGCAAAAATAACACAATCTTCACTGTGGTAACTTTACTTCAACTTAATAATGCAACACTTCTGTAATTTCAAAAACATATTTCCTTTGAAATCTCGAAATCAATTTTCTGAAGCATTACATAACTTTCTCTATACTATGTATATACATATACAAATGTACAAGAAAGTAAAAATGACAGGCCAATACATTATTAAAAATAAAATACGAATCTTAGGCATTCCCAAGTGTGCTCATATTTGTGTTTCTCATGATGAAAATATGACAAACACATCCCTATCTGCCATGTTTGATTTTTATTATTAATTAATTAAGAGAATGACCTAATACAACAAGCCAACACCCTTTTAACCCTTTTTAAACTGAGGTTGAAAGTATACACACAAAATGTTAATTACTTTTAGCTGAAGGTTTTTAAAAAGTGCCTTAGAATGCAAATGGCTCAACAGTGCAGAAAAATGAGCAAACATAGCAAAAGTAGCTAATTCATCTTCATTCATTTATAACTTAAACATTGGATTCCCAAGTAAAAACATCTTGGTTTAAAAAAAAAAGGTTGTTTTTAACTTCAACTTGAATGAAACCTTGACAAAAGTGTGAATCATTCAACAGAAATAACTTTAGTACTTGTTTCATTTTACAAGAAAATTGCATGCTTTGAGTTTTATGATATGAATTTGCAAGATTAGCTGTATTATTGCATAAATTAAAATTTTTATATTATCAAATGTTTTTTTCAATTTCCATAAAGATTTCATTTAAGAAAAATGTTTTTATGACTTAACCTGGCAATTCATGCAGCTGATCCGTGAAGCCTGAGAGGCATACATGCTTAGTCTGCATTTTATTGTCCTATGAGTGAAACTTCTATCTACCATATGCAACGTCCAAGCAGAACATAATAATTCCAATGAACACAAATTTTGGGCAATCAATACATCTCAAAACAATGTGCGAGTTTGACAGATCAGCTTTGTGCACAAACAAAAATCAAAATCAGTCTCACAGTGAACATGCCAAAGGAAAAGAGTAGTTTAAGTTCAAAAATAAACGTATGAATACAAGTTACCCAGATCTGAAAACTGATGGGGAATGAGTGTTTTGCATCTCATTAATTTCCTTTTAACATATATTTAGACACAACATTACCCTTTATCAACAGACTTATTTTGTAGGTAGACATTACAAGGCTTTTGAGATTAAGAAAAGAAACTTGATTTTTGATCTTCTTTTTTTTTTTTTTTTGGCGGGGTGGTGGTGTATTTTTCAATCAATAAGTTTTTTGTATTTATACACTAGCTTAATTTTTAGTGTAAATAATATTTAATGAATGAAATATTAATTGTTTCAAGAATTAGACAGGCCAACAAAAAAGAAGATTCAAAAAACTTTTTTCATCTTGATAGCTGATTTTTTTTAGTTTTTTGAATGTTGAATTCACATCTGAACTCGGTTCCTTTCCATCACCCACAATCACAATTTGATCTATTAGGATATGTGAAAATATGCTAAATATGCAATCAAAGTAAAAAGTAAATGACTTTCAAAATACCAACAAAACTTTATTTAAACATAGAAGAAGGCTTTATATTCTTAACATTACATTCTACAAAGTGCTACATGTTCATTGGCGTATATTTTCTTTGCCTCTTTTTCCTTAAAGCTCCTGATACAGCTATTTCTCCTATGCACCGTTTGCTGGCTATCTCAGTGAAGTGACCAATAGTAATATCCTATCATGTTGGTGTTCTAATGTTCCTAATAATGTTTTTCCATCACTTTTAGATCTTGATGAATATGCTCACCTTGTTCTCCACTTACATCGCTTAAATTGCCCGGAAAGCATTGTAAATGGATGTTTAAAAAGTGAAGCTTGAGACTCAATAAACATCCCAATTTTTAGAAAGCATCCAAGCTTGATAGTCTAGGTCTTTTTGTTGCCTAGGAACTTATTTACAATGTATTTAAATGCCTGGCCTTATTTGGCGTGAAAGATTTGGCCTGATCACCAAGCATAATTTCAAAATATGAAAAATACACATTTCTAACTAAGCCAGTTCCTTAGGTGTTTTTTAATCACAAATTCACCACAATTACAACAAAAACTGACAGGACTGTTCTTACAACCACAAATAGCTGTGACTGAACACTAACAGCTCAAATAGTATCTTATATTGTTAGCAACAATGGAAACACATGCACCTTGAATAAAATAAAAATGGTACTGGTTGTCAAATGCAAGTCGGACAGCACCTATTGTTCCACAGTAGTGGAAGGGATCACAATGTAGAAATATTTCACCAAAGCGTTTATTGAACACTCTTTGTGTCTCCAATGCTTTCTCATTCTAACTTCCTGCATCTCTTAAGTTTCTCGAGACTCAGAGCTGCATTTGCCTAGCTATTCAGAGAAAATGTCAAAAAGTGAAAAACTGGTGGGTCATACAGCATTTTTAATGTTATTTTTGAAATCACCAAACTTAAAACGGTAAGAAATAGATGAATGCACACAAAAAGGTTTTTGGTCATTGGCCTGTGTTATTATGTACAAAATAAATTACTATAATAAAAATATTTAAAAAGCATCATAATATTTCAGTTAAATTTCACTTTTGAAGAACGTAACATTAATTAATAATTGAATTAACTGTCTGTTTTTTTGCAAATCTGCAAATATTTTTCATTTCTTGTTCATGACTCTTTTGAATTTATCAAGTCATGGAAAAATAGAAAATATTTAAAATTCCATGTTTGTTGTTAAATTCAAAGTGATCATGAACAATAATTTAAATTATATATGACATTCAGAAAACTTTATTAAAAAAATTATATTATTAGTGTATGTTTTAAAAGTTTTTACTGAGAGTTTTGCTGCACGAAAATCATATCTTACAGCCATTCAGAGTCAGTTTGCAAGGTAATAGCTTGCTGGCTCACATCTAATTCTAACAATAATCACATTAATATTGAATGGTTAGATTTTTCAGTAACCATATCTACAGTTTTTCTCTTACAAATGAAAGGTGCAAACAAATATGTAAATTTTCATCCTATGCTTATAATAATTACATCTGTAAATTTTCATCCTATGCTTATAATAATTACAAAAACATACAAAGTGAAAATAATAACCATTTACAATCCACAAAACAATATACAATTTCTCTCAGAAAAAATGTTAAAATTATTACTTGGCATACAACATTACTCTAATATGAAAGTAACTTAACAATTCCGACTGAACAATATTCAAAGGAAAATGAATTAATATTACACTTTGTTTATGACTAATTGAATAAACTAAACCCATCAATTACAACAAGAAAATGTTCATTAGCTTCCAGAGCATGATAGAAGCTAAATACATTTTGTTCATTGGTTACATCGTTGTTGCTACTTAAAAAAGAGCGAAAGTTTCCAGAAAACATGAATAAAGCTTCATGTTTGCACTTGAAAGAACAGTTGCACACCCAAATCAATGCCCTTATGAGTAGAATCCAACCAACCTCTCCTGAGTAGTTTGGAAAAATGTGTAGTACGAAATAGCAAAATATGTACATAAATATGTAATAAAGATGATAAGAATATGTAACAAATGTGTAAAAAGGAATAAAATATGTAATATCAAAATACACTCTTATTTATAGCTCATTTACAAGTAAACAATATAAATTTACAAAATTTGAAATTATATTAATAAAATATGTATTCATGTGTAATAAGACGCAATAATTAAATATGTATTACTTTTACAAAAATAAATATTGCTTGTCCTTCCAAATTATTTTTTTAAGAGAAATTTTTATGTTTAAGATGTAAAGTTTTATGTTCAATTATCATTGTACAAATATGTGAACTCAATGACTGACAAACACTCTCTACTGCATTGTCATCATAGCGTTTCATGTCTGCGACAACCAACATCTCCTGTTTCTTTGTTTGAAACAAGAAACATGGCATCACCGATACTTTTCATACGTAAAAGATATTATAGGGCATAAGTGAATATTATCAGCATTGATGCATTCTGGTCGCAAGATACATGCAGTGGAGGTGGAGATTAACCCACAAGGACTGTGATCATCTGACCACGTTTGCACATGGGGAACCTCACCTCATCAGTACACAATTCAGAATATTTGTAAGAAAAAAATGCCGATTTTTGAAAAATGAAAAAAAGTATTTTTTGAAAATTCATTAAATATTTTTGGCAAAATAAATTTTAAAAAAATTGGCAGAATAAAAAAAGCGAGGCAAAAATGTAAAATATATAATGTAATATAAAATATGTAAAAAAAAAAGTTTGCAAATTGTATTATATCAAGAGATTCATATAGAGCACAATTTTGAGAACCGAACTTTGAAAGACAAAAAATATGTAATTGCATAAGAATCCATGCAAATACTTATGAGAACTTTGTAATTTTACTGTACCAGCTTCTGGAAACCCTGTATTTTTCTTATTAATAACTTAATATAAAAAAATGATACATATTTTGCACATGAACTTGCATAAAAAAAACAGGTTTTGAGATATCAATCAAATATTTCTTTTTTGAAACGAAAAAGTATCATATTTCAGTTCTTTATAATATTTGGCAGATAGTATTTGATTTAAATGTCTCAAATAAATTTGTTTATGTAATATAAATAAATGACTAGAACATTTATCCTACAATTTAATCTGCATTTCTTGTTGGTCCAAAACAGATGTCTAAATCAAGGTTGAATTCCTCTTTAGCTGTCAATGGTAAAAGAAAATACAGTAAAACCTACTGACGCAGCCACCTATATTGATGGCTATTTTTTTGTAGAACCAGTCGATTTTCCCATTAGAATCTCATAAATATTTTCTCATTTAAGGGGCCACATGGTCCTACAAATCAGCGACCCTGCCAATTTCATAGATTAAACCTGTAGCAGACAGTCACAACTTTCTAATGAGTTTGCTACTTTCATTCATAATGTTATAAAAAGCAGAATACCGAAATATGTTACTCAATATTCAGATCTTCATGTTTCGGAATGAAAATTGTCACAGATGAGCTCAGGTAGTTTATTTCAGAGGGTAATTAATGTGAATTTCATACATCAATAATTTATTTTCACGCATGTAATGAAATTTCCTGGGATGAGAACATCTGCTATAAGTCTAGTTTGGAATCAAATCCACAAACGGGATGTGGTGTGAAGTGGTAAAAAACAAAATTAAAAAAATAAATATAAATACCAGGAACTGAATGATTTTGTATAGGAATTATTTAACTGCACAGGTGTTAAATAGCTTTCAATACTATATCCATGCAGTATAATAAAAAGGGTGTTAACAGCATAGCATGGGTGTCAGCCATCCAGAGCAGAGGAAAATTTCACTGCCTATTTAGGTATTTCAATTTGGAAGACTACAATATACAGTAATTCTAAAGAACTTTTCGACATGAACAATCATCACTATTGTATAATGTGCAGGTTACAAATAAAAAAGTCGTGTATATACGATTTACAATATAATAATCACATTCATTAGTGTTGGATTTGTAAACAAAAGTATCAAAACATTCCAAAATTACTAATAAATTAAAAAAATATAACCTACTTTACTGAAATTTACTTGTTCAATATTTATTATTTTAATAAATTAACACTTGAACAACGTTGCAGATAGTCCAACATACAATTACATAAATAAAATTTTTAATCTAGTCGAATGTACACATACATGAACAATACAATTTTTCAACAAAGTTCAATAATGTAACAATCACTACCCATATTTATGAGCACTAAAATCAGTCTGGGAAGCGCATACATGTATATGATTAAGTTATTGTGAATTGGATGACAATCCATCAATGAAACTATCTGAATTGTCATAGCATCACTCAATGATTTCTATGAAGGGACCTATCTATACTGTAATCTAATTTGCAGGTGTTATTATACAATATTGAAAATTATTCTTTAGACAACAGAAGTCATTCTCATTGAATATTAGTCATAAACAATCCAAGCTCAAAATAAAATAACGGGAATCCCTACACGTCAGTACACTCTGTGTTGCCAGTCACTACAATGAATAAAATGTCATTATTTTACATTAATTTAAAGAAGTTGTCTCAGAATAAGTAATGATAGATTCCATGCTCATTTCAATTGGTCTGAATCATAGGTGCGACAAAAATATGAAATGAAATGGTTCAAATTTTCACAAGATATTATTATTATTTATTGTGAAATTTTGCAGCCCAGCGCGGGTCATCCCTCACAATGCTACATCACTGCCCCCCACAATGCTACATCACTGGGTGTTAAAAAGCTATGCATAGTAACTTCATTAGAATGTGCAAAATTAGGCCAGATGTCCATTTCCCATATTCTCATAACCTCCATTAAGCAGCCAACTGAACTAGCAGCCATTTTTGTTCAGAACTATGAGTGACAGCTTAAGATAGGTTTCCCTGTAGTTTCAAAAATTATACTTGAATTAAAGTAAACTATATTTGATTTATAATTTTTCATCCCTTTTATCTTGAACTTTTTGAACTCCTTGATTTGGACAATAACTTTAATGTAAGGTTCAGAAAATGTACTTTCCATAGTAATGAAAATTATTCAATATATCATTTGCATATGTTATAAATGACATTAAATTTATGTTTAAAAATTACTTTGAAAATTCAACAAAATGCAAATTAATTTTTAAGAAACTATCAAATTGTCTGAACATAACACCCATAGACTCTCCTCCCATAGGAAAATCCTAGTTGTGCCTCTTTGTGCAAAGCAAGTTTTGCAAATTTTTGTTCAGCAATAGTCATATAGTCTGTGTGTATGGGTCATCATGCCCGCTCTCATGGCATAGAGTGTCATGAAGATTGTTACAATGTTTACTATGTTTGTATAATATTCTCTACGCAAGTCAGTCCAGATGATGGAGAAATAAACTCTGAAACGTCGGCAAACAGCAATAATATTGTTTTAATTTACAGACCAAAACCCATGAAAAACATTATGGATTATTGAAAATATTTTCTGAGATATTTATTATATATGTGAACACTGATTTTGGTTTCAAAGGGAATTAACATGCACATTCATATTAAATATCACAATTAAAATAGAAATATTCTACAATTACTTCTCACATAGACCAAGGAAAACAATACTAACTCTTCAATTGAAGCAGTTTCAGTCTTTTCATAAGGATTCTGTGAACCCACAGTCTTTCTTCTCAATTGAGCACGATCTTCATAGCCAGCTACAATAGGAGTCGAGTCATTATCTGAACTCTGCAAGCCAAATTTTTTCCTCAATCTCTTGAGTTCTTTGCGATGTTGCTCTCCTTTGCTGCTGGACGTTTGTCTATTGTCAGTTCCTGAAACAAAAATCAAAGATTACAACCATTAACTATATTTTATTGTTACCATAGAACTACATTCAGTAAAATGAAAATTTATGACATCCAGGCAATGATGACACTGTTGTAATTCTTCAGTCAATAGATCATTCTCATTTCCCTTCTCTGCATTAATACAAATGTACAGGTAAAGTAATAAATACTATTCACCTCCAATTTCCAAATGTAGCCCACTTCCAAAAACTGTGTCGCTAATGTGATCAGAAACTTTGCAAGAACCACTAAACCGTTAACAAAATATGAATATCTCTTAAAATCACAAAAGAATGATGTTAAGTTTGTTGCCAATAATTCTCTAAGTAATCTTGACTCAAAATAAGCACTCTTTGCATTTAACAGCAGTCCTTACACAAATATAAAACTGCCAAATGCAGAATTGTTTCTTGAGAAAATTTCAGTCCTGGTCCTGATAACTGTACTCAATAAAACCTTTTAGAATATCTTGCATACTTCACACATTTTTATAGGCCTAATTGTTTTTATTTCAAGTCAAAATGTGTGCAAACTACTCATAATTTGCAAATATTGTACATGACCTTATTTAAAGATCTAATTTTGAAGAATAAATTTCATTCAGAAAAAATCTATCTTCCATGTAGTAGTTGCAAGATGATGTCGAAAAAATTTTAAATGTTTACAATTTTGGAAAATTTAGAGAGTTCAAGAAAAATTAAACCTGTCTATAATTACTTTGACCTATTTGAGAAAAAAAAAATATATAATATAAATAATGTTCAGGTGTTTCACCATTTGGAGAGACATTTACAATTGAGCAGTAATAATTTGTTATCATTCTATTAAATGTCTCATTGGGGTATGTATATTACTGTATCAAGACACCTTGTGAAGTGATGACAGTACACCACACATGCCCTCCTGTTTCAGAAACTCAGAATAATGATGTCCCCTATGGTGAATGTATCAATTATTAAGCTCCTAAGAAATAAAAACAATGAATCTTTAATAAATTGAATCCTAACTTAACTTGTTTACTGCTCATTTGAAGTCAAACTGTGCTTGTGCTTAACTAATGCCCTGTGGGACTCCTAGGAGGCTATCTGCTAGGTGACATTGGCTGAATACTGCATGCCAGATGTCATAACCATTCAATGTAAAAGTTTGACTTATAATAGTTACCATTAAATGCAGAAAAAGAACTGTATGAAATCTGATGCTGTGGATATTAAAATCACTTGTGTCAAGTTTACAATACTTGTTAATATTGTAATATCACTTCACGCTTATGAACTAATACCCATCATTACAATATAATTTCAAAATGTACTATTTCAGTACAATAATAAAAATTTTACCACTTGTGGGGGAAGATGTTTGCTGAATAAGTCCTGGCTCACAATGGCCACATGTGGCATCTCTCCCAACATGAATGTGACAAAGCAACTTAATGTTTCCCATTTGCAACACACTGCCATGCACTACTTCTTGCTTTCCATCAACACCTTCCTCTAAACGTTGACCATTTAAAATTGTGCCGTTCCGGCTGCCAAGATCTTCCACAAAGTATTTTCCTTCTGATTCGTCAAAGAGAAGTTTGATATGGCTCTGCACGGAAAGAGAAAACATAGGTGAATTATTAGACTTTTGTGAATACCTGCCATATATAGAAAAGCAAAGAATGATACAATTTCTCACCTTACTGACATTAATGTCAGGTAAGCAAAATACATGATCTCCTTCCCTACCAACAGTTCCACCTGTGTAAGGTACGATAAAAAGGGTGCCAACTTTCAAATGGGACGTATTAGCTTCTTTCACTATGATCCGCATACATGGGGGCCATGCCATTGCTTGTTCTGAAAACAAACAACATATAAAAAATATACACATCAGAAGTTGTTGTAAATAGCTGTTGTACAGTTAAAAGTAAAATATACAAGAGTTGGGGCAGAAGTCATGGCAACTATTGTTTTTCTAAAAGAAATGTTATCAGATCACACAATGTATTTGTCACATGAAAGATACGCAGTAATGTGTGTTCACAACAGATGACTATTTGAGGGTCTCTGTTAGCACAGAGAGCAATATGAAATCAATTGTCTACCACCGTGCAAGATGGATGGAGCCCATTTTGAGCAGAGCTCATACACCAAGATAGCCATTCTCTATGGAAAAAATGCCCAAGAATATCACAGGGAATTGGTGGAGGATGTTGGGAATAATGCCTTCCCATACTGGACAGTCACACAAGATGGGCAGGATAGTTTCTGCAAGGACACACAGCAACCAGTGATCAGCAATGCACATGAAGATCTGTGGGTGTGTGGACCAATGTAGCTTGTGGGGTAATTGAGTCTGCCTAATCGGGCCTTTAGGAAAGGTATGTAAAGCTTCTGGGATGTTGTGAACTCTTATAATCTATAATGCTTTGGAACATGAAATCAGTACTGTCATTTCAAATACCTTAATAAATAAGAGAAACCCAATTTTGGTGTATTGTTAAATGTCCATGTACTTAGCTCATATCTTGTCTTCATTTGAAAGAACAAGGTATGAGCCAAAGGGCATGGACATATTTAATTTCCACCCATGCTCAAATTTCACCAAAAAAATAGTTGCCATGACTTATGGCCCAACCTTCGTACACTATGATTCAAAAAAGGAACCACATTCTCTATCTCGTTGTATAATATGAGTCAAGAGCCAACCCAATGGTTTACCAGTCAATGCTTCGTCAGAACTGTCCTCAGCATCACTGGACACGTCACTCTCTTCAGTGCTATCTGAACATTCTCCTTCCTCAAGTGAGTCCTCTGCTTTGCGTTTTCTCCTCTCCTACAAAGCAATAGATCATAAGGCTTTATTTACCTAGAGCTCTCGTTGCGTAGACCTGCACTGACAATTGCGACAATCTCTCAGTTAGACTGTCCATGTCCTCACTCTGCAACATCACGGACGCATATTGACAAAACTGCAGCAGTGGCAGATCTTTTAATTTAAATTAGCGATATTTTAGATATAGATAGAAAACGGCATGACAATCCTTCACAGTATTTGTATTATCTCTTTCCTCAAAATAAAAACATTTACATTTATTAGTTACAAATAAATAAATTGTTTTGAAAAGCTTACATGATCAGATTTTGATTTCACTTTCTTCAGCTTTCTTTTAGGAGGGACTTCAACTTCCACTGCCTTCTGTTCTATCTGAGAGTGGAACTGGAACGAATTATTTCTTTCATCATAGTAATAATACACCCCACTGTTTCCATCGTAATACAAACCCAGCTCCTGAAATGCATAATAGCAACAAAATATATTTACATATTAATGTCTCCAGCAGAAAAGTGTAATTTTTATGCATTTAAAAAATATTCTTACAGCATTATAATAATATCCAGTGTTATAGTCATAGTACATTCCTGAAGATTCTTCATACACAAAACCAGTCTGTTTCAAAGCACTTTCAGCAGCTTCTTTCACTTGTTCAGCAACTGAACTAGCTGTTTCTGGCTCTCTCCAAACTTCGTCTGATTTATCAGATTCTCTTTTGGCTTGCCACTCTTGATCTAATTTTTCTAAGTTATCCAGTTCAAAGTCGGTCTGTACAAATGCATCTTTCATCTCGGCAACTTCAGCTTTATTCTACAATAAAAAACAAGAGTGTCTATAATAAACAGAATAGGATGTCATTCATAACTAACAAAATCATTCTTCGTGATTGGAAACTAATATATAATGACATACTGTACCTCGTCATTTGCTTTCCCCAAAAGGGTTTTAATTCTTTCATGTTGTTTCCGAATAAACGAGCGCAATTTATTAATGTATTTCAACAATTCAGGAATACGTTCCAGTTCCTCTCGGAACAAGACCATTATCTCTTCATTCATAATGTCAACAATACTTTCACCATAAATATCTGACATAATATCTCCATCAACACCCTCACTCTTTGATTGTGGAATATCGCTGAGAATATCTTCACCAGCACTTGGGGAACAGATCTCTTCTCCTGCCATTTTAATTTCAAACAAAAATTGAAACTGTCTGCTGCTCAAACATGCAAAATATCTTGAATTTCCACGTAGTCCATAACCTCAAAGTCTCCAACAAGGCGTAGACATTTCTACTGTCGAAATTGCAGCCAACGTTAAAAATGTCATAAACGAATTGGTACCAACATTGGAAAGCAACGAGGCGCTCTTTTTAAATAATCACTAACATGGTCAAGAATCTAAAAATAACGAACATAAACGAAAACATGGCAAGTAAGAAAGATACTGATACAATATATGTATTGTACCAGCTTGTATAAGTTTTTAATGTGTGGTTATAAATGAAAAATGTTAACAATAATTGGGAAATTCCAAAAAATATAATTTTTTGATATTTCTTTTTGAGGATATCTCTCTTTACATTTAAGAACTGCTGAAATACGTTTACAAATAAAGCTTTTTGACGTGATTTGAAACATTTGATTATCTACATTTGTCCATTTACAGGTATTATACGCGCACATTTTCTTGAGTCCCGGAATACCTACCCCCACTTCTTTGCCAACATTAGTTGAATTAAGAATAAGTTATAGCAACGAGCGTTGTAGACAAAATATGATAACTATAAACGTTCGCTCCCGTGTAATAAAAACTATTTTGCTTCTAGAAACGAACTTCAAATTTGATATAAGATTCCTTTTGTGAAAATAACCAAACTCCCCATTCCTCTCGCAACTAGCGAAGCGAGGGCTCAAGAAAACGTGCGCGGATAACATGTATGACACTTTTATCATGGAAATTGATATCGTTATACCCTAAAAAATTAAAATCTGTTTTAAATTCGAGGGGCCGCGACATCAGTCACATCGAATGGGGATTATAATTTTGGCGAGAATCCTTTGAAGGTTTTGATGACAGCGTTGTAGACAAGTAGACAGCGAGGCGGACATACGTTTTTAAAAAAATAACACTTTCGGTAACATGGATCCCGAAAACGTATTCCCTCAAAATCTCGACATCTGTTTGTTACAGCACCACAAAACTTCCCTAATATTACGCATACGAGAAAGTAATATATTTATTTATGCAATATTACGAACTATTTCCAGCACCACAAAAGACATACAGAAATGTCATTGGTTACAAATGTAAATGGCCAATGATGAGAAAGAAGCACTTCAAGATGTGTGTAAAGATAGAAACAGATTATGTATAAGAAAACATAATTTGGTTAGATGCAAGGGTAGTAAGTTGTGGTGTTGAGTTCCGATAGATAAAAAGAAAAGGACAGGTAATCAGTTTAATAGAACTAGTTAAATTCTAAAAGAATGTATACAGATTATAGGATGTATCCATATGAGTAACAAAGTTTAGATTTACCCGTTTCAAGTTTAGTCCACATAGTAACATGAAATCAACGTACTTCTGTAAAGGCGAATGTGATCAAATGTTTATACCTACCTCATTGTAACTTGTTGAAAAGGTAATCTTAGAACGAAATCGTAAATTTTCTTTTGCAGTGTATATTGTGAAACTAATTAACAAGATTTAAAAAAGGTAAAATTTCTCCAAATAAAATCTATTACTTCTACAAACCCTCCACAAGTCACAACACGCTACATCAATAGTCCGTAGTTTCGTATGTTAACACGTAATTACAAGTAGATGCAAATTACAATCCCTTGAAATTAATGCAATTTTTATTTTTTAAAAATTCTCAAAAACCGCTCCTTTTTTTAGAGATAGAGAAAGAACGCTTAAAAATGGCGTAGGTCTCATTTTCCTTGAACTATCCGAATTTGCAAAATTGTTTGAATTAAGGCGAGAAAGTGTGTGCTTTCAGCACCACTAGTTTTTATGGACTCGGAAATAACATTACCTGCTTCTTTATTCATTCGGTACCTGCAAAATGTCGTTTGCAATTTTGCATTTTTCCTAGACGTTCGCAAAGTGTCTCCTCTCGTAAAAAGAACAGCGAGTTGCTAAGCAAACATTCTGAAATGATGCGGAACACGCTCCCGAGATAACGCCTCTGATAACGACATGCGTCTTATGAAGTTTACTAATGGAAAATAAATGCCTTTTTACTGAGAATTTTCTTTTGTTTTCTGATTGTCTACCTCTAATTGATTTGGAAACTTTTATTCTCCTAATTGTCTTACAAAGGTTTCCGGATTTTATGAGCAAGTAATGGAGCGTCGGTGTACATTTAGAGGAGGAGGATGATGATGATGATAATAATAATAATAATAATAATAATAATAATAATAATAATAATAATAATAATAATAATAATAATAATAACAACAACTCGCAGCATCCGTGGAATTACATCGCACAAAAGAAAGACCTGTAGAAAAGTTACAATAGGAGCATTAATAAAAATAGTAGTTTCGTACCGTAGTAATTATGTTAACTTACAATAATGTATAATAATAATAATAATAATAATAATAATAATAATAATAATAATAATAATAATAATAATAATAATAATAATAATAATAATAATAATAATAATAATAATAATAACGTTAAAGTAATAAATTACATTTATTTTCCTATTAAAACAATTCTATATTTGATAGTTTGATCAGCTAAGTCGCGGTTATGCAATTGGATAATTGACATCATTTAAACAAAAATATTTTATACAAAGAAAGTTCAAAAGTAAGTCAAAAGAAGCGTTGTAATATCTTGAAATACTAGCGTACGCATTTTTATATATTGTATATTCAGATTGCATTGACAAATATCCTTGTATAGTATTTACCTTTGTAATAAATAATATTATTTCAAATTTCGCGCCTTAAATAAACGCAGTGTGACCAGCACTGTAAGCAGTCGAATTTTGCGGTTATTTTAATAAAAGCATCTTGTGACATTCATGGTCATAAAAGTGTGTTAGCAGTCAGATGAAAGGTTGTCCTAGTTCTCATATAATGCAATATTGGCTGTTTACTGATACGCCTCTATTAGTACACGCGACTTTCATAAGTTGTAATCCTCCGTGGCTTGGAGTAAAGTTCATAAAGGCAACGCTCCAATACATCTATTGTTTGTGGAAAAATGCGCTATATTTTATCGCTATCTAATCTTCTCGCCAGGATCAACAAGCGATCAGCGCCTGTTCAAACTCCTTTCCGCAGTCAGACAAGCGCTCCTGTCAGTAGGCGCCCAGCATTCGAGCGGACAAGATGGCGTCCAGAGCGGCCGGCGGCAAGCCTTGCTATGATATGGGCCCGCACACCTTGCAGGTCCCTATGGATCTTTTCGCAGAGAACCGGAGGCGTTTGTGCGCGCGTCTGCGTCGGCGCGGGGACGTGCCGCGCGGCGCCGTGGTGTTGTTGCAGGGAGGCGACGGCGTCAGCGTATACGACTCCGACATCGAGTACAACTTCCGACAGGAGGCGTATTTCCAATGGGCGTTCGGCGTGCAGGAGCCCGGCTTCTATGGGGCCATTCACGTGGACAGTGGCGCCTCTGCGCTCTTCATGCCGCGTTTCCCTGCAGAGTACGCCGTATGGATGGGCAAGCTCCGTGACCCCGATGACGTGCGCAAGAGGTAGGCATTGGCAGGCAGTCACGAGAATCACATGTGCATGGAGTATAAAGCCTCTTTCATTATTAGAACTCCGTGATACAGGCTGTGTAGGCAGATGTTTCGACTGAAGCGCCATCACACAATACCCTGTGGAGGTGGAACTAACGTAGAAATGGCGCCAATTCAAAATCTTTCAGAGAGAAAAGATAACCAAGATATTATTGTAAAAATAAATAAAATGTTAACATATGAATGTTTATATTACAAAATACTTAACAATAATAATTAAAATATATTAAAAAATAGAATGTTTGAAAAAAGGAAACGTGTAATGACTTTTAAAAGTAATTATTTTCTATTCGAAATAAGGTTTATTAACTACGTTAATACTTTGAATGATTATTAACTGGTTCCAGTAAAGATTATTGTTTCCTTACAAATTAAATGCAATAAAATTTTAAATGATATTAATGAAGAAAAATAAAAGTACAATAGCTTAGCGTGGCGCTGGAAGATATTATGTTACCAAGTTTTGTTCTTTGCAAGTTTATAATAAAAATATATTTTAAATATATTAGTTTCCCGGCTCGTCTATTTTCTGGCATGAAAAGTTACGTGAAGTATGGACTATATACTTCTTTCAATTTTTGTTTTATTACAAAATTAGGTTAAATTATCGTCAATATCTTGAATCACGTCGTGCCAATTCATGTAAATACCAGAAAGAGAGTACTTTTATAGTAATTCACAGCGTTTCACCAATTTACTCGTAAGTGCATTGAAACCGTCAAAAACACTTCTAGAATTTTTCTATAATAGATCTATCTTTTATGTATCTTAGCTAATATATCTTGCTTTATATATCTTATATATAGATCTATCTTTTATAATAGAAGATTCCATGGTGGAAGATCCTAGTGAGAAGTTATAGGGTGGGGGTGGGGGGCTCTTGCGCATCGTAACCAACTTCAGCCAATGAGTTTCAGATACCTCTTTGACTCACCATATTAGCGGGAATTTGAAATCCAGGCAGATACCAAAAGTATCACCTCGTTACAAGACATTGAAACAGATTTATGAAGCATTTCTTTTATATTTTGCATCTTGTACACCTTCGTGTTAGTTTTGATTGGTTACAATTGAAAACTTTGCACCACTTTCAAAATGTTGTTCAACACTTCTCGCTCTCCATGCAACGTGGCGTCCAGCGTCTGGTCTGGCTTTTCAAACGAAGTGTTCGTGCTGTGGTCACGTGGTCCGTGGCGCAAACTAGTGATGCGCAGAACCAGCTAAAATCGGTGCACCGGAGGAACCCACCCATGTATTTGCACTAAGGGAAGCGACTAAGAATTGTGCCAATTGATTTGTCATGTCGAGAAGAGTCGAATGACTTTTGATCATATTTGTAGGTAAATCACCAAAACACGCTTTAGTGGCCAACACATTTAGACATTTCTTAGGATCTTCTGAATGGATCCGCAATAAATAATCAGTTATAATATTCCGATTTATACATAGTGGCGCCTCAAAGTCACGAGCTGGAAGGAGAGGGGAACACTGTCATCAATCGGGAGCTTCATTACTATTTAAATGTTTAGTATTAGAGCCACCGATTGGATGACAATGTCCCATTCTCCTTCCAGCTCGTGGCTGTAAGGCGCCACTATAAATAAATCAAAATATACTTCCTCATCAAGAAACCGAGACGCGTCAACATCTCATTTGTGACAATTGGTGTCTGTGGTCTAACCGTGAGTGTCGGACGGACGCAGGTTAGGAGACGTCCATAAATTATTCGTACGTTGGGCTAAAGAGGGGGCTGATGAGATACGTTACGCTGCGTTACATAGGTTGATTGATTGATTTTTTCGTGTTTCCGGGCGCGTCAATTGCTTTGGCCATTAGTCCCGTTAGTGTAGGGCATGTTTTTTTCTCGGGAGATGGCGGTGATCTTCCCAGGCTGGATGGCGAGATCCGGCGCCGACCTACCGTCGGCTAGTGAGGTTTCCCCCTAACCAGGACTCTCCCACCAGCGGGGCACCGCCCCAGCCGGGACAGGCCCTGAGCTCCCGACCGGTCTCCCGGAATGTGTGGGTGTGTGGTGCATGTTAGTGTAAGTGTGTGTGGAAGGGGAGAGGATAGAACAAGGAAGAGAAAGGAAAGATCGCGCGCGGTCCGTGGCCCGTTTGTTAGGGTACTGCTCCGGCATTCGCCTGGTGTTGATCGGAGAAACCACGGAAAACTACCGATCAGAGCAGCCGGCCGCTAAATTCTCCTCCAGACAGCGACTGAATTCGACCTAGCCGAAAAGCTAGTGTCGAAAATCCTGCCGCCGTCAGGACTCGAACCTAGGATTTCCCGGTTAGAGGCGCTGCAGTGGCATCAGTAGATGCACTGAGCTACCGCTCCCGGTGCGTTACATAGGGATAGGGTGGTCATAGCTAAATGTCAAGTTACGCTAATTGTTTTTTTTAAATTTTCAACATTTTCTGAAATAATTCCTTTTTTTCTCTGTACTAAAACAATAAAATGTTAACAAAGTAAATTAAAAATCTTAATAAATTAAGAAGTTCTTATGTATAAACTGCAATAAATAATTTTTTCATCAACGATGTATTGATCGAATCTGCTAGATTACGAAAAGAATATTTTAAACTGATCTACTATTGTAGAATCCAATTTTATTGGTGCAACAGACTCTTGCCCATGCGTCATCCACGACGGCATGTGCACGGTTTGTCAGGAATATTTCCTGCCTATGCGCTCTTCTTTCATCCTAATATTGGTCCCTTTCTTATTAGGTGCAGCCCGCATTGCTAAAGCTGACTATACAATATCATACAATGTAATATACAACCCAGAAACAATGAATACAGCTTGTTGCAACTATAAAATTATTTTTTCTTTGTGTTAATGGGGGGGGGGTGGATCTTGTCGCAAGTGTAATGTAATTATTTAGGGAGGTTCAAGTGCGCCTTACGTTTGTTTTTCAGGAGGGACAGGGGGTATTCAAAACACTCCAGATTTGCGTTACATGATTTTAAAAAAATAAATCCAAAAATTAAATAAATTTATTTAAAAATTAAGTTAATCAGACGACCTTGTTGCAAAAGTTCCGTTAAATAATTCTTTCATCCTTGCCTGCTTAAAGAAGATATCTGGCAGTAACACAATTTTCCGGAGAAGGAAGATTGTTCCCGATAGGTGTTTGTATGCCTGGGTGTTTCAAAAGATGAACAAAAATTAAGGCTGAACGAAAAATGCATTACTAGACGCCCAAGGATTGTCCCACTTTCTGCGAACTGCGATTTTAGAAAATTACAACAGCGAAAAGCAAAAAATTAACACTGAAGAAGTACAATATTGATGATAGAGATGTTTTTCCTTAATAGAATCTGTTCTAAAAAAGTTCATTTTAAAATAAGATCCTACCCAATTTTTTTGTGCATGGTATTGCTTGCAGTAAAATTAATGTATTTGAAACTAGTGGTACTAAAACAGCACGTACTTTCTCGCCTTTAGTAATGATTATGTAATACTATTTATACCACACTTTCTCTCCGAATTAACACGCCTCAGTCATCATTTTTTGTAAAACACATTTGAAATCGTAGAACATTTGGTGCGAAAATTAAATAGTTTCAAGCAATAGATTTTTTATTCAAAACTTTAAATGAAAATATATTCATGGTATTGAATTCATTATATAAGGTGTGCAGTGTATTCACGAACATATCCGATGAGTTTTTTAGCCTTACAATATTTTGCGTAAGCAGTATGCGAAAGGTAAAATAATTAAAATTCATAAATAATACGATACCGAAAGCGTTGGCAAACAAATGCAAATAGATCGAAAAAATATAGAGGGTGAATCACGGAACTTTAGCACCTCCTGCAGTTTTTGAACGGTTGAAGTTATTGCAATGCAGTTTTCACTTAAGTAATGAAGGAATGGGGCTAATTGAGTAATTTTGAATTTTTGGGCTCAACTTTCCTTGCCCGGGCGTGTGTTAGCAGGGGGAGGGCTGCGTGACCTTGCGTGAGAACTGTTATCCGTTCAAAATGTTCGTTAAACACTAGTAGCAAAAAATCAAAATTACTCAATAAAATGTTGATTTAACATATGACAATATGTATATCATTGGATTCTTCTTTTTACGCTTGTCATGATAAACTAAAATAGTTTCATTTGAAAAATCAAAATTACTCCAATATCTCGTAAAATACAAATGATAAAATAGAAATGAATACATGTATCTATTAGCCCCATTCCCTCATGCACTTCCGTGAAAACTGTACTGCAATAACTTCAACCTTTCATAAACTGTAGGAGGTGCTAAAGTTACGTGACTCACCTGTAAAATAGTAATTATTAAACTCTATAGTATTGTAATAGTATCCAAATATGCTCGTTTTAACACGAAATACACGTTACTCCTTGTCTGAACTTGTAATGATAAATGCTCTATATGTTTTCACACCTAAGAAAATTTCCCCAAATTGTCTTTACTAATCGAAGAACGGACGTTTCGTTTCCTTCTGCATTCAGAATTTATCATGTTAGTGTAACAGGTTAGGGTAGGGATACCAGAATTTACGAAAACGTTCACAGAATACATTCTCCCCATAGTACGTCATCCCAGTTTTTTTTCTGTTTTTGACGTTAAATAAAAATATAAGTAAATAATTAAATAAAACAATGGTTGCATGTCAATTCCAAAACATTTCCAGAATTCCACATTTCATTATCTTATATAGTTGCCGTTCAACAATGAACTTCTGAAAAATACATGGCTTCATTGATTTTCAAGGCAGCGAATGTAGTGATAAAAAAATAAAATGTTCGTAAAAATTAATGGTCCTCAATTTTTTCGTTTTTCTTTTATGTTAAATATTAGAAATAATGCTAATGTAATCCAAACCTAACCAATTCAAAGGAAGCGCCTGTGGTGAATACCTGCTAAGGATAGCCAGAACCAGTAGTCATTTCTAACTTTCAGAAATGAAACATACAATAATCAGCGATCAAAATTTCTTGAAGTAAAGAAGTAATTTTTTAGTTCGAAGTTAATTTAACATTTTAAAATTTACATTTTAAAAGTTACATTTTAAAATAATAATAATAATAATAATAATAATAATAATAATAATAATAATAATAATTGCCGATCCGGTGGTCAAAATGCTAAGGCAGTAGTGTCATAGCGATCTCGGACCGAAGGATCGCGGGTTCGAATTTCGCCTCGGGCATGGTTGTATTTGTGTTTGTCCTTTTACCCCTTATCATCACCATATCGTTTCATCTTCACTGTTACCGTAACGTTAACTTAAATAGTGGTTGCTAATGACCTAGATGTTGATGCGACCTTAAATAATAATAAAATTCAAATCTCTGAATTTTGTAAAATTGCAAATGGAAATTTTCATTTTTTAAGAGTCGGTAAGGTTGAGTTTAGCTTTGAGACTGGTGGAATAGAGACAACGTGAATGCCGTGCTCACTCCAAGAAAGGGAATTCGAATCCCAGCGCGGAGGGAAAAATCAGGTTGGAAACACTTTTACAAGTTCATGTAGTGTTATAATATTGCAAAGCCGTTACAGATACGAGAAAGTATGTGATGTGTAGCATCACGTGGTTACTTTCTCGCCTTACTACCTACTTACATAGTAAAGAAAAAGTAATGCAATGCTGCGGCAAAATCTGTCAGTCTGTCAGTATTTGATATTTATAATGTGGCAAGAAATTATAATGAATCGGAAGTTATAGTGAGGCTTCCACTGTGATTGAAACGAACTAATTAAACCAAAGGAAATAAAATCGATTTGGCTGGCCTGGATAGTCGAGGTTGCTAAGGCTGAAGGGTCATAGCTGCCTCGGCTCGAAGGGTCTCGGGTTCGAATCCCTCCTCGGGCATGGGTGATCGTGTTGTCCTTACGTGTTCTTCCTACAGTTCCCTCTACAGTTAAAACAATCCCAGTGGTCGCTATGTGACCAAGTATTAAAAACCGACCTTAAAAAATCGATTTTGCAACTCGTTTGTTATTTAATTTTAATATAACACAACAAAGTTTAGAAATCATTATCCATTAAATCACCTACTTTTTGTAGGTCGTATAAAATCTATCCCCGTTCCCGCAAAAGGCTGGGCTCTTCAGGCCTTGCTCGTTTTACAACTGTTTTGTGTATGCTTTTAGGTACGACGTGAATCGTGTCTTCTACGCTGATGAAATCGCCAGCGTCATGGAGAGCACCCTAGAGTTCCGTCCTTCTGTGCTGCTTCTTCTACATGGCGTCAACACGGACAGCAACCTGATTGCACGAGAAGCTGTGTTTGACGGCATCAGTAAGTTTAAGGTAGATAAAGCCATTCTCTTCCCTGAGATTGCCGAATGCCGCGTAATAAAGACTCCAATGGAACTGGAAGTAATTCGCTATACAAACAAGATCTCTTCAGAAGCACATATCCAAATAATGCAAAAGATGAAGCCAGGCATGAAAGAGTATCAAGCCGAAGCAAATTTCTTAGAGTACTGTTATTATGTTGGTGGCTGTCGCCATGTGTCATACACGTGCATCTGTGGAAGCGGAGAAAACGGAGCCATATTGCATTACGGTCACGCTGCTGCTCCAAATGACAAAACAATCCATGATGGGGACATGTGTCTGTTTGATATGGGTTGCTCCTATAATGGCTACACTTCAGACATAACCTGTTCGTTTCCTGCAAACGGAGTATTTACTCCCGAGCAAAAGATTATATACAATGCAGTTCTGAAAGCCAATCGCGCTGTCATTGCTGCCATGAAACCCGGTGTGTCCTGGGTTGACATGCATGTTCTTGCAAACCGCGTTCTGCTACAAGAACTGACCGACAACGGCCTTCTCCAAGGGGACGTAGATGACATGCTGAAAGCAGATCTCGGCGCGATATTCCAACCTCATGGTCTGGGTCACCTCATGGGTCTAGATGTCCATGACGTGGGCGGTTATCTGCCAGATCAACCACAACGCCCATCAGCTCCTGGTTTGAAGAGTCTCCGTACTGCCAGAGTTCTTCAAGCAGGCATGGTTCTCACAGTGGAACCTGGATGCTACTTTATTGAACCGCTGTTAGAAGCAGCGAAAGCAAACGAGAAGCAGAACAAGTTTTTGGTACACGATGTCCTCCAACGCTACAAAAATTTCGGGGGAGTACGCATAGAAGATGACGTGGTGGTCACGGAAATAGGAGCTGAAAATCTGACCCTAGTTCCTCGCACTGTTGAAGAAATAGAAAAAGTTATGAAAACTGAAGCGTCTAATTTAGATGAAATATGCACTTTTCGTAACTCAAAATAAAACGTTGATATCAGTCCTAGCATGGATAATTAAATTTTCAGTTCAGTTTAAAGCATTATTTTTATTTAAATGAGGTTCACAACGTTTATTTTTGGAAAACATGCAGGTTTTTTTTTTAAGTAAAATTTGGTTTCTGTTTTTTACATAATAATGTTCATTATCCACTTATGTAAAATATTATATTAATAATTTTCTAATTGATTATATTTATGATCATATTGTTGATGACGTATGATCATATTTATCCACTTTAAGTGTATATTAGGCATGAGAACTGCATGTCGTATACTTGTTTTGCCAGACAATTTTATTTTGATAATCTGAAGTAAGGGTTTGTTGATTAATGTAATTGCATTCTTCTCCTTATATTTTTTTATCATGAATTGTGGGATTGTGTTAAGATATTTTAATTTTGAAGGCTCAACTCTTATATAGTGTATAAACATAAATGTAAAATAAATGCTTTTCTACAATGTATGATATTGAATTGTTCAACAAAAATATTACACTCATTAAAATAATTATTTAAAATGAAATCAGTTGAATATTTAATTAATACTTTCCTTTTCTTTACATTTTATCCATTTCATATCCAGATAGTGTATAAATAATGCACCTGTTGTATTTAATGAATATTATGATCTTTGTTATGGAATAAGAGGGTGGATGGATTAGCATTATTATTCCTAGATTTCTTTCTTTATGTAATATTTCTTCAATATTCTATCTTTAAATAATTTCATGTACACTTTTTGTAGAATATTAGTAGTAATTTAATATTAGTAATAGTGTATTTTTAACCCATGTTTTGCCAGGTTACATGGGACACATATTCAATTTGTATAGCAGTGTTGGCAAATTATTCCACATTTCGAGATGACATAAATGTCCATAGCAAAACATAATAATATCATTTTAGATGTTTCAAATCGGTTTTGTAATAACAAATTAATAGTTAATGAAGGAAAAACTGTTTCAATGAAGTTTTGCATTTCATGCGCCATTGAAAATGAATAAAACGCAATTGCCTGATGGGAGAGGAACAACATGTCTAGATCTCTTAAACCAGCCAAACTTCAAAAGGAATTTTCATATAATTGATTTGAACTCTAAATTAAGTTCATTATGTTACGAATTCACAATTACTACAAATTTAGTCGGCCATCATGCAGTTCCTTGCGTGTATTTTGCATGTTACATTTCGGCCTGAGACGTGGCATATTTTTTGGGGGAAGCACATTTTATGGTACCTACGTTTGCAGAAAAATTGTACGAATAAAAAGCAAATGCCATCCACGTGATTCCTACAAACCGAAAAGCTAGCCCAGACGGCAGAGAATTGTAAACTAACTAGTCGAGAAAGTCTGTGCCATTCTGAGCATCACTTGTTACTTTCTCGTGTACGTACGTATATTGAAATGATCCTGATATTGTTCTGAATGTTATTATAATTTAATTAATATGATCCACTTGGGCATGCCATTGAAAAGAACCCATACAACTTTTGTTCTGTATTATTAAGTTAATCTGCCCGTATGATTTGAATCCTTTGCTGACAATACTTATAGAGTTCTAATAGTTCTTCACACTTATAGAGTTCAGTTGCCCTGCTTTTCTCACGTCCCTATCTTATAATTAATAAATAATTATTCATTAACATTCCATTTTTAATATTTTATTACTCGTGAGAATCGACATACGACGTACTATAGCTTACTTAGTCGCATGCAGACGGGCTGTCCGTACAGATCAGCGATTTCTGGAAGTTTTGACTAAGTAATTCTTTGTTTGATTGCAATTAACTATACATTATCAATTATCAGCATTGTTTTCAAATAATAAATAAAATATTTATTTATAATTCAGTTATTAACATTCCTTAATGAGCACATTTATATTAAATATCATTTCGATTATTGCCCTTTCTATAAAAATCAATTTAAATTGTTCATGGCGTACTTCATGTCTTCGCGCGCATTAAACAACTCGGACGAATTCCGAATGAAGAAACGTCCAATGACCACGACGTCTTTCCTCGATCGCCGTGCTGATGTATCCTATTTCGACCTGCTTAACGCGATAGTAGATGATGTCAGTTGTTAAATAAAAATGTCAATCCGCGACTGTGCCAAATTATTCGGTTCGTCGGGTAATTGTCATAAATTGACATGCGTACTCGATACTTCCCTATATACTATAATACTTCCGTATCTTTCACCTCGGGCGGGCACCTTACCACGTCAGTTCCTAATATTCAAAACTAAATGTTCAAAAAATGAAAAAGTTACAACTTATTCCCTACTCTAATTGCGTTCGAATAGGCATGTTTATTTTTCCTATTCAATCCACAATTATGTGATATTAATATTATTCAAATTATTTTTGTTATAACTCCGAAAATAATAATGATAATATCATGCCAGTCCACTCCCTCCTCCGTTTGATGTTACGTCTTAACTAATATAGAGCCAGTGCCGCTTTAACGCATGGGCGAACCCGGCGGCCGCCGGGGGCCTCGGTCTCTTAGGGGGCCTCCTAATATCCAGCACACAAAACTCGAACACTCCATTCAAGAATTATATATTATATTTATTTATTGGTAAAGATAGCAAAGGCACGAAGAAATTCAACGAAGCGCATGTGACGCCCTTTGACGTGTGGGGTCTGGCAGTCCCACGCGTCGCGCGGGGTCGGAAAGACGAACTACGTGACCTATCGCCCTCCGGTATATCTTGCAGTAACCTCGCCACCGGATGCAGAATCGTTCAACACAGAATGTCATCAGATCTCATCTTACACCTACGGCACAGCGAGATATTGAGTTCTTAAAATGCAATGTGTCTTCTAGAAACATGTGCGCCTAACGAAGAGTTATACTAAAAATCCATTTTAATATTATTTAATTCAAATTTTATTACTAATTCAATTAACAATATTTTCCCTAAAAAATATATTTTCTAAATTTCTTGAAGTACCAATCTAGTGTGTTAACACAGTAGTTATTACTATAAAAACCTTTTAGATGTGTGACATTATGCAAATATGCAATTTCACACTCCTTTGTGACATTTTTACGATGGCAGCAGCAAAAGGATTTTCAAGAAGTTCAATATCCCTATTCATCGTCTTACAAATATTAAAATTATTCAATTGCTTTCGAGTTCTATTCGCCGTCTTGCGTGTTTACACACACTGTTCCATAAGAAGGTCGGAAAGCGAAAGATAATTCGCATTGCCCTTCGTGTCACGCGCTTCGGATCCGATAGCTGTGATGTTTCTCCTGCCGGTGAGTGACGATCATCTCGTCGTCACAACGCAGCTGGCCGGCAAATTTCCGGGCTTGGGGAGCAACTGATAGTTGGGCAGGCCTGCAGCCACTCAATATCCTACAGTATTCATTTGTCTTTCAAAGTGTTCGTGTCAGTGAGAGTCTATTTGCCTAAGTTTTCTAATTTAACACTCTTCCCAGTTAGCGTATCAATTTCAATAATTTATAATGAAGCGTTTTGAAAGTGGTTGTACTAAACGTAAGAAAATTAAGGAACGAGAAGAAAATATTAAGAGAATCCCGAAACTAATTAATTATTTCAATTATACAGTCAACAAAAATGATAATACTGCTAATGTACCCATTAATAACATTCCTGGCCCATCAACATCGAGTTCACAGAAAAACAATTTACAAAACCAAGCAGAAGTAACAAATAGTGTGCTAGAAACTAAAGATTTTATGACGTACAATGAAGATAATCAGGAACAGGTGAAGATAATCAAGACAGAAGACCAGGATTGTGCTTCAGGAAACTATGTAAGTACCATTAATTCAGAAAATAGTCACTATGCAACATCAGACCCCGGTCTTTGGCCACATACTGATGACATCTTACGTGATTATTGGGTAGAAAAAGGATCTTCTGCTTGTCAAAATAAAGAAAATAATTTTGATAAATCGGCCCGCATATATAAAACTGGTGATAATATGGAAGAAAGACGACTTACTCAAGCAATGTTCTCGCGACAATTGCCAAACAAAGAAATTGTACAAAGAGAATGGCTCATATATTCACCTGCGAAGGGAAAAGTTTATTGTTTTGCGTGCAAATTATTTTCTCACTCCAAATTTCCATTCAGCGGAGATGGTTTTAATGACTGGAAACATGCTCTGAAAGCTGCATCAGAACATGAAAATAGTCAAGAACATAGAAATTGCATGGTAGCTTATTGTAGTCGATCAAAAACACTCGGGCGAGTAGATATACAATTGATCGTCCAATATAATAATGAGCGACAATATTGGAAAGAGGCGTTGAAAAGAGTTACTGCAGTAATTAAATTCTTAGCATCGAGAGGACTCCCTTTAAGAGGTCCTGACCAAAGACTTGGTTCAGTAAAAAATGGAAATTATTTGGGTATTTTGGAACTTATAAGTCAGTTTGATCCATTCTTACACGAACACATAAAGAAATATGGTAATGCAGGGAAAGGGATGCCATCATTCTTGTCAACCACCATCTGTGAAGAGTTCTTGGAAATAATGGGTACTAAAGTTCTTTCAGTAATCATTTCGGAAATTCGAAAAGCGAAAAGCAAAATACTATGCTATTTCTGTAGATTCCACTCCGGATGTGACTCATATTGATCAGCTTACTTTTATAATAAGATATGTGATAGATGCTGTTCGAAAAGAGCGATTTTTGCAGTTTATTCCCATTCATGGTCATAATGCAGAACATCTTACAGAAGTTGTGTCACACTTCTTAAAAACCAATAACATAGATATCCTAAATTGTAGGGGCCAATCTTATGACAATGCAGCAAACATGTCCGGGCGATGTTCAGGCTTACAAGCGAAGATAAAAGAACTAAATAAGTATGCTGTGTATGTGCCATGTGCTGGACACTCACTCAATTTAGTAGGGGTACATGCTGTCAAATGTGTTTTAACTGTGACAATTTATTTTGATTTGGTGCAAAATCTTTACACCTTTTTTTCATCGTCAACACACCGCTGGGAGAAACTTTGTTCAGATTTAGGTCCTCGTCGTAAAGTGGTGAAACAACTTTCAGACACTAGATGGTCTGCGCAGGCAGATGCAGTAAATGCTTTGTGTGAAGGATATAATGAAATTAGATTATGTCTTCAGTCTATAAGAAATGATGTGACAAATCAGTCGTCAGAGACACGTCTTAAGGCTCAAGGATTAGAGAAAAAAATGGATAAACTTGAAACAGTTTTTTAACAATATTGTGGAATGAAATCCTCAGTAGATTTAACGCAGCGAGTAAACTATTGCAAAGTGAAAAAGTTAATTTGTCGGCAGCAGTTAAGATGCTGAAGTCATTAACAGTATTTATTAGGGAGAAGAGAGATGATTTTGATGATTATGAGTCCAAATCAAAAGCGAAATCAGTTGTGAAAGAATATCATGATACACAAAGTTGTCAAATAAAACGTAGCTCCATTCTTGCATTTGCAGATAGTGGATGTAGTAATGAGAAACTTCTGGGAAGAGAAAAGTTCAGAGTAGAGACATTCCTACCAATAATAGACACTCTGGTTTCTAGTCTAGAACTCCGAAGTAAAGCATACGTAGACATTGTTGATAGGTTTGGTTTTTTGGAATGTCTGCATGAGTTAGAGAATTCAGAAATTTCAAAATATTGCGAAAACCTTGCAAATTTTTATAGTGAAGACTTGATAACTTCAGAGCTAATATCCGAATGTCACCACCACCATTTGTGGCATATCTTAAAACAAATATAAAATATTTTCAAGAATATGCTGGAGATAATGAAAAAAATATCAATATTCAAAACCTGTACAGTTACATGAATAATGAGAATATATTATCAGCATTCCCTAATACGGAAATTGCTATGAGAATTATCCTCACTTTATTTGTAACCAATGCATCTGGTAAACGTTCATTTTCTACGCTGAAAATAATAAAAGACAAGTTACGAAATATCATGGCACAACCACGATTAAATAATTTAAGTTTGATGAGTATTGAACATGACATTTTGGCAGAAATTGATTTTGAAGACAATTCACGATTTTGCCACCTCGAAGTGCAGAAAAGTTATTCTCTAAAGAAGACTAATAATAATTAATAAAGGAAGAGTGGAGTGTTAACTGTCAAGACATCACATAGGTGAGTTTATTATTATTATTATTATTATTATTATTATTATTATTATTATTATTATTATTACATTGAAGTCCCTTATTTATTGGTAGTAATGCAGCTATAACGTCTGGAGGTGTATTGTGCGCGCGTGTGTACATGTGTTTGGGGGCCTCATTATCGAATCCGCCGGGGGCCTCAGAGGTTCAAGAAGCGGCCCTGTATAGAGCAACATGACCCACCACGCGATCCATCTAATGATAATCCTCAACGTACTAAATATGTTGTCGACTCGATGGTCAGCAGTCGAAAAGGAAGGTCCGTGTCCTTCTATTCATAATTACGCCTCCCTTAAATATATGTCTGTTTATGATAAGGGTCTTTGCTTCTTCCTCCCGATATCTTATTATTAGGGCTCGGATTTTAATGACCTTAAAAATCAGCGAAATATACAAACATTTATGACCTAAAACCTACATAAATATGACCTTTAAAAAATAAAATATGACTTTATATAAGTTTATTTGTTTAAAATTCCCATTGATTTTTTAGGTATAACATAAATATAAAATTCACTTAAGAACAGATTGTGAGTATAGTACTTTCTGTTTGCAGTTTTTGGAACTAACTAGCATTTTAAAAATACTGTTTGTGTCTGTCAAATAATTTAAGTACAGTATAATAAAACCCATCAAACAAAAAATGGCTTGCTTTACCACTGTGGACTTCTAGTTTAATGTTTTCCAATTTCCTCTCGGTCTTCAGTTTCTGGAGAGTAGCATTGGATCACAAGGTGCATTTTCAGGTTTTCCATCTTAAAAAACCTGCGGTTGTCGCTGAGGATAGTTTTGTACCTGGAAAAGCTCCTCTCCACATCACATGACGTCACGGGAGCGTATTTGATGGTGGCAATGTCACTGCAGTGTAGCTTTGGTTCATTGTATTCAAATGTTGCGACATTTCCAGAAATTATATCGCTAATTTTGCACATTGTGGAATATCCAGGATTTCGCTGAAAAACACTTAGCAATTTTTTGTACACTTTTTCAGCCACATGACCACGAGCTCGGCCCAACTCACTCTGCACATGATGCGCAATACTCAAGGCGTCACACAGTTGAGTACCAGCAGCTTCCAGATGGGTGATGGCGTTTGATACCACTGAAAAGTTGGCGTTGATGTATGCCAAGTTTCCAGACAAGGTATCTGAAAAAACAAGTCTTGCACAGGTTTGATAGCACTTGATTCTTGACTATCAAGCTCACAGATGATTTTCTTTATTTCCTTGTAGTTGGTGCAGTAATACTCAGCAGCATTAAGCCAAGAAACTCAACGTGTAAGAACAGGCTGAGGGAGAGAGATAGTGAAGGTGCTTGTTCCTTGAATTTCTGCACCCGTAATGGAGCTTTGACAAATATTTTCTTGTCACAGGAAATTAATTTGTCCACGTCAGGGTAATCTGATCGCACTTCTTCCGCAACTCTGTGTAAGGCATGCGCAAGACAAGTGACGTATACCATACTAGGGTAGAGAACCTGCAGCCCCTTGGCTGCTTTAGCCGTGGATGAAGCACCATCTGTCATTAGTAGCAAAACGTTGTCTCTTTTCACACCATCCGGCCACAATAGTTTCATAGAATTGTCGAACAAAATGGCAACTGTCGAGTTTACTCTCTCGAGAACTTCATACGTTAAGTGGAAAATTTCTCCAGGCCCGTCAATTTTTAGAACACCAACAACAACATTTGCAACATAACACCCATCACATCCGTGGTTTCATCTACAGACACCCAGATCTTTTGGTCAGTAACACTCATTCGTATTTTATTGAGCACCTCCTCATAGCACACGTATAAATAATGCTTTCTCAATGTTGATTCATCCGGAACGGGATGTGTTGTGTACTTCTCCAAGAACTGCCTGAAGCGTGGTTTCTTCAGCTTCTCCAATGGGATGGTGCCAGACACCATCATCTCATACAAGTTCTTGAAGAAAGATTGTGTCGCTGAAGATGGACCAGCCTGCTCAAATAACAGCCTTTGTCTGCTGTCATTTCCCGCACTTCTCTTCACACAGCTGCTGTGTTTAGAGGTTTTACAACGTTGTTGCACATTAAATCTTTTCTCTGCACTAACTTTAACTTCACACACTTTACAAAATAATATTTCCCCGTCAGTGCTGAAGAACTTGTCTCCAAAATCACGAACATAACCTCGCAGCTTCATGCTATTGGAGCACTTTTGTTTCAGCATTTTTATCTACACTGAGAAGGTGTTCAGACCAAACTGAATAGTGTAACTGCGGGTGCCATGCTTACGTCGGAAGCCGCCTACTTTTCTTCATCCGGCGAGAGAACAAAGCAACTGTAATCTAATCCCTTCGGGGAAGCACGTAGGACGAACCCCGCTGTCATCTTCCCAGCTGCTAGGGTTCCGCCGTCACCACTGATCCAAGGTATCTCGAGTTCATCCGCACGTTGCTCAATATCGTCGCATTTTCACAACGCGCAGGAAGTAAGAAAGAAACGCAAATTTGCTATCTGTCAGCGGTTCATCATAGCACTAGGAATAAAACGTTTCAATTAATCTTTTGTGGTATAGTTGTTCAGTTTGTTACAATATCACGTGATACATTGTCATGCGAGACAGGTGCGTCAAGCTGGAACAGCCAAGTCAGCACACCCACACGAAACATGTCTAATCATTTATTGCTAATTAATTGCCAATTAATTGCCACATTTTTGAATTAATTGCCACGTATTTTCGTGGAGAAAACGGGTGTGTGCTAGCTTGACGTCAAGCCAGCACACACATCAGTTAAATTCGAGCCAGAGCTCAACGGAAACCATCTAATAATTTATTGCTAATTAATTGCCAATTAATTGCCACAATTTGGAATTATTTCGCACGTATTTTCAGTCTAAAATAATCAAAGTAAATGGCAGCAGGCATGACGCAACCCGCAACATAATTCTGAACGTCAAGCCAGCACACACATCAGGTAAATACGAGCCAGATCTCAACGGAAACCATCTAATCATTTATTGCTAATTAATTGCCAATTAATTGCCACAATTTGGAATGAATTCGCACGTATTTTCAGTCTAAAATAATAAAAGTAAATGGCAGCAGGCATGACGCAACCCGCAACATTTTGAAAAAATTGGAATATACAGAAAACAAACGAGCACAATCACATAAAATTAACGAGATAGTTTAAACACATATCGAACTATTATTTTACTCTATGCATGATTTAATTACCCCTCTCTTTTATGAGATAATACATTTTATAACTTCGTAGTTTTGCAAACACGTACGACATTCAAATAGATAATGCAAGAGTACCAACGAGCTCCAATATCTAAATTCTATATAATTATTGAATGCACATTATATACTAGTTTATTACATGAAAGAAAAATTGATAAATGTTGCCGTGAATTATATAAACATTATTGAAACTGCATGGGAGTTATCGAACGAAGCCAGATATACAAATTCGAAAATACAGAGAACCAACGAGCACAATCACATAAAAATAAGAACATAGAAAATAGATATTTAGAACTAATTGTCTAATTACTTCATATGTTTTTTAAGGAATTGCTGTGAATTGTTCAAAGAAAATCTGTCAATAACTGAATAGTAATCCTTCATTCAAAATTAATTTCAAACATCAATTTTATTGTTTGTTATTTTTATTTGATATTATAAATAAGTACATTGGAATTAAGTACATTGGTAGCTTTATACATTTTTTTAAACAAATAAATACGTTTCATTAACAACTTACCTTCTTAATATGAAAATGGAAGGATAGAGAAGAGGGTGAAGTTTAACATGCAAGAGTTCTCGCACGGGTACGCTAGTAAATTTAAACATACTAACATAACATTCAATAAATATTATAATACTTTTTATATTGATAAAATTGGGGGGTTCTCTTGTCTCGTCAAAATATAGACCAAATAATAATAGTATAGCGAGGAAGAGTAACCTATACAGTACTCTATCATCCCAGTGATGGTACTGAGGTGGCGCTGGAGGGCAGAGATGGAACAATGTGTGATTACGATGTTTCCTCTTCCGATAATAATTTACGAGAAATCTTTGTAAATGTGTCAATTTAGTTTACATTTGGCGTCGCCTGAGAGCGCAAGTTATGCAAAGTGAATAAGTACATGAGACGGGTTCCCAAATCACTTTCTGATCATATTTTAACAGCTTGAATAGTAAGCTTGTATCTTTCTAAATGTGTATGATTAGTTTATATTAAGAATTTCAAAATAATTGGTATTTTAGAAAATAACAGGATCAAACTGCATCGTATTCAATTACTAACCTACAATGTGTGTCATTCCCTTTAGTTCCTTCACCCTTCGCATTGATTGCATCGTTTACATTACCCAGAACCTAAGCAACTGATATGTAATAATTTGTTCAGAAATATATAATTAATTTCGAACCTTGGAGGCAGATCAAACATGCGCATTCATAAAAATTATTAAAAAAGGATTAAATCAAATATCTTGACTGTGTCACGTGAAGTTGTTGTTCCGTGAAGTCTTGTGTTGGAATATTCCCCAAATTTAATAGGTGAGCAGAGAAACATTAATACTAAAAAGTACAAAGTCTCCACACCATGTGCTAAATGTAATTACAAAGATTATTGTATGTAAAAGTCTGCAAGATTATAATGCTAATATTTAACGACCAATCAGTTTTACAGATTATATATTATAAATAAATAAATATATGTTTTTACTGGTGGCGAGGCTCAGGCCATTTAGCTTGCTCTTCCGCCTAACCACTTTCACAATTTATATTACAATAGTGCCTAATAAAGGAAGTCATTCAATGAAAAATACGTACGCAATTTGGATGAAGATTTTCTCACATAGAAGACAGGAGTGAAAGCGAGGGATGTTTACCGTTTAGAATATTCCCAAGACTTGAAAACCTGATCCAACATCTCTTACCCGTAAGCCAGCTATTTATATTCCTAGGACTGCAAGCATGGAACCTTCCTGGCATACGCCTTAAGCGATTGACTAAACCCAGATAAACCCCAGTCAGATTGGCGGCTTAAGGCCAAGACAAAAAACAAGTAAACAATTTCAGTGCACACAAAAAGCAAAGGAGAAACGAAAATATTTTGAATTTATTATTATGTCTAAATGTACGGCGAAGGTTGTAAGAAATGAAGAACTGAAACAGAAAGATTGCAAATTAATGAAACACATCTAGACAAAATTAAAATTATAACATTATAATATTTTGAATCTATACACGTACGAGTAAATGCTCAGACATAATCACACAACAAATGTATGCACACATGTGTGTAGTGCAATCAAAGTGATGTATGAGATGAAGGTTGGTTCCTCATATGTTATTTAAAAATGATTGAGAGAGTTTACGAGTGGATGATAAAGACATATAGCTATGTTATGGATGTCAAATTATTTAATATAATGCTAAATGTAAAAAGAAGATAGGAAGTGGAACGATATTTAGGTGTGCCAAAAGAGATTAGTTTACTTGAGGTGAAGTATTATTTGAAAAACGGGGTAGTACTTTGTTCGAAAGTAGGGTAGGAATAAGTATGAGATTCGACATAGCGCTGAAATAGTCCACCCAGTTCTAATGTTTGGCAAGCGAGCAGTGGGTATGTTGTTATGTAATATTTTCATGGATCCAGTTAGTGACTTCTTTTTTAAACTTATGAAATTTACTGCCATATTTTATAGTTGAGAGGAGATCATTCTAAGCAAGGATGGTAGTGACAATGAATGATTTGCTAAACGCAGAGGTATTGTGATGCGGAATACAAATTAGGCGTGACGCTCGGGCATGATGTAGCTTCATAATCTGAAATCGTTGTGATTGGGTGGTGTGATGTGTTGTTTAAAATCTTGTAAAGGAGGAGAAGGCAATGAAATAAACGCTTTTTATCAAGGGTAAGAATTTTAGAATGAGCATAAAAAGCTGATATATTGTGACATACCAGACTGTCACACAATATTTTGATGGGAATTGGGGACAAAAATGTATTAAATTCATCGTAAGTGTAAAAGTTGAGGGCATAGGCATGCAAGCAGGGCGTTCCTTAGCAACCAGGGAAGCGGAAGTAAATAAACATAGCGCGGCAAGTAACGGACAGAAGATTGTGATATAAGGGCATGTAGGATTGGTGGTAAACTGGTAATGGGGTATGACGTGGAAGGAAACTCGATATTGTTTTGTAAAACAAGAGACAAGAATGTATGAAAGTTATTGAGGGTTGAACTTTTTGTAAAATAGGAGATGAGCTTTAGACCGCGTACCGTGCACATCGTACTGCAGAGGTTATTGTAAATGATAGATGCGGGACTTGGTGGAATTTTTCGGGAAATAATTGAGCATCGAGGACTTATATTTTGTGTGCGTAATTCTATTCGGAACTTTGAATATTTCTGGCACCGGGAGTGCGTAAATCGGACTTGAAGAAAATATAGACGTGAGAGCAGAGAAGAGAGGCTCGAGACATATCTTGTAGTTTAGGGGATGAACTTAATGTTTTATCGCGTTGAAAGTTGGAGGAATTAATTAGAAGAAATAGACTTTCGTGAATCGCGGATTAAGCAAAACGTGACAGTCTTGGAGTTAGTGCCCATCCGTGGCAAAGAATAGGGAAGTAAGTGAAACAATTAATAAGTTGAGGAGGACATTGACCCGGCAGCGGACCGATAACAAGATACAAGAGAGAAGATTGGTCGGAGCGGTGGATTCTTCCTAGCCTCATCGTCCAAGAGCGCATGGATATCTAAATTAGTAAGAATAAAAGCGCTATGGACAATTTTTACGATCGGTCATGACCAAGGTGACATTTTATGTTAAAAAGGATTAATCGATGAATAAACTTATAACGTTCTCATTCTGAAAAAGAAAAGCTGATTATCATTTGTTTAGCATTTTATGCAATCCACGGTTTAATAATTTCTTTCCAGAAACAAATTTCAGATTCCTCGCTTCTTCCGTATGGAGAGCGGATCGAATGATCGTTTGCTAGGAAGAAGGTAAGTATCGGCGACGATTATTTTCGTAAGAACCCAACCGGCAGAGCTAGTAGGATAATTATTTCTCTTTAGATGTGTTTGCGGCAAATGTAAAACCGCAACCCTTTCCTGGCGCCCAAAAATGATATAAATTCGGAAACCGGTTGCAGAAATAATTTAACAGAAACGGAGAGCGTTTCAATATGATCGTATTTTTCAAGGTTGAAAATAAAACGAATACATGCATTTTGAGCTACTTGTACGCTAATGTTTTAGATTTATGTCAGTCAGTAGGAAATCGCAGAAATAAAAATGGGGTATAAGGAGGGATTGTACGAGGGTCTGACGAGTTTATAGGTAAAAATGTACGCATGGGTTTTAGAACATGCAGGGACGCGAAGAATTTTTGACAGATTTTATCAGTTTGAACATTCCAGTTAAGAGTATCATCCATATGCACACCTAAATTTCTAGCGTCGTTATACGACAGTGGAGGGGTTCCATTTATGCAAATGTCAGGGAGATCGGAAATTGATAACTTTTTAAGGAGTTTCTGGAGCCGATTAGAAGACACATTTATTGCGGGTTAAGCAGTAGCCTAATTGCAATGAGGCCATTGCTGGTCGCCGGACCCAAACTCACCCCTCGGTCACGCCAATTAGGACAGTCCCTGATTTGACACGGCTCAGCGCAAGACGCGCGAACATGTGTCTGTCGTTCTAACCAAAGATTTACGACTAGGGTGGGATTGTCTCCCGGGGACAGCCCTTCAGGCAAAGAGCGGGTGGCTGCCCGCCCACGTTTACACTAGGTACCGGAACAAGCGAATTATAGAGATCCCGGCTACTGTCTAAGTAATCCCACAGGACTTAAATAATCATCACGGAGACAGCAGAAAGGACTGCTTTGTTCATTTCTGGTGTACTGGCCAAGACACGCGCACAACAAAGACCACCAATCAGGCGCCCAGAAAATGACGTTAGTTAGAAAATGCCCTATCGGCTTCCGACTCGCGTCGAATATTCGAGAAACTGAGATTTCGACCAATAACATTTAAAATTCCGATCACGTGAAGGAGCGATGTGCAAAATTAGAAAAGAGAGTGGGGATGCGACGCAGGAAGCTCGAGAGAGGAGGATTTTTGGCAGAACACAGATAGAAGGCGAGAGAACGGCATAGAAAGGAGACTGCTGTGTTGAGGAAAGGTAGTTGGAGCCAGCGATTAGTGTTGGCCGACCAACGGAGTGCAGGCGGCCCCGTTAGAAAGCACAAAACTGGAATTTATTCCATTTCAACGGGCCGCCGTCGATCCGCAAGGATCGATTGTGCAGCTGAGTTATCAAGGCTGACCTGGTACGGAGTAGGGTTGGCGTGTAACGGCCTCCTTCGATATCCACCGATCGGAGCCTTCTTTTCATCCATTTTCTGACTACGGGCGGCGGATCTGCGAAGGATTGGAACGGGAAGGAACGATAGCACCGCACGTATTGCTGCTTCCGGCTGGCTGCGCCCTGCTACGACGCGGTTCGCGGCAGCGTTTGTTTTGAGGACGACTTCAGATGTGCAATCATCGAAAGAGGTAGACTCAACGACTATCATTTTGTATTAATTATAAAGACATTCAAAAAAGAGTCATCTAATGTAAAAATAATAATAATAGAGTTTAATTTAAGAGACTTTCCGACCAAATTGTATCAGAAAAAAGCAATAAACGTGTTCTCGCCATTCAGGCGATTGACACTTAAGCTGGAACATAACTTTGTAATTATTGTAAAGTAGTAATAGTAGCAAACCCAGTGCATTCCCTCATTCAAGAGTGCTCACCCCTGAGGTTCTCATATGCCGGTGCCAGGTGACAGGTAAGGGCCCGTTTGGCGCCCATCATTTATAAATTTAACGCGCACACCTGTCAGCTGATTACCGACACACTTCCGTGTGACGGTGTTTTCCCCCCTTTTTGTGAGGTATCCGGCCCGCGTGCTGCGCGCATTGCTCACATGCGTGGGTTGCCGTATGCGGCAGGTCGGGTTCATCACACTAATTGAGGATGACCAAGAGGAGACATTGTGAAGGTCTTCGTTGATTGAACGCGAGAAGAGGGTCCACTAATAAACAATTGGAGATCATCAACGTATATGTGATGACAACAATTTTTATTGAGTTGCTTATATCATTAACATAAATTCTAAAAGAAAGAGGTCCTAACACAGCCCCGTGCGACGCCGCGTACTTGTGGCAAGATGCCCGACACATTGTCTGCTGTGTACCACAGCAAGTGTGCTCCGAGGATCGGTGCGGTGGGCATACTGTGCCAGGCAGTGTAGTTGCGGCCCACTGTGGCCGCTGCAGAGTTGCGCCGTGGGGCGCGACCAGGGTAGAAATGAGGAGTACGGGAAGGCGCCACCAGGTGCAGGGCAAGCGGCGGCGATGTTCCGTGACCACCGAGCCGTGGCGATCGCAGGAGGGGCATTTCCCCTCGATGCCCCACCATGGAGGCGGGAAGGAAGAGACTCGCCCCGATGCCTCGGGGCGTATTTATAGGGCCTCGCCCGGGGCAGTTGGCAGTAGGAAGTTTCGGGAGCAGCAAGCGAGTGCCTGGCAACAGTAGTGAGTTCGGTGTCTAAAGAGCATGTGTTACGGACTGTATTCTTCTGGCGGACTGGAATTGGACTTGTATTTAGGACTTGTTTTTGGATTGTGGTTTTACAGAAAATAATTTTTTGGTGAAAGAACTGTTATTGTTTTACTTTGTACATAACATTGTCACCATTCACCATTTTTTCCGCTCCGATCGATAGCTGGAGAACCATTTGCGTGTGGATGAGGCACATCCAATGTATTGTAATTTTGCAAACAAAATATCTTGGTCGACCGAGCCGAATGCCTTGCTAAAATCGAGGACGAGAATTGTGATTTTACAGTTGTCCACTGCATCTCTGGCGTCTTCATTCACACTAAGAAGCGCAGGTCCTGCGCTTTTACCGGGTCTTGAACCTGACTGGTCTGTATTTACAATACTGAAATTTTGAAGGTGAATTTCGATCTGCTTCCTGGAGATCTTTGCAAGAACTTTGGATATTGTTGGCAAGATACTGATGGGGCGGTAATCAACTGGCGTCGTAGGATTGGAGCTTTTAGGAAGAGGATGCACAAGTGCTGTCTTCCACGCCGAGGGAAATTCGCTGCTCATTAGCGAGAAATTAATTATGTCCACTATTGCAGGGAGTGCTACTTCAGCTCCGAGCTTCAGCAACTTTATCTTTGTGTTTTGCAGTATGGATAAAGTTTGAGATTTTAGGAGTGGGGTAATTGGCTGCGCATGCGCATGATTGCGCATGCGCATGCACAAAAGCATGATTTAGCGAATCAAGTGACACATTTATTTTTGTTGAATTTCGAATATTTCCAACACCTATAAAGCGCAAATTCTTCCAGAGCAATTAAGAATCAGGAAATATTTATAACTTTTGGTTACGGATTACATTAACATTAGGATGTCAACCAAGATTTTTGTTACACATAGTGATCTACATCAGGTGTAACGATCTAGTTACAATAAAGTATTATGTATAAAAATGTATAATAAAATAAAATGTAAACGTTAAACACATTGCAAATCAGTGAGAAAAGAGGAATTCATATTCCATTTCAGCGAGACAAGTCATCAAATTCCATTTCACATATGTTTGTAAGAATATGAAAAGTTATGAAATTTGTAAATTTAAATGTATTTTAATAATCTCCCCCTCTCTCCGCCCTCCTTTGATACCGCGACGCTTCACGTCGCGGCGCCAATGTAACAATATACTACTTCTAATCAAACATGATGGCCCACGCTAGTGCGCCACTGTAATATTCTCTTACAAAATCTCACTACGATTGTAATCTTTTCCTCGTCACGCGCACTATCTTGCCCTGCCCTAGCCCTAAATTATAATTGGGTGCCACATTAGCGATTGCCCGTACCTCTGCTAGCTCGTACCATTGTTTATTTCTTACCGTGTCGTAGTCCGCGCGCTCACTCCATACGGAGTTGAAGGAAGGGTCCGTTTCGTTCGTGCCTGGGTCAACATTCATACCACTACAGAATAAAAAGACATGGAATCACGGCAATTATGAGTCATTGGGATGCTCATGCATTTAATTTAGGATTTTTTTCGCTGATATCCCTTTTCATTAACACAATCTGCCCCTCCGACTTACGAAACATAACAATACTGCACCGAACCCGGTCTCCCAGACCTACCTTTGCTTACCTGGGCTCGTGTGGCCGGCTAGCTCAGGAAGCATGTAGAGTGAAGAAGAATAGATGGTGGACGGATTTTTAAAAAAATGATGATGAATTTAAAATAAAATTATTGAGGACACAAATGGACTTTAATGAAAAACTTAAATTTTAAGCATACAAAAAATCAAGGTCTTAGTAATTACTTCTATTTTTATGCTATAAAACTAATATATTACAGGGAACTTAATAATGTAAGGAAGTCGCCAATGCGCGGCGAGCACTTCCTTCATAAGAGTTTCTTTAAACAAGCGTCGCGCCTGAAGGGCGCACTGAAGATCTTGCCGCAGCTCGACAATCAAAACACAGTCACCGTTCGCAGGCAGGTCCGCTGGGGTGGGCAACCTCTACAGGTCGCCGAACCTCACACCAGGCGGCGTGTCCCGTGGGTGTCGGAGAAGGCCCTTTGAGTCCCGCGTCGGCGGCGGTGGTTGCGGTGGCGCAGCGTGACCACGGCGACGGCGGCAGCGGCGAAGGCGGTGGTGCAGTGATGAAGACGACGAAAGCGACGACCAAAAGCGACGACAGCTCAAGATTCAGGTGTCCAGCAACGCGATTATACTCGTCGCGTGAATTGTGACGGGCGACGCTGGCGTGATCGGCAGAGATCAAAAGAGAATATATTCGACAAATGAGCAAAACTACTCGTCCTCAATTTAAAGCAAAAGAGGCACTGCCCTTCTCCGGCTCTACTGCTCTGCGAGCTGAGCGCACCTCAGCGTTCACCTCTCCTACCCTTCTGCTCCGCCTACTGGGATCTCTCACACCGTTCTGATCTGGCTGCTCGGCGCATGCCAGCGCTCGCAAGTCTTCCCCCCCCAGTTTCCCAAATGTTCTAGAAGTTTCCAAAATTTTTACAAAATGTGCTTGTATTGGCGAAAGGTTCCTACGTCTTACTTAATATTGGTCCAATAATATCTTACGTTTTGTCGGTGTGTCGAGCGGAATTTTCCATGAGGCGCTCTCACTCGCACACTTTTCGTAAATAAACGCAGGTGGTCCCACCCAGAGTTTCCAAACTGCGCAGCCCCCCTTCCCAGCTAGATCCCCAGGGATAGACCCGCGTCGGCGTTGGCGAAAACAAACACAGTTTCCCCCCTTTTTTGCTTGGCGCCGAGATGTCGCGACAGCAGTTGTGCGTAACGAATCAGCCGCCCGACGGCTCAGAAAAGACGCAAAAGCTCCAGCGCGTGATTACGCAACACTTTGTTTTCGATTAGCCTGGGTATAATATTCGGTATCGTTACAATACGAATATATAAACACACAGAAAAAAATAAACATACACACTGAAATTACAATACAAAGAAAAATCTCATCCATCCATCAGAATGCGCATTCTGTCGTGACCTTCCTTATTATCCTTACTTGGTCTTCGACAGAACTTCTTTTCTTTCTTTTGAATGGAGCGTAAACAAACCAAAAGAAAACAATACAGTTATTGCACAATTCGTGCCACTTCCCTTTTTTGCAGCGATGTCACCTTCCGTCAGCGCCCGTCGCTGGTAGTTGTCACGTGCATTATTTACGCACGCAGTCCCCCGTTCAGCTGCCACCAGATCCTCGATGCACTCCTCCGTTTAAAGTTTGCCAATGCATCCACAAGTATTGTTTTTTTTTGTCTTAATCGCGTCTTCCCTGAATGTTATTTCTATATCTCGCGATATATATATATATATATATATATATATATATATATATCTTTCGCGACGCTCCTATTTCCTGACACCTAATTTGCGTAAATATTGTCTATGCGGATTTTTTTTCGTGAATTTCTAAATGAATTTAAATAAATTTTCGATACACTCAGTCTCAACAATTGTTTTTATGCAACCAAAATAACTTAATAACGTTTTACACGACACTTCCGCAAAAATTTTCAAAAACTTAACACAACATAAAAACGCGTGCGATCATCCTCAGATCCGAACTCATTCTGTCTGTAACCCAGTTTGCATTGTTGGTCCACACAATCCAAGTGACTGTCTTTTTATTAAACACATGCCCATCACCATAAGAAATGTTCGAAAATGTTTACATTTTTCACTGTTTTGGGGCATCTTGCGTCTTACTCTCTCTTTCATAGTTTTATTAACTTTTGGTTTGTAACTATCACATTACCGGATTCCCTTTTCCCGTTTTCCTTTTTCCAAAAAACCTTTATTTTCCGTCTTCCCCACTCGTGATGACGTCACTTACATCTTCGGTCGCTCTTTTAATTCTTTCTTAGCTCGCTATGCTATGGAACTGGATACTGATTTATTAAAGCCTTACATAAATTCCCCCCCGCGCCGTAACTAATTTTGCCCTGATCTAAATATTTTTCCTTATAATTTCTGTAAGTTTGGCCAAAATCCACCCAGGCATTCACTGGATATTCAATAAAACTCGTTTTGTTGTATACTTTCAGAGGTACAACAATGGTCACCATGTCTTCAACTTCGCCGTTATGCATGCAATTTATACCATTTATAATATTTACGGAACCCTTGGCTCGAATAACGTGATTCTTGTTTCAAAATGTTCCTAAATTTGGGTTCTATTCACTGTTCACAATGCCTATTGCCCCCTTTTGTTTTCTATTACTTTCCTAATAATTATTATTACGCGGCGCTGTTGTCTATTGTTTCTTTCATTATTGGCTCCTCTTTGCTTATGTAGAAGTTCCTTGTCCCACGCATTCTTGCGGGCTAGTCTCACAAATCATTACAGTATGAAATGTTAAGACAGATTGACGTAATAAGTACAGCAGAGTAAACAATGAGGTTATTGTGGCATTAAAAACATTACATTCTAATTAATTTTAAAATTAGTTATTTAACTAATATCTGGAATAATAAACAATCGTTTGTTATTGTGGAATTGATGGGTGGATAAAAAATGTATAGTGTCCTCTTACATAGAGTAAATGGTTTGAACCACAATAGACGGAAAAAATCGTAAGCATTCCTTCCTAGGAAAGTAAAGTCGGCTGTCCCATGTTGTAGATTTACGCAATGCAGAAGATCCTCAAGCATAAAAGAAGCATCTGAGCTACATTCAAATTGCATGTTTCGTCATTCGAGTGATATCTTCTTTTTCTGCTAGATGGCTAAAGGAGCATAGCGTAATTTGCATGGTCAGACGGAAGACCAGGCCTCATGGCCGGAGCCTCGCCACGTAAAATGAGGCATGAACTGAAACTGTGAGTTTATAAAAGTGGCGGAGATCCGATTTTTGTTAAACTCTCTGTATTTTCAATTGAACTCTCTGAAAATTGCAAAAGTTTGAAAAAATGTGACGTCTTCTCGCAACTACAATATTATACTCCGATTTAAACGTAGTGGCAATTCAAGGTCACGGGTTGAACGGAGAGAGGGTCACTCATCCAATCGGGAGCTTCATTACGACTTAATTTTTGGTATTGGAGCTCTCGTTTGGATGATAATGATCCCCCTCTCCTTCCAGCTTGTGACCCTGAAGTGACACTATGTTTAAATCAGAGTATAAAGAAAATGTTTTTGTCTTAATGATATCTGTTCTTCTAAATCAAATTCTTCAATAACATCATGTAATTTGTTTTGAAAATGAGTAATTTTCGTTTAAATTTGGGAAAAATAGTGGCAACTTTTCACCCAAGTTTTCTCAAATGTGCAATCTTTTTTATTATTTTTTTATATTTTAACTTAAACTTGTTCAACTTTCATTAATACCAATGATTTTTTTTTTAATTGCAAAAGTTCAAATTTCGTCTTCAAGCTTCAGGAAGGTTGTTATGCCGAATCAGGCGTTATGTCTAGTGGATAAGCTCAACGCTAACCCTAGTACGCGAGTTCGACTACAAATGTTGGAAAAGTTCAATTAGTATTGTAATAACCTTTACAAATATTGTTATTGTGCTGTTATTGCATCACTAGTTTGCTTTACCGGCGGGGAAGGTCTTGCAGCAGGGAAAGAAAGGGGAGAATTACTGTGCAGTTTGTTCAAGATTTCAGTTCCATGCTAAAATATGTGTATTATATGGCCGTCTGACTGAGATCAATCTTTTAATTACAGTTTTGGCATTCGAACGTCTAAAAAATGTAAGCTCCAACATTCTTCATCTCGGTCTACTGTTCTACTACCTTAGGGTTTCTTATATTCTTCATGTGATTTCTCTTTCTTCTGTGATCTTCATGAGCACAAGATACCACAAATATAACTCTGGTCACATCAATGAAATAAAAAATTCAAAATTTTAAATGAACAAGCTGAACCAATGCGGGCATTTCGCACTTTGGTGAGGCCCTGAACTAAAAAGTGGTGTATGCCAACATACGCGTGAATAACAATTCTAATATTTAACCATTTATTCTCAAACAGAATCAGCCCCGTGTGGATTTAATTCTTTTATGCTTTCGAAATTCTGCTCGTTCCCGAACTCCTCTTCTTGAAGTGGAGAAGAACAAGTCCTGGTCCCACAAAAAAAATGTTGGGAAAAAGCAATTCACAGTCGACCTACTGCTGCGGCCTTACAGTTCACCTGAGCGCCGCCAGATCACGGTAATTGCCATGCGACGAACGTTTTTTGTTTTGTTATTCGTTTTACATCGATGAACATACAAATTATGAAACCCATTCTATACTAAAACTTGTTCATAAATAGTTTAGTTATAAACCGATTATAGTTTCATCAAAAAGAAATAGAAGGAAGGTATAATTTTGTAGTCCGTGATCTATTGTAACGATACCGAATATTATACCCAGGCTAATCGTAAATAAAGTGTTGCGTAATCACGCGCTGGCGCCTTTTGCGTCTTTTCTGAGCCGTCGGGCGGCTAATTCGTTCCGCACAGTGCTCGCCGCGACATCTCGGCGCCAAGCAAACGAGGGGGGACTGTGAAGGGGGAAGGGGAAGCTGGGAAGGGGGCTGCGCAGTTTGGAAACTCCGGGAGAGACCACCTACGTTTATTTACCAAAAGTGTGCGAGTGAGAGCGCCTCATGGAAAATTCCGCTCGACACACCGGCAAAACGTAAGATATTATTGGACCAAACGTAAGTAAGACGTAGGAACCTTTCGCCAATAGAAACACGTTTTAGTAAAATTTTCGGAAACTTCTAGAACATTTGGGAAACTGGGGGGGGGGAAGGCTGGTGAGCGCTGGTATGCGCCGAGCATGCAGATCAGAACGGTGGTAGAGATCCCAGTAGGCGGGTCAGACCGGTGGATGTGCTCGCTGACGTGCGCTCAGCTCGCAGAGCAGTAGAGCAGTGTCCCTTTGCTTTAAATTGAGGACGATTAGTTCCTCCGGTTACTCTCTTGTCGAGAATATTTTCTTTTGATCTCTGCCGATCACGCCCGCGTCGCCCGTCACAATTGACGTGACGATTATTATCGCGCTGCTGGACATCTGAGTCTTGAGCTGTCGTCGCTTTCATCGCCGTGGTCACATTGCGCCACCGCAACCGTCGCCGCCGACGCAGGAGTCAAGGGTGTCCCTGCACCCACAGGACACGCCGCCTGGTGTGAGGTTCGGCGACCTGTGGAGGTTGCCCACCCCAGCGGACCTGCCTGCTAACGGTGACTGTGTTTTGATTGTCGAGCTGCGGCAAAATCTTCAGTACGCCCTTCAGGCGCAACGCTTGTTTATGAAAGAAACTCTTATCCAGGAAGTGCTCGCCGCGCCTTGGCGACTTCCTTACAATATTAAGTTCCCTGTATTGTATTAGTTTTATAGCATAAAAATAGAAGAAGTCAGACCTTGATTTTTGAATGCTAAAAATTCAAGTCTTTCATTAAAGTTCATTTGTGTTCTCAATAATTTTTTTAAAATTCATCACGTAGCTAAATCCGTCCACCATCCATTCTTCTATAATCTACATGCTTCCTGAGCTAGCCGGCCACACGAGCCCAGGTAAGCACAGGTAGGTTTGGGAGACCGGGTTCGGTGCACTATGGAACATAATATGTAGCCCCAAAATTTTTTAACGGCTTACGTCGCAGTGTTTCTGAGTTACGCACTGCCATGGGCTAGGAAGCGCATGCGTAACGTGTGTAGCGGGTTGCCGTGGTTACGTGTTCAAAATGATTATACTTTTAAGTTCGATTAATCTCGGATAGCGATGTTGATTACGTAATGGCCCATGGTAACTGGAATTAGCCCATGAAAATCTTTTTTTTTTTCTTTCAAAAAGAAACTTAAGATTTATTGCTTATTGCATCAGAAAGACTGTGCTTTGGTCATGACCTTGTTCGAACCTTTATACTGCACTATACTTCGCGCGCTCTTGATCGACGTCGCCATGAAGGACCATCTTCTCTTCTCCCCGGTGATGCGAATTCCAGAGTCGATGTATGGCGTTCTTCTCTCCTGTTCTTCCACGCGAACGTTGCCGAGCCACCGATCTGCACTACTTCAAATATTCGTAGTTCTAGTTCGATTGACTTGCAAAAATAATACCTAGTTCTTTACGATTACACAGCGGAAATGTTTTAAAGTTCCACAAATTAATTACTTGTCCAGAATATTTCCGAGTCCTATCATATACAACTTCTCACAAGTTCTAATTTCCGCGTGTTGGAAAAATAATTAAAGTCCAAACTGTTCATGAACGTTCGAAATTCTCTCAGTTCAATAATTAATAGAACTCCCTCTCGAAAAATAACAAGTTATACTTCTAACACACTGTAAATTATTCGGAGTCCAACGTTCCTCAATCTTATGAAAAATTACAAGTTCCAATTACACAAATTATCTAGCCGCGAGCGACCCGCACAGCGTCACGACATATGACAAAATGTCTATTTTTTATTACTGCTCTGCCCTCCAGACCTCGGCTTCCCCTTTCTACTGTTTTTGTCTAAAAAAATCAGACATACTTCCGCAGTAGTAGACTATCGTTGCTCTTTCCAACCAATCCCCAAATCGTTTTCAAATCTGACTAGCCACGCCGTCACTTTCAATGCCAGATGAATATTTATTTATCTTGACAACAACTTGGGCGCCGTTGCTAAGGCACCATATTCCTATTTAATTACCCTAGCATTTCCACCCATTTACGACAAATAACATGTAATAAAAATGACCCACCTATTGGTATGTCACAATATATTTTAATTATTAAGTATCATTCAGGTTGTTGCTATCTAATAGTAACTCCATGAAATGTCTGTCATAAAACCGTATAAAATTACGGCTTGGTTTATTCCGTATTCATTGACAAATATTCAGCGAATTTTCCTTCGCTTGTGACATCAAAACATGTGCATACAGAACAAAAAAACACATAAAATACCCTTTGAAAAATTTATCTACAATGTAATATTTACGATACATATTTTCTTCCAACATTCACACAATTAATTATTACTACATTCACACAAGTGCACTTTATCAATTTGAATAATTTAAAAACAAATGAATGATCATATCTTTTCTCCAAGGTCTTAAAAACTAACAATCTTGGCCTTGCTATAAAATTTGATGACAGAAAAACAAAACAATGTTTCTTAACTTCATTTTTTTGCTGCGCGACGATTGACTGCCACAGCTGTCCATATTCCAACATAAAAATCCAGAACCATGCAATCCAGAACTTCCGGTGTGTTAGTTTAGCGCGAGTATCGCGTGGAACAAGATGACTGCTTAGGAAGGAAGTTGGTAATGGCATGTCGAGCAGGCGATATCGCGCGCCCACGTCGCATCTTTCAAAGCTCCCCCATGACCTCGATAACGTTATTTATTTTATTTATTTTACGTCAAAAAACAGTTCTTCGGTCCGAAGGGTCGCGGGTTCGAGTCCCGCCTTGGGCATCGTTGTTTGTCCCTTGACTTTGTATGTGTTGTCGCGGAGGGCCTCGCGTTCTGCTGACCCCAGATCAGAGGAGCCCGCAAGTGTGTTGGCGTCTAGTGCATGGTCGAATATGCGTCCCATCGGGACGTAAAGGGTAACCGGCTGTCGGCCGGATAAAAGCCCTAGGAAAAAAAAAACAGTTAAAACTGCGTATGACGTGCTATGGGGAAAAGTGAATTGTGTGCACATTTTCAAAATTCTGTGATCCCTACACTAAGTCATATACTACTTAAATTTTGGGAAAAAAAACAAGAAAAAAACCCTCCCATGTAATAAAATCTATTTTCAAGGCTAAATAAGCAATAAATTTTGGCTCTTATCCATGTTGTCCATCAGAATAATACTTCCTGCCGCGACAACATGGAAATGATAATTTGAATAATTGTATTTCCCACTGAATTCTAGAAGACGAGCACAGAAAATGAAGTTACATTTATGTCCAGAAGCAAAACAAGGGGTCATCTCAGCATTTGCTCAACGTTCGCCACGTTATAAACGGAGGTCATCTCCGTTGTGTTGCATGGGGCGCAGAGACCTTCCCTGTTCCTTGAAGCGCCAAACTACACCAACATCAGAATGGAAATGTCTGGCGTTTACCTGCATAATGCAAAATTAAGAACAACAGTTACGAAGCTCTAGGTATATAGCCGGTTGTTGCGAAATATAAAATCCCTGATGTGACTGATGGCGTTTACATTTTTCATTAATTATAAGGCTATTTTTGCATATTTGGCGCCAATATTTTTGCGTACACTTAGTGAATGCAATTGATGGCGTCCGTTTCTCTTCTTTTTTTTTAAACATGCATTTATGCATGCTTAGCCGGTTGATGCATAACGCCGCGCCGTCCAATTTGGTAAAACGTATACTTTAGGAAATAGGGTAAGATTCCTTAAAGACTCTTTAGGCAATTTCCTTAAAGACTCTTTTAAAATCACTTAAATCATTCATATAACATTTATTATACATCCTCCCTTAAATCCCACCCACTAACATAACCTTTGCAAACTACCATCTATAACTCTTTCTAAACTGACTTAGTGGACTACTGTTCACTGTATTATCAAAAGATTTATCTGACCCCTAAGAAAAGGGGTAACGCACGCGAGAGACCATCCATAAAATTTAACGTTGAAAAATGTGTATTATGAACTCCCTTGAAAGTCAGAAATCCCAAGCAGTCAGTTTTTTTTAAAGCGCAATCTGCCAGTGGTCTTCTGCTGTTTAAGCCAGCAGCCACCGACTCCAGTCCAATGAAAGGCGAGTGGCGCGGGCCAGTGCAGCGGGCAATCTCTTGCCCCAATTCTTGCATTGGGGCATCCCTGCTTTACATGAAGCCGCCAGGACATATTTTGAAATTTTCTCAAAAATTGCTTCATTTTTTCCCTAGCCTGTTCTTCATCTTCAAAATTGTAGGTAGTGGTTTCTTTGTTAATGTAATATATTTCTGAATATTACATCCTGAAAACATTTTTAGAGATTGAGGCAGTAACAAAATAAGTCTCACCAACCACAGTAAGCCTCCTACTGAAATATATGACAAAGTTGGAAGACGGGTGTTTCAACAATACCAGTTCATTGTGCCATTTGAGCTTTACAAACAAAAGCCACTACCCAAACCATACAATAAACGATGCCAGGTTTACCACTTGCCAGAAAAGAAAGAATCAAGTCCTTAACCGTTCCCCGTATTACCAGAAGATGTACCGGTTCGGTAATCTAATCCAATAGAATAAACTGAGACCAGACGTGGTCGGAATAACGGTATCTATCACAATCTCTGAAGTGCACTCAATCTCAGTCAAAACTATTCTGCTCTTAAGGGCGTGAGGCCGCCCATTATATTTGTGTACCCTTCGCCGCGGATGGCCCAGACTCACACCGGTGCACGGTGTGTAATTTCAGCCATCTAGGTGGACATAATTCAATTTTCCAAAGTACTCAAATGAATTAAGTTGGGTATTTGTTTGATTTTAGAATGTCCATAGTGTACGAATTGGGTATTGTTTTTCTTCTGCATCGCTTGAGGCGGCAGTAGAACAAGTTCAAACTTGCACGATCTCGCGCTGACACCGCGCGGCTCTGTCAATCGCATTTCAGTACATCTCGTGTTGGAGACCATTGCTCATCGCCTTCTACTCACAGAGAGATAGTGATTAAATAATTGTGTTTTTGGGTGTTTCTTCTTTTTATTAGTGCCTAAAGATAAGCAAAAATTGTTTGCGATTGCTCGTGGGGGTCTTTTGAAAAAGTAAGTAATTTTAGTTCTACTTTCGCGCCATTTTACAAATGTATCTAGACTTTTAATACAGAGTTTACAGGAGTTGACGTTTGTGACTATGTAGGTATTAAACCTTATTCATTTGGCTATTGGAATCATGAAAGATCAGCTGCGCATACCTGCGCACTCACGAGTTTTTAATTTTTTTCGCAGTGGAGCGCTTGATTTCACGCAGGACGCTATTTCATGTATGGTGTGAAAGCTCCACGGAAGCAAGGTATGACGCCGTGCTATCGTATGTTTTACACGAATTAGGTGAGGAAACTATTACCGATACTTCAATCATGCCCATAAAAATTCAAATGAAAAATTTTTGCCAGTTAATCACCAGAAAATGGAAAAAATGTGCGAGGCATAAACAGCGTTTTCTAGAAAATTACTCATCGTGGCTGAAGGAAGACATCAAATTTTCAATAAATTTATCAACAATTGCTCCAAGGACATCACAATTGGATGATACTACTAGAGGCGTTGGCCGTACAGTTATGTCATTTAGTTCGTGTGGCCTACAGCTAAAGGACGGAGAGTAAAACAGCTCTTATGTTTATCCACAGAAGAATTGGGAACAGCTACCGGAATAAAATTAAGGAATGAAGGAAAAAGAGATTCTTCGAACATAGTGAAGGAACTTGTACTTGCTTCTCCTAATAGAGGCACAAAAATTAAGAAAGTTCGAAGATCGTTGCATCAGGAACCATCTTTACTCTCTCCAGAACAAGCACTTGCTCTAATGGTGAGTACGAATTTGTCTACTCGGCAATATTTACGAATACGAGAGCAAGCCGAAAAACAAATTGTAAATTATATCCACCGTATTACAGAGTTAAGGAAGCAAAAGTCATGTGCTATCCAGGAGTGGAACTGACATAAATATTGGCTGAGATACCTCTAAAGTCAGTTATTTACCATAAAATTCGTCGTTTGTGCGAAATCCAAGATATCAGAGAGAAATTTCAACTACAATCTAATGCTATTTTTGAAATTATTATAAAATGGGGTTGCGATGGTTCAGAGCAAAACAAATACAGACAAAAGTTCATTGAAGAAAATTACTCAGACGAAAATTTGTTTAGTGTGTCTGTGGGGCCAATACAAATGCAGACTGTTGGTGGAGAAAATGTAATTTGGAAAAATTCCACACCGTCTTCAACTAAGTATTGTCGCCCTATAAAATTTATTTTTGCAAAAGAAACGTCAAGTGTAATTAACACTGAAGTAAGCAAAGTAGAACAACAGATAGGGTTATTAACTCCCACTACTATGCAATTTCTCCATTCAGAAATTTCCATTACACCAAAAATGATTTTTTGCATGGTGGATGGCAAAGTCTGCAATGCCGTTTCATCGTGTTCTTCCACACAGACAGCTCTACGCACAAAAAAAGTGAAGAAAGAATATCTCTGCTTCGGAATATCTCCTCTTCATTCCTGGATAAAGGTATTTGAATGTCTCCTGCACATTTCGTATCGTCTGGAAATTCAAACAAGTCATGTAAGAGGAACTGAAAATAAAGAAAAAGTAGCTCAATGAAAGAAAAAAATCCAAGATAAATTTCGGCAGGAGTTGGGACTGTTGATCGATATGCCTAAACCACAAAGTGGCAATACTAATGATGGAAATACTGCCCGAAAGTTCTTCAGAAATCCCGAGATATCTTCGGAAATAACTGGAATAAATCTGGACATAATAAAACGTTTTGGGATCATATTGGAATGCCTAAACAGTGGTGAAAAAATCAACTTCAATACTTTTCAAAAATTTATTTATGACACACGAGACCTACATCTCCAACATTACCAGTGGTATCGCATGCCTGTAACTCTACATAAGATTCTCTTCCACGGAAGCGACATAGTTGATAGTTGCATTCTACCTATTGGACAGCTATCTGAAGAAGCTCCGGAAGCAAGAAATAAAGACAACAGGAAGTTCAGGGAACTATTTACAAGGAAAACATCAAGAAAAGACACAAACACTAATCTCATGAACAGGCTTCTCATTACATCGGATCCATACATTGCAAGTCTACAGGGATCTCCAAAATCAAAAAAGAAGAAATACAATTAAGAAATTGTTAATTTGCTAGACATTGATCAACAAGACCCTGAAGAAGTACATGGCATTACCTCATCCGAGGATTCATCGGATGGCGACTGAAAATACACTAGCATGTAATAGTTCTCTTTTACTCTAATTCTTTAATTTGTTTCCATAGTGGCTGATCTATATTTTTATTTTCTTCTTGAAATATTAAAAATTAATATTGAAAATAATTAGTTACATTTATTTACTGTATATACATTATTTTAAGTTTTATTGGCGTTTTTCTGTGTCAAGTCGTGAAATGCGCGATTTTTTATTATTGTAAAAAAAAATAGTTGTAGTAAAAATATTTTAACAAAACTTGTTCCATATATGAGAATTATCATTTAGTTTCAATATATGTTAGCTAAAACAGTAAACAATCCACACTTTTGTAGTTTATGAATTAAGTCCACCTAGATTGCCAAAATTACACACTGTGCGGTGGCTAGTTGTCTGGCGGAGCGGGTACTACCTCGCTGTTCCGTAGACTTTTAAAGTAGAGCGTGCGCGGTCTCGTATGCGCGCGCCAACTTCAAGGTCAGCTGTGCACACACCATCTGCTATACGTAAATTTTCTCGATTTTGACTGGAATGTGTCTCATCTTATAGCTCCATGGCCTTCGTAAATACACCCTATGTAGATAGACATTTTATATACTAGAAACAAGATAATAAACACTTTCAAAACATTTTTCACAGAACACTCAACAAACCTCCCTCTTGACATAAATATCTCGATTTTTTAAATGAAACCATATATTTTTCTCATTAGCAATAGAAAGATCATAAATAGACGAATGCAATGATGTAACATTTGTTAATGTTTTGGTAGTATTTTGAGTATAAATTTATACTTTCTGACATGTGATTTTAATGTTTCTGACATGATGAATTTAAATTAAATGTACGAGATTTTCTGTAGCAACCCTTGCAACTGTCGTCTTTGGGGAAGGTTGCCATCGCGACGCCGGCACTTTTGTGGGGAGAGGGAAAGGTCACGAAGGTCACCTTCCTCAAAAGCGACTGTCGCGACGGCTGCTGCAGGAAAAAATTGCACGTTAAATTTAAAATCTCATGTCAGAAAGTATAATTTTGCACAAAAAATACTATCAAAATATTAACTCGTATGTTACATCATTGCATTCCTCTTTTTATGCTCTATCGCTAATGAGAAAAATATCATTCGATTTAAAAAATCAAAGATGATTACTTACTAGAACTTACAAGAAACAATATCTATAAACATTATCACTTACCCCATGATTCCGCAATGTTGAGCGAAAACTGTATTTCGATATCGGGAACCGTTTAAACGTTTAGGGAGTGGCCCATAGTAAGTGAGATTTTTTGTATACACAAAAATCAGTAGCGTAGGTGTTCGACTCCTTCCCAACAACACGAGTCCAAATACCTGTCCAGGTAATTTTTTTTTGTTATTTGGAAACATTTCCTGGATTATGTATGAGGTATCTGACATTTCAGGGTCGAATTAATCCAACGTTTGCAAGCTAATGATGTTCCCAGGCCTGGCCTCTCTTATTTCCCACACCTAAGGGCAAGGAAGACACAAGGAGAGCATGACGTTCTCAACACTGTACTTAATTGTCCTTCCTGAGCTATTCTTGTGTCAAACAGCTATAGAAATTGAAACGATTGCCATGGAAGGCTAGAGCTCTGTTTCTCCCCGACAGGAAATCGAATCCGGCCGGGAAGACACCACGCAAAGCTAGCATGCTGTTCAGTCACCGAAGGGGTTCTTTTACTGCATTAACTGGTAGTATGTATTACGTAACTGTAGTAAATATTACGAGAAAGTACATGCTGTTGTAGCACCACTTGTTTTCGACTTAAATATGTTTGATATTTGTGCGTTATAGGTAGCGTACTTACCAGGTGTTAGGTCCAATGACTCCTTATCAATAGAACTAAAACCCCATCTTTCCTTGATATTATTAAGAGAACACCTTTAGTAACCTTCAGCATCTACAGTAACATATCGCATCATAACATGCAATCAGAACCGAATTCACCTGATCACAAACACTACACATTTGTAGCAGCTGGTAGTAGCGCATGAATCAATAAGCACTCAGTCGCCTCCCGCACTCACCATTCGTCCCTTCTGTATGTCAGCGAGAGGATCGAGGGGGCTGCTATAACATTCCAAGTAGCTCTAGACGGGAGTGCCTCCCCTTGTAATGTCCGTTCAATGGCAACATCCGCTACCAGTCTGTCGATTCACCCTTTTCCTCACAAACCTACTTATGCATAAAATATTTGTTTCACTTTTTTGATTTCACTCTCCGGAGAAATATAAAGAAACATACAATTTTGAAGACGATTCACTGTTTTATTTCACTGATTTTCATTTTCTTTTAAACCTATATTGCTATACATTTATTTCTTAACAAGCATAGTTCTATATGTAAAGTATTTACTAAAATATATTTCGTGTAATGTAATCAAAATGGATCATTTTTATCACACCTGTTTTTGACATGGTGACATCATCCTTCTCAACGTAACTATGGATTCCTACTTTTTCAGATGAATCTACAGAAATGTACTCGTACAACAAGAGATTTGTTTCCTTACTTTCGCACTTGTGAGAGTACTTCAGACTGATTAAAAATATGTAAATACTAGAGCAGGGATTTTCATGGATTTACATATTTTGATGATTACAATTTAGAATCTGGGAAAACGAGAATACATTCAAATTTGTATTTCAGGATCATTTTAATTCAATTTTATTTTACTTGTTTTACATATCTATATGCATTTTACATATTGAGAGTCATTCGAAATAAAATTATATATTTCAGTATTCTCTTCTTGGTGGATATTTAAAAATACGACTGCAATAATTTTACTGCTTAATTTTTTCCGGAGGTATTAAACTTCACAATTGTTCATATTTTTAATACGTACTTTCTTATTCAGTAAGTAGTACGATATTAAAAAAGTGTAAATTCAGAACAGAGCTGTGAAATATCCTTGTACTTCCAGTTGAAATAATGGGATAGCGTGTTCGTTTGTAAACCGAGCCACTTTAGGAGATAAATCAGCGATCCAATGCAATGCAATCGCTCCATAAATGATGAGACAGCGTGCTTCTTGGAAAGTTAAGGCTTGAAATCAACCCCGATTAACAATCTTCAAGGAAATAAATGAAGAGATCTGAATTTGTAAGCTCAGTCGACATCTATTGTCTTAAGTGTAACATGGCACCCGTTCCGTCTTCCCTGTATTCCAAGTTGAAATCTTGGATGACGGCTGGAGTTGCCAACAACGTTCCTGTGAAAGGGGGGACACACAATGAGGAAACTATAGGTGTTACAGAATGGCACAGATTTTCTCGTAGTATAGTTTTCTAAGTTCCTTGGTGTGGTCTGGCTGTAAGGTTTGACTACATTCTCTAGCCAGCTGCCATCTATCGTCGCCCAAAGTACTTTTTTTCACATTTTCTCAGCTTTTTGCTTTGCTAGTAGTACAACCGAAATATTACTCAAGAATATTAAAGAAGAGTAAAAACTCGTCCTATATAGAAATTTTCATTGAAAAATTTGAAGCGATTAAAAAAAATGGCGATTAAGCATTACTATAAATGCGAAATTTGAAACTTTTTTTCACACGAATCTATTGATTTTCCGAAAAGGTTAATTTGAAATCATTTAAAGCACTTCCACCCACAATATTATAATAATGCATACAAATCGATGAATATGTCCATATTAACGGAGTGAGAGGTATTTCAAAAAAATTACAATTGTGTAAAATGCGGAAAGTTCATTTCTACAGAAAACGGTTGAGTTTTCGAGAAACTTTATTTGACATTATTTAAAGCACATATACTCCTATGTATAATAATGTGAAGAAATTGCCTTTAACGTGAATATTACCGACGTGAGAGACAAGTCAAAAATGTCATATTTAAAATTTTTGAAAAAAAATAATATATTAATATGGCGTTTATGTCATGGTATAGGGTTCGATTGACACTAACCGTAGCAAATATGTAAAGAAAAAATTTTGGAGCTCTTTTTGAAAAAATATTGTTTTTGTAATTTTTTAAAATTGCAAATATTTCACGCCCTATTGCACGAAGACTACTAAAATTTTCAAAAAATCTACATGACGTTTATGAAACAACTATTTATGGACAACAAATTTCATTTGAAGGAAAAACCTCTGTCTTCAATTTTGTAGTTGTAGGAAGACACCGAATAAAATTAAAATGTTTGCAATTCTGGAGAATTCAGAGCTAACCGTGGAAATCGGAGCGATACCACCTTTATGAGTGAATTTTACTTTATTCTTACAAGAAATTTGAAGAAAAAATTTGGAGCAGTTTTTGAGAAAATTTTGAAAATGTCCAGGGGGCTTCATGTGAAGTAACCCTAAATTTTAAAGAATGTTTCTCAAAATTTCAAAGCTTTAACTAGAGTCAGATGAACCGGAGATTCTTCAATTTAGAAAAGATAGTACGTGTGGTTTAGGCGCTAGTAGTGTTTACAGACGGACGGACGGAGAGACAGACAGAGAGACTGACGGACAGACGGACAGACAGACGGAGATTATTACACAGAGATTATTAACCTCCTGCTGCGTGTTATTTGTTTTGTACTGCAGGCTGTTTGAGTGGGTGATAACTAGGGTCCGGAACTTTATTTTCATACTTAAATAAATATTTCATCAAGTTTTTACATAACTTTTATTAACTTTTGCAGGGCAAAAGAAAATATTTTGTTCCTTCCGGTAGAGTTTTGAAGAAGGTGCTAGCAAAAGGCAAGAAAGCGAATTTTTCAATAAAAATTTCAATGATTTTATCCTTCTATAATATTCTTGACATATTTCAATCCTACTATTAGGGATCCAAAGATTTGAGAAAACATTAAGAATTACTAAGGCGCTAATACCTAGCCACTGGGAAGACGGACTGAGAAAAAGTCTGTTCCATAAAGTACCAACACTAGTTTAAATACATATTCGATTATTTTTTCTTAGTGGGCGTTAGCACTACTTTTGACGGGACGAAAAATGGCTTCTGTAGCAGCTCACTAATATCCATTCTACAATGACACCTTGCAGACATTACCGAAATCATACAGCGCCCGCCGCTAAAGAGGTTTGGTACAGTATATTACGACTGTCAACATTTTTAATGTTATCTCTGTGTTATGGTCCCTATTTAGTGACAGTCATTCAACTGAATTTTCATCGGGTTTACTGGAAGACCATACAATTTTTTGTTGGCAATTTATGTTCTACGAATAACTAAGTTTCGAGGGCACATTTGCCCTCATCTTCACGTGTAAATTTAGTTATATTTTGTAGATTTGATGGCTAACCATAGAATTGGAAATACCTTACTGGAATGATGGAACATTATGTACGCACCTTTCCGACTCTGCCCATTGCACGTGGAGTTCCTCAAGGATCGATTTTAGGCCCTATTCTGTTCTTACTTTACGTAAACGATATGCTCTCGACGATTCGAAACGGAAGAACGGTTCTCTTTGCAGATGATACGAACATCCTTTGCAGTAAAGAAACCGTAAATAGTACAATATCAGATGTTTCAAATTGGTTCCGAAATAACAAATTAATAGTAAACGAAAAGAAAACGGTTTTAATGCAGTTTTCCATTTCAAATAAACAATTCTGTGCTCCATTGAAAATGAACGGTGTACCATTGACTCATGTTAAGCAACAAAATTTTTAGGTCTCTCAATTCAGTCAAACCTTAAATGGAACGTCCATTTAAATGAATTGAACACAAAATTAAGTTCATTATGCTACGCGTTCAGAATTCTTGCAAATTCAGTCAGCCTTCATACTGCTCGTTGTGTATATTTCGCGAATGTTCACTCCCGCCTGAGATATGGCATAATATTCTGGGGAAATACATCTTATAGCTCCCAGACTTTTAGATTACAAAAACGAATTGTACGAATAATAACCAAATCCCACCCACGTGATTCATGTAAGCCTCTCTTCATTAATCTAGGAATTTTTCCATTACCCTGTCTGTTTATTTACGAATCAGTGGTTTTTGTCAAAAATGACTTGCTTAAGGGCGGGAATATATTTTCAGAAAATACCGATGTCTATTATTATAACACTCGATGTAGAAATCATATCCATCAGGTGACAGTATCAACAGCTCAATACAAAAAATTCACATACAATTCATGTACATTATTTTACAACACTTTGCCAGATGACATTAAACGATTAAATTCGATATAAAAGTTTAAATCCCAAGTGAAATCGTTTCTGCTGCATAACTATTTCTATACAATTAGAGACTATACTGAGCATCACAAGAAAAGTAACATTAATTTTAACAATGATACATAATGCATTATTTACCATTTGGACTGTATAAATGTGTATAAACAACCTGTAACAACTATTGCACTACAGCCTCCGGGTCAATGACCCCCATCTCGATCAGGTTTTTCGTCCAGTTTCCCTGATTCATTGAGCAAATGCTGAGATGGCCCCTTGTTTTGCTTCTGGACATAAATGTAACTTCATTTTCTGTGCACGTCTTCTAGAATTCAATGGGAAATACAATTATTCAAATTAATGTTTCCGTGTTGTCGCGGCAGGAAGTATTATTCCGAAGGACAACATGGATAAGCGCCAAAATTTATTACTTAGTTATCCTTGAAAATAGATTTTATTACATGAGAGTTTTTTTAACTTAAGTAGTATATGACTTAGTGTAGGGATCACAGGATTTTGAAAATATGCACACAATTCACTTTTCCCCCCATAGCACGTCATACGCAGTTTGAACTGTTTTTTGACGTAAAATAAATTTAAAAAAAATTGGCTTAGAAGGCTCAGGACATAAACTGTTGTCACTGTAGTGTCTTTGACCTGGAGGTCATAGGTTTCGAGACCCAATGGTGGCAGGAGTTTCGACACTAGGTAGATATCTAGGCCGGATTCTGCTGCTGTGTGGAGGAGAATTCAAGCGGTCGATTGTTCTGGTCGGTAGCTTTCCGTGGTTTCTGGAATCAACATAGGGCGAATGCCGGAGTTGATTCTAAGGTTCTAACCGGATATGGAGGGCTTCCGTCGTTAGTTTGCAATTCGACTAAGATTTTCCCCACATGTTTGGATGTAGAAGATATTAATATTTTCAAAAAATGAGGCTAAAATATTCACATGATAAGTACTTACAGCGAAACAGCGAAAATTTGTTCGTGTAAAGTACTATTCTAACTGTTCGACATATGATTAAGTGATTGTAGGGAATAAAGCGATTAATATTACTATAGACTAAGAAAACGTGTATTGAAAGTAAACATCCAGTCGCGACACGTCAATCGAAAGCAGTGTAAAGTATACTACGTTGAATACAAGCCGGATTCACCCGGGATTGACAGTATTCTGCAGTAAACATGTGATTGTCCAAATGGTTTAAGAACCATTGGTTGCATTTACTACTTGTCTCATGCAAGCTTCTTGTCGCGTATTGTCAGGCCCGTTGCAATTTTTTCTAGGATTTTTATTGATGGAAATATTGAACCTGTTATGACATAAATCATTGTTGTTTTGAATAAAAAATATTATTGGAAGTATAATAAAAATATCCAACAATATTAAGACATTTTTTATTATTTTTACCCTAACTTTTACAATATTGCATATTTTATAAACATATTAATACATATTATATTATTTAAGACCCGGAAATCGTTAAAAAGCATAGTTACAAAATCGGCCCGACGGGTCGTAAATCAAATCTTAGACACTTGCCGGTTTGAGCACTCAAAAGTACATGAAATTGTCTACATTTCGTAAGTAGCACTTTCTGAAACTTCTTCTGGCAGTTTATGAACTAGGTGAATTTTTATTTAACAATTTTTTTGGTTAACATTTTTATAGAAAAAAATATTTTAATCAATTTATTACTCTTATGAATTGAAAGGCATCTACAAGTCAATTTTTAACCATTTATTACAGCACAGTTTACATTAGAAGCAAAGAAATAAAATAAATGTCAGAAAATGATTAATTTCTTAATTTAAACACGAAAAAACTGTTTTTCGCTGTAAGTACTTACCATGTGGATATTCTAGCCTCATATTTTGAAAATAATAATATTGTCTACATTCAAGCATATGGGAAAAATCTTAGTCGAAGGCCGGAAATGCCCTTTATTCGGTTAGCGCCTTTAATTACAAAATTGGAGGACTTCTGAGAAAATGTTGAAAAAGTCTCAGAGGCTTCATGAAAGGTAACTCCAAAAATTTTTTTAAAATTTCAGAATCGCAGTGTTTTGAACCAGTCCAGATTAAAGAGGGAATATTCACTTCGACAACATTCCTACGAATAGGTTCGATCACAGACCACGCACACGAACGGACGTCTTGAACTTAGTGTTGATATATCACATACTTTCTTGCATTATTTCTAACCTTTGCAATTTTCGATAATTCAGAGAGTTCAACGAAAATGAGACCTGCGCCATTTTAAAGCACTCTTTTCTCTTTCCGAGGAAAAAAATTAACAAAAAAACAAAACAAAAAAAAGGAGCCGGAGAAACTTTTTTTATTATTATTATTTACAAATTGCTTTATCTTCAAGCAGAAAGTACGTTAAAACTACTTGTTTTTTGAAAAAAATATACATTACCGTTTTTAAAGATCTGATTCTTTAGAACAGATTTCATTTAAAACAAAAATAAGCATCTTCAATATTATACTTTTGCAATATTTGTAAATACAGAGTTCGCCGAAAATGGAACCACCACCAATTTTTTACGTCCTTTGATACTGTAATGGTTCCTTCCTACTTCCTCCCCCTCGTCTATCCTGCCTATCCTTACAATATTTCGTACTCGTACTTGATCGTTTGCCCCTTTTGGCTAGCTAGTTTTTACGAAATTTCTTAGAACCTGCGGCCGTAGATAAGGTGGTGGTCCTATACAGGAATCCAAGCGAGGTGACTGGATTGTGCGTGCTAGGGCATTACAGTAAATTACGACGCATGCTATCGATTGATAAAAACGAACAATATTTTGTTCGTTCGTTTATTACTGCTAACAACTCACCGTCCTTGCCTCCACATTGATACACAGTAATTCTATGACATAGACATATGAAAACTAATTTTGTCGTCTTCCCCGTGTTTTACTCCATTGTTTCCCAATGTTTCAGCCAAATTGGTTTGTGCGTTTTCTTATAATTCTTAAAAAAACATGTTTACAATCTTTCTTTTACTGGCTCAACAATGGCCATATTCTGCTCGTTACATTAAAAAATTCCAATTCTATTTTAATTTATATCTTCCGAATGCGTTGACCGAATTTGATGCCGTTTGTTTTATTTAATTCCATAATTTCTGTTCTACCGGACGATTATGTTCAATTTTCACAAATTTCACGCGCTCTAATTCTTTATTTTAATTTTGACTTGTAAAGTGTTTTCTGTCGGCACCGTTGTAATCGATACACAAGTTTATTCCTTGTCACATTTTTGTAAAGTTGCATCTGGGGGTTTTGTCTCGAAATGATAGATCATTACAACTCCCCCACCTAAGATGTTGATCACTAATGACGCAGTCATGATGATGCAATATCTATTTCACTATTTGTTCACGTTAATACACAAATTTTATCCTCACTCTGTTGCCTACGCGCACCTGTTGTAGTTCGCATTCACATTATCCGACTATATTGGTGCACTTGACCTTGCCCAACAATGCTTCGCTTTCCCCCCTCACCGTCACTCACGTTTCCCAGCATCGTGATGGACGCACCTGCTAGTGTTTACATCCACGTTGCATTGCACAAAAGAATTACACTTGTCATTTTTCCGTAAAAACTTAAAACTAAACAGGCTTCGTTCTTGCTCATAAAAGAAATTCTTATACCTGATCCTAACCTAATACTTTCATACTATCTTAACAACTATACTTGCCATCACACACAATATATGTCATATTTTTACTCATCATTGTTTTAAATCAGTGGCTCCCTATATGGCTTGACACTGAACACGTTTTGCACACCGATTTCCTGACCTTCATGAGCTAAAACAATATTATTGTTTTTTAAAACTTTGGTCACAGTATATGGACCGTCATACAATGGAAAAAATTTCCGAAACACTTTCTCCTCCGATGAGGACGAATGAGGCGATCGAACTAAAACCTGATCCCCTACGTTAAATGTCCCCTTTTGAAATTGTTTCTGGGCCCTCTTGCGTTTGTTTGCTGATTTCCGCAACTGGTCGTATATAATTTGCTGGTTGCTCTCGTCACTCTGCTCCATTTCTTCAATCAACGTTTCAATTTTGACGGTATGACGTCATCTAAATACCTGCGCCTGATACACCTGTGGTATGGGGTACTGCCTAGTGGAAAACGGGGTAGCATCCTTCAGTTCTAACTTAAATCGGTAACCCCTCACTGGTTCCGTTGATTCTCCAAATATTTCTATAAATTCATGCAACAATTTGCGAACTCGCCCCGGTTGATGGCTGGTTGATGACTCCCTCTACGGCCTTATCCACGTTTTGGAGAATTTCTTCCATCGCAGCCTGCATCTCGTCTCCTTCGACCTCCGCTTCATCTATTTCGGTAACCACTGAGCTACCTGCCACATAACCTCTCGAACGTAACGTAATTGTCCTCATACCTACGTCGACGACGGCTTGGTACGCCCCCAATGCGTCCATCCCTAAGATGACATCACGGATCAGTCCCCGGACCACGATCGCTGCTACCTCTATGGTCATTTCTCCAACGTTAAGCTCCAACCAGATCTGCTTTCCCGTGGTGTTTGCCGCCTTCCGGTTCGCCATCACGACCCTAAGCTTCCGCGTCGGCAGTTCTACCAACATTTGCCCGCTTTTCTGAATCTTCTCACGAAATTCCTCCGATATTGCACTGATGCTGCTTCCCGAATCTACTAAAGCCTTCACCTCTACCCCATAACACGTGCCTCGCAGCCGCTTCTTCTCGTAACAGTTCATTTCCCTCTACAATAATACTTGCCGTTGCCATGATCGTCACCGTACCACTATTGCTATCGTTTGGTTTGTGCCACCCTTCCGCACCAAACGTACCTAGTTTTCCGCCTGGTTATTGTACTGCCAACGACCTTGCGTTGTCTCTGCACTTCTTTTGTTGCAATCTTCCGTGTCCCGATCCGTTTGTTCTACAACCGGATGTTCCCCAGTATTCTCCTTCTGTTTCGTTTTTCTCTGCGCCCGTCCTCCTTGCGAATTTCCCGGTCTTCCACCTTTTTCACCTGCACGGACTTCTAATGCGCATACATCCTCTGGTCGATACTTTCCGCCATTATACTTGTTACTGTTGTTCTGGTTTCTGCTATCCTGCGCGTCAATGTCGTTCCCATCATTCGCCTGATCAAATCGACCGACTCTCTCGATTAGCTCGGCAATAGTTTCGGGCATGGTGTTCCACAGTTAGTTTCTTATTCCATTCGGCATTTGCCGAATAAGAATCCTTATTATTTCGGCTGGGTTGAAATCCTCGCTACAAACTTTGAAAGCACTGACCTTCCGAGTTACAAAGTCACTCATGCTTTCATGACCCGTTTCTTATAGCGTTCTGACATTAACCGATACTTCAATTCGAACCTATGATGTAGGTTCCAATACCGGTCTAGAAATTTAGCTCGCCATTCTCCATAAGTTTTAGGCGTTGGTGTCAATGCCTGCCACCAATATTGCGCCTTCGAGCTGACGGCTTCCTCCTCAAATCGTAGCTTCATGCCCTCAGGAATGTTATTACCCATGAAGTAATTATCTAAGGCTGTCAGAAATTAATAGGGTTGATCTTTGTTTTCCCCGTGGAACCTTAAATAACTTGGCAATGTCGCGTGCCCTACCATATTGCCGTTAGCAACCACTCTACGAGCCGCATAAACTTGTTGCTCGAGTTCAGCTATCTTTCTTAAGATTTCTTCATCGACCTCTCTAGCGTGCCCTGCACCTGTCGATTTTAAGCTGTCGATCTCCCCCTGCACTGTCGACTTGATGCTTTCATCTATTCCGTTCATGGAATCCTCGAGTTGCCCCAACCGAACTTCATGCCGTCGCGATACGTCCTTGATAACCTGAACGCCTTCGCCGATGTCTGCTAACTGCACCTGTTGCGATTGTACCGATTGTTGCAAAGTATTCATGACTGATTTTTCTTCATTTACGTTGGTATTGATCTGCTGATTAACGACTTCTTGAACAGCAAAACGAGTTTCTATCCTTTCTTCCATGGCCTTCGTTTCCTGTTCTATCTGAGAAAATCGCGTAACCGTTTTAAACTTGAACGCGCCCACCTCCTCCCGAAAACTTGACACGGCGGACTTCAGATCATCCTGCAACTTGCCTAACACTGCGTTCAATCCACGGTTCTGTTCCGCGACCTCATTAAATTTACTCTCTATTCTGCCTTGCAAGTTACTTTCCAACTTGGCACTGCGTTCTTCCATTTCCCTGGCCATTCGAACATTATCAGCTTTTATTTCGTGCAACTTATTGTTTGTTCTTATATTCTCATTCCTCATCTCCTGCAAACTAGCGTTTGTTTTAGCACTATCCATCTTCAATTCGGATAACAAACGCAGCATCATGGAAATTGTCGGTTCCTCCGCACCTTGTTCTTCCATTGGAGCCCTATCTGCTGTTACCTGGCCCACATCTACCCCTTGTGCGTCAACCGCTATATTTTCCTCCCTGTCTACGTCTAACTCCTCGATTCGCTGATACTCCTCGCCCTCCTCGTAGGCAGAAATTGTTTCGGAATCAGACGCGTCGCGAACACTAACCACTTTACCACTTCGCGTCTCAATTTTGCTATCTTATTCTTTACCCAGCACAAAGCACAATTTACCAGTCCCCGCTTATCCAGGCCTCACGTTGCGGCGCCAAATGTAATGGTTCCTACTTCCTTCCTTCCTCCCTCGTCTATCCTGCCTATCCTTGCAATATTTTGTATCGTACTTGATTGAACCTGTCGTTTGCCCCCTTTTTTGCTAGCTAGTTTTTACAAAAATTTCTTATAACCTGCAGCCGTGGATAAGGTGGTGGTCCTATAAAGGAATCCAAGCGCGGTGACTGGATTGTGCGTGCTAGGGTATTACAACAATTAACGACGCATACTCTCGATTGGTAAAAACGAACAATATTTTTGTTCGTTCGTTTATTACTGCTAACAACTCACCGTCTTTCCCTCCACACTGATACCCAGTAATCCTATAACATAGACATATAAAAAAAACACAACAAAGAAACTCATTCACACATAATAACAAAATAACATGAAATTTCACTCATACATCGAATGCGCATTCCCTGATTTTCTTTTGACCATTTCATAATTTAATTTTGTTAAACAAACTAGTGAAAACACGTCAAAATTTGACGGTGAGATCTGAGATAAATGTAAAATACTGCACCCAGACTAATGTTCACAATATATTGCATTGTTTGGATCTTGAGGGTATAACGAAGATATTCGGTGATGAGTTCCAAAAATTTTGAACACGTATGGCCCATGACCAGGTGGCAATGCAATATCGGCACAAAAGATATAGCACTATTATACTGAAGGATATTATTTCTAAAGTTTTTTGATGTGTCATCATCTCCTATTACCAACTGTTTGATTTCTTCTGGCATATTGCTCGAAGGCATACTTATTTTCCCATTTAAGCAACACATAGTAAATCGTTTGCAGAATTTCTCTCACATGGAAAGTACAAAGCAGAACAAAACTGACATTTCATAGACAATGACCCAATAGAAAAGGAAATGACTTCACTAACACGACACCTACGCTGACTTTCTCTTTCCCTGCGTCCAGTTAATGTACGTTTGCGTCTTTTGGGGCGCGTGGACAACGATTCGGAATTCGACATAACCTGTAAACAAATTCACTATAGTACAACCGAGCAAAACCCACTGTGCGAATGTTCTGTACAAAATACACCACAGAAGCAAATACATGCAAACTGTCAACACCACAATGCGATTATTACACTGAAACAAAACCTTGATGAATTGTAAACAAATCTCAACAATGAAAACAAAACATCAAGCAGCGTGGACTCACATCTATGCACTCATGTATATCGATTTTGAAACTGCCACCCTTTGACAGAAAACAATTGACTATTGATAAGCGTACTATTAAATAATGATTTAATTAATTAATTTACACCGTAAATGTTGGTGAATCAACACAAACAATATCTGATAACACATCTAGGGATCATATTCTTTAATTTAAAAGAAAAAATACAACAATCGGTTCAGTAGAAGCTCCAAACGAAGCCATGGCAAAATACCTTATTTTTTTAAATATAAACTTGGTCTTCAACAATTCCTTTCAGCTCCGGAATGCGTCTTCAGATGAAGTGTCTGCAAAGAAAGTCATACACACACACACACACACACACACACACACGTGTCACTTCCCTGTTTTGCGGCTCAGCTCTCGTGACAATGACGTCTGGTGGCCGCCGCCTGGTACCTTCCGATGTGCGGTCGCCGTCCACTCCTGCTCGCGGTCGCCTTCGGAAACCGATTATCGCGAACCGCTATTGTCCGCATAAATGATACTACTTAGCTGCTAGACCGTCACCGTTTGATGAAATTTCATGTATTCGTTGCGTATTGTTCGGCAAAACGAAACAAAACAAAAACCAACTAATTTTCGCGTTATAGCAAAAGTAGTTTCTTCGAAATTACTACTGTTTACATCATTCGCATTCAAAATGAACGTCCAATTGTTCTGATTTCAGCATCTATTCTTGTACATCTTAAAACGAAATGTTCGTCGCGTTGAATTTCCTTACAATAAATAATCACATCTGATTGTCCGTAATCACAAAAAAAAATGTACTTGAAACTAAAATATTTACTCCCGAATTTTTGCTAACACTCCAGAATCCCAATAATTATTGCAACTTTACTCCCTATTCGAAATGTCGTACTTTTGAAAGAAATTTGACTACGCGCCAATTCCGCGCACACGAACCTTCATCCCCGGTATCCACGACACATCTGAGCTCACATCGAAATTTTTTCAGCAACTTACATTGTTACAAAAATGCTTCTCGAACAAAATAGTTGCCACTCGCTTGCTTTTAATCTGCAGTTAATTCCGCTGATTTTCTTCTCTTCGTAACATGGCGTCATTTGTTTATACTTTTAGTTCATTGCAAATTTCCAAATATCATGTTATAATTTTGCTTCCACACATGCGACAAAGTTGACACTAATTTTGTCGTCTTCCCCGTGTTTTAATCTATTGTTTCCCCATGTTTCAGCCAAATCGGTTTGTGCGTTTTGTTATAATTCTTAAAAAAACATGTTTACAATCTTTCTTTTCTAGCTCAACAATGGCCATATTCTGCTCGTTACATTAAAAAATTCCAATTCTATTTTAATTTATATCTTCCGAATGCGTTGACCGAATTTGATGCCGTTTGTTTTATTTAATTCCATAATTTCTGTTCTACCGGACGATTATGTTCAATTTTCACAAATTTCACGCGCTCTAATTCTTTATTTTAATTTTGACTTGTAAAGTGTTCTCTGTCGGCACCGTTGTAATCGATACACCAGTTTATTCCTTGTCACATTTTTGTAAAGTTGCATCTGGTGGTTTTGGTCTCGAAATGATAGATCATTACTATATATATATATATATATATATATATATATATATATATATATATATATATATATATTGTGACGGACCGGGGTTCCGATCCTGTGCATCAGTAAATTTATTAAAGGGGTCAGGGTATCTTTTTTGCGAATGGGCTCCGGGGTAGGGTAAACATTGATACGACTTCCAAATATAATTAACATACACAACTTTATTTCAATAATCATACAATAACCTTGTAACTCCTTTTTTAGCTTGGACCCAATACCTAGAATCACTGTCTTACCCGTTTACCTAGTAGTCAAGATATTCTAATATGATCAAATTCAACCTGCTGGTCGTCTGGCAGCGTTGTTCAAGTCCGGTTCATGCCCACCAGACGTTCGGCACCACTCGGCGCTGGTCGGCTGCCGCTTCGGCGTGTCCGTGGAGCGACCGTGGCGTTGCTGCCTCTCCCCCTCCACGCGTCCAACCGCCCTCGGTTCGGCGTTGCTCGTCTCCGGATTACGCTAACTGCCTTGTCCAGTCACTTCAGATATGAACTTCACTCACTATGCTAAAAATTACGATGCTGCTTCTTACGTCATATTACTATTACGCCACACGATTCTCCTACCGGCTTTCACAGCATCATTCACAGTCGTTAGCTTCCACACACTGATCACGTTAGATGCAGTCCTTGCCTCAATTACTCTCGTCGAACCTCTCACGAATGCGTCGCCTACACTTTACTAATATCTTCACTATTGTATTGTTCACTCACGAGTTTCTGATATCACATCTTACGCATCCGGCATTAAATATTCAGCCACGTCCCGCGCAATACGTGCGCTCCCCTACACTGCCTAGCTATTACTACAATTACTCTCGTCGAACCTCTCACGAATGCGTCGCCTACACTTTACTAATATCTTCACTATTGTATTGTTCACTCACGAGTTTCTGATATCACATATCACACATCCGGCATTAAATATTCAACCGCGTCCCGCGCAATACGTGCGCTCCCCTACACTGCCTAGCTCTGACTACCCTGCTCTCGCCTCCCTGTCCGTTAAGTCTCGTCCGTCGCGCGACCCCTTCTCGTGCTAGGCGATAGCCGCCAACTGACGCGCCATCCGAATCGTAGAGGCTGCTTTTCGTTTCGTCTGGAAACGCGGCGCGTTTCATCACCCCCTTCCCCCTTTTTTTTGATTTTTCTCCGGAAAATTCAATGACTTCATGGTCTATTCTTGTCCATTGCATTCTCTTGTTGGACAAAGTCTTAAATTGTAAAAATTATAATGTCCCACCACCTCTCTGTTATCGTTGACTAGTTTAGCCACGTTTGGGTTTGTTATCTGTTCAATGATGTACGGCCCCTCGTATAATGGAAAAAAATTTGCATACATCTTTAGTTTAGGGCTGGAAACTTTAGGGACACGCAACAACACTGTCTGCCCCTCGTGAAACTCGTATGTTCTCTTCTTCAACTTTGCCTTCCTGTCCTTACCCGCTTGCACTAAGTTTTGACGTATCTGTTCCGATGTCTTCGGTGGTCCTTCCTGAGTGACTTCCTCTCTCTCCAGAGCATATAGTATGTGAGGTAGTTTCCTTTGGAAATGTGCTTCCCAGGGTGTCATGCCAATACTGTCATGAGGAATTTGATTCAGCCAGCGATTGATGTCCGGTATTAACTCATTCCACTTCCCATGATTCTCATTACAATATGTTCTAAATAGTCTGGATAATTCTTTCATTATCCGCTCTGACGGATTTGATTGAGGGTGTCTCACAGTAGAATGAATCGGTGTCGCCCCCATGCCCTGTATGCCTTCTATCCACCTTTCACTGGTGAACATCGTTCCGTGGTCAGATAATATTTGTTTGAACGTCCCCGCACATTGAATGAATCTTTTCACGAGTTTCAAGCAATTATTTGAGTTAATTTTGTTCACTGGATATACTTGCACGAACTTCGAGAAGACATCCATAATTACAAAGATGTATTTATTCCCTTTCGTCGTTCGAGGCAAAGGTCCGTATGCATCCAATGCAGCCAATTCGTTTTTCTCTTTTGGTATAATGTGATGCATCGGCCCGTCATATTTGCGGTTGGGGTATTTAGCTTTGAGGCACGTGATGCATGAACTTACTGTTCTCCTAATTTGCCTCCTCATTCCCTTCCAATAGCATAAAGATTGTATTGTTTGGAACGTCTTCTTGGCACCGAAATGTGCCAACGACGTTTGCAGGAAGTTAATTAATTCATCAGTGCAATTTCGTGGAACCCAAATCCTCCATGTGTCTGGGTTCTCTTTGGTCTTGATCAGTACTGCTTCTTGTACTACTTTCCAGCGGTGTTGTTTTCGTCTAAGTGCCGCTACGTCCACGTCGTCCTCGGCTAGTTGTCCTTGCTTAAATCGCTTCACCTTGTGGATTTCATCATCCCTTTCTTGTAATGTTACTAAGTCCTCCCAATCAAATAACGGTGATCTTGATATGCCCAAATCGATCACCATTACCTGAAATTCTCTCGCATTGGCGTATCTGGCCTCCCTACCTGGCTCTTTGCGGCTTAATAAGTCCGGCAAGTGGTTATTAATTCCTTTGCAATGTTCTATATCGAATGAGTACTCTTGCAATGCCATCACCCATCGATGTAGACGATCGTTCTGTAGGTGGCATCTACTCAAAAACGTTAATGCCTGATGGTCAGTACGTACTTTGAAATGTCGTCCTTTCAAATACGGCTTAAATTTGGATATTGCCCACACTATAGCGTTTGCTTCCTTTTCCGTAGCCGAAAACCGTAACTCAGGTCCCTTCAGGGTTCGGCTTATGATGGACACGATTTTTTCTTGGCCATCGATAACTTGGTAGAGCATCGCCCCAATCCCAAAGTAACTGCTATCAGTTTGGACGATACATGTTTTTGAAAAATCGGGGTGGGCTACAAAGCAACTGTTATAAAACATGTCTTTTACTCTGTCAAATGCCTCCTGGTAGGCGTCGTCCCATTTCCATTTTTGACCCTTTTTTAGCAGTTGGTAGAACGGATACATCACGTCCGCGAATTTTGGACAGAATCTCGAGTAATAATTGCATGTGCCAATGAGCCTACGCACTTGCTTACTCGTTCTCGGTGGCGGTAAGTTTCGGATTTCTTCAGCGGTTTCTGGTTTAATGCTTATCCCTTCGGTTGATATGGCGTACCCAAGGAACTCGATCTTCTTGGTAAACCACGTCGATTTCTTCAGATTTAATACCAGGTTATTCTCTTGTAGAATCTGGAGCAGTTCTTGCAAATCTTGGAAATGTTGCTCGATGGATTGTGCCTGCAGGACAATATCATCCACGTACGTTATGACTCGGTTCTGCATCTTTCCTTGTAATATTTGATCTACGCACTGAATCAGTGCCGCTCCGCTATTCCGTAGCCCAAATGGTACTCTACAAAATACATAGCATATTCCCTCGAACGAAAATCCCGTATATTTCTGGTCTTCTTCAGCAACCTGCATCTGCCAATAAGCTTTGCTGAAATCTGTACTCGAAAAGATCATACTACCCCCAAATCTTTGTAATGCTTCTTCCACTGACAGGGGTGCATCCCTAAATGGGAGCGTCACGGCATTTAACCGCCGAGCATCTAGGCATAATCGTAACCCTCCGTCCTTTTTTACAATTACAATGGGATTCGTGTACGACGTCTTTGCTTTCTTGATAATGCCGTCGCTCACCATGGATTCCAGCAACTCCTCTACTTCTTGCTTAAATACTACCGGTATCGGGTAGTTTCGCTGCCTGAAGGGAGTGTAATCCGTAAGTTGTATACGAAATTCAAATCCCTTGATCGGTGCCCGATTCTTCTGAAATACCCTTTTGTTTTCTATCAGTAGGTCTAACAGCCTGGTTCTCTGCGGGGCATCCAGTACTTCTATCTGATCAACCTGTTGTTTCAGTCTTTCTTCTATCTCCTCCTCCGACAACACGCCCGTACATATTTCTAATCCCTCTTCCATTCCCATATCCATCTCGATTCTCTGGCTTCCTAGTTCTATCACTCTGTGGTCGAGATCAATAATCGCGCGTCGTTCGGATAAAAAATCTGTCCCTATAATCAACGGATACAACAATTTCTTTACTACTAAAGCTACCACTTCGTACTTCTGATCGCCAATTTCAGCATTAAACATTATTTGTTTCCTGATAGGGCTTGACTTCTTCTGAGTGGCTCCTATTACGTACGCCCTATTCATGGGCAAGCACATTACTTGCTTTCCTTTCGCAATCAACTCATTATAAAATTCTTCTGATATAACTGTTGTAGTACATCCAGTATCAACCAATGCTTCCGTTACCACCCCTTCACATTCTACTTTGATCGTGGGACATTTTCTCATGCGAACTTCCGAACTCTTTTCCCTCTGCCACGGTTGTGATTCATAAGACACCGACTGAATCGTATTGATAGGGACCACATTCAGCTCTTCCTCCCTTGTGTCCGTCATGGGGTCACCTGTCATCACGGACTCTATCTGTTTAAAGATGTTCCCTGTCCTCCACTTGGACCAGGCCGTGTTGATTGATTGGGCGCACCTCGGTTCGTTCCTCTCTCTTCTTCTCGACGGTTTGGGTCTTGTCCACCCCACTCCGGTCTTTGATTACTCGGTTCCGATTGCCACCGGCTTCCTGTCTCGTGTCGCGTCCGTTGGTTGCCTGCCCCACCACCAATCCCTTGTCTATTGAATGGCTCCGTTCTTAACGCATTCACGTTTCCTTCCCTCTTATTCTTCGGGGCATTGGCAAATGTTAAGTCATATCCTCCTAATGCGTTCATAAAGCTCTCTAAATTGGTATGGTTCGAACTTCGCAAGTTATTTTGGATCGACACGGGAAACTGACGTGTCAATAAACACATAATCTCTTGATCATTCATTGGGGGACGTAGTGTCCTACAATCTCCAACACGTTGCGTCGCATATTCCCGTAGAGTTCCCATCGACTGATTATAATAACCATTCATTAGATTTAGCTTCACATTCATTTGGATCTCATCGTTCCAATACCGCTCATAGAACCGGTCTTGAAATTCCTTCAGCGTTCCCGGAAATACATCAAATGTGTCGGCCCACGTCCGGGCATTCCCCTCCAACATCAAATACAAAAACTGGACCTTGCATTTTTCCGACGTGTTGATCACGGCTAGGTGTCGTTCCGCTGCCCGCATGAATGCGCATGGGTTTTCTCGACCATCTCCCGAAAACTTCAGTGATTTCGGAGGCGTAAAAGTTGGTATTCCGCCCGCAATGATCGGCGTTGTCCGGCATTCTTTGATTAGCTCCACATCAGATTGCAGGGATGATACTCTTTCTTCGCACATTCGTATAGTCCCCTGTATTTCTTCTTTGATTGATTGCTGTATCATTTTGGCGTCTTCTTCCCTTTTGCGCACCTCGTTCGTGACTTGATCCTGGATGTTCGCTCTCTTGCTCTCCGCCATCTGGATTTCATTCCGAATCTGGTTTTGTACCTCCTTGCTCTGTGCGGTAATCTTCACCTCAAGTTGTTGATGTAGGTCGGTTTTCAACTCCCCGCCCAATTTGTCAATCTGGGATTCTATCTTCTGATCCTGCTCTACAAATTTACTGGCGATGGATTGGTTTTGAATCTCGACCTGTTCCACTATCCTCTTCATTTTCTGCTGGGTTTCCTCGATTCGCTTGTTAAGAGGTCCTATTTGTGTTTTAATTTCCTCCATTAACTTTCCGTTCTGTTCCTCGATCTTCCCATTCAATTCTCCAATCTTTTCTTCGGTTTTTTTGCCCTGTTCTTCAATCATCTTAATTTGTTGTTCCGCCTTTCTATCCTGTTCTTCCAACAACTTCCTACTCAGTTCTTCTGCCGATTTCTCAATTCGTTCTTCAATCACCTTAAGCTGCTTTTCCGATCTTTTTTCTTGTTCCTCTGCCGTTTTAACAAGCCGGTCGTTAATCATTTTCATTATTAAGATCAAATCTGATGATGTCTTTGCTTGGTACTCCTGACTTGGGTTCCCTGCTACCTGGTTCATCGGCGTTGATGTGACTTTTACTTCTTCATCAAAACAATCGCCCGACGTGACATCTAATTTACTTCCGACTTCAGTGTCCCTACTATCCAGGAACGTACTTCCGCCGATTCCTTCATCCGAGTCTTCTACACGCTCTATCTTCTCATTCCGTTCTAACATCGCCTTTTGAGCCTCCATTTTGCTGCCGCAATCTAATCTCTCGTCTTCAACTGCTTCGTATCGTTCACTCATTTTTTTTCACTCGCTTTTGCAATGCTTCCGTGCTTGCAATGCCGCCCTCAGCTCATCTACGCTCGCAATAATACTGCAATTGTTCCCCAATTTAATTAATCTAATTCCCAAGTAATTGTATTGAAACAATGACCTATCAGTGATTCTAAGCATTAGCTGAATACACTATACGTTTTAAATTTTGCATGAAAACCACAATTGTATAGTCTACCATATGACCAACCCAATTCTTCACTACACAGTTACCACATATGACATACAAATATCCACTCTCTGCAAATAAATTTTAACATTACCCATGCACATAAATTCTCTACACAAAGATACCCTTCATGACACATCACGTATTTCCAAAATAATACAAATAACACTTCTAGAAAATTCCTGAAAACATTGGCATACAAAACTTCAATTCAAATTCACAACAATAATTCACAGTCTCATTTCACACACTCCTACAGCTTCCCTCAATAATGACACAAAAATATACTATATGCAACTTTCAAATATTAGCCCCCAAAATTCCAACAAATCAATATTAATTTCCTTCACTATTAATTACTTTCCATTCACTGCTAATAAACAATGCCCCTCTACACCTGGGCTATTCTCCTTTCGGATGATTCTGACAATTATCTTGTAAGATTCATGCCCATATGCTCAAAATAATTAGCATATACAATTTACACCAAAATGACATTAACTTCTCTTTTGCATTCATTAAACTTTCCTACAAATTCTACTAATTTCTTTGCTTTGTCCAATACTGAGAAACAATTCAATTAACTGGTATATGTTATCATGTACACACATAATTATTCTAACAAACACTATAATTATACACACTGTTTTCCCTTTACACATACATAATAGACTCTCTGCATACTGTTTCCTGGATTGACTGAATACACATTTAACTAAATAACATTTACATTCACAATTGTGCCTGTTCATAGCATGGCTTGAAAAACAATTTTGTGCTTCTAGCCAGTCACCCAGTTTGTTTTCACTAATAACATATAATTTAGTTTTGAACACTTAAAACATTATATTGCATTGCCTAGTCAAAGCAAACATTTAAAATACACCCTTGAAACGCTGCACTTAAAGATTTCTGTTAACACTATTTTTTTCACTTAATTATAAAATGTTTGTCCATAAACAATGAATGAGCACTGCATTACTAATTATAAACTTTTCTGGTTTTCAGTGGAGTACCCAACATGCCATATAAAAGATAAAATAATCAAGCAGTATGCACAGATAACACCAAACACCTCAACCAACTTATGCATTCATTTGAAGTTTACTTCTGTGTTCACAAATGCAATAATTTATACCCACCAGAATGAAACCAATTAATATTAGCACTCATTACATATTGTAGGATATTGGAATATACTCATGAATTTAACACACATTTGTTTACTTGGACATACTTAGTACATATCCCTGAAATTATTCTTAATACTACACCACCTCCTATAATTATATTTATTCCCTGATCCCACTGATTTTGTCCTAACATCTATGAATTGTTTACAATGACCCTGTTACACATGAAATTTGAGCAAGTTAACATTTACAACTGCACTAAATTGAAATTTTCTAGTTATTAGAATCTCTGTTTTCTTTCCAAAATTATTTTAAAAACTGCTTGAAAACGTTACGATAATTCAATGTACTCCGTACAATTTTAACAATTAAATCTTTCCAATGTTTGGTTATATTGTATCTTTCTCATGTTTGTTTATTCCCCAGAGCCACATTACTTATATTTGCAAGTCCTGACTGTTCGGGCGCCAACTGTGACGGACCGGGGTTCCGATCCTGTGCATAAATCCTGATTGAATCCTGATTGAAAGAGGCAAACTTTGAAAGCATGTTTTACTAGATAGTATTTCATATTTAACGGCATAAATCCAGATATTTAATACTTCACGTAACTTAATATCAATTAACATTTTGCAAATGTTAATTAATATTACCACTAATGCCGTTTCTTTTGAAGCAAAAACTAATACCAAAACTGATTTCTCACTCTTTCATAAATCGGGTATGTCTAAAAAATAAAAAGATAGAATATGGGTCAATTTCTATTTTTGTTTCAAACGAACATCACTTTAAAATTCCAAATATTATAGTTTTTTGAAAAATTTCCCGCCCCTCAAAACGTGCCGCCCTGGACGTTACCGCCCGTTCAGCCCATATGTTAATCCGCCCCTGCTTACAAATGAATGTAGAACGAACGTTAGGAATGAAGAATGTTAAGAATGAACATTGCAAATGAACATAGTCTTCAGCAGTAATGTCGAATCGTATTTTTCCGCCATTCTTGATAGGCCACTAGATGTGGAGAATTTGAGGAAGACGACGTCCTACTGAGAGAATTGCTGCAATTCGTATTTGGCACTTGCCGAGTCTGAAGATTTCATCGACGCGATCTGCGAGGTGATAATGTGCGATATGATAATGTGATAATATGTGAGATCCCATATGACAAGAACCTCTTAAATGCGGGGAATAGATCTTACCGGACTGGATAAAACGAGTGTGATGAAGTCAATACAAAGGTGTTCCAGCGGTGGAACAGGCATTGAAGGGTGCCAAGACTGCGTTACGATACTTAGAGACAGTGAACAATGCAGAGCACGAACTCTGGAAAAGGATATTATATATTATATTATATTATATTATATTATATTATATTATATTATATTATATTATATTATATTATATTTTATATTACTAGCTGACCCGGCGAACTCTGTTCCGCCTTAACAGCCAGTCCCATCTTTTTCTCGCGTCGCACTCACTGTGAGAAACTGTACTATCCTGGTTGCACTCGTGATAATAAAGCAATTGCAGATTTGTTTTTCTCTCAAACAAAGAAGAATTTTAAAAAAACGCTCTGATATTAAATAGATAATTAAAAAATCTATTACGTAGCAGAGCGTTTTTTTGGAATTGATTTTTGTTTAAGAGAGAAATACAAAGCTGTAATCATAGGGACCGGCAGTTAAAGGCAATAAATAAGCAGATTTCGGAATTTATTAAGTTAAATTGTTTATTAGAAAATACAAATAAAAAAATTAAGTAGGTTAATCATTCATTATTGTTCCTGTATTTTGGTGCATAGGTTGCACTCTTGAGTTAAGTACCTAGTGATACACGACATTTTTTGTTTTATTATCAGGCGCAAAAACAAACAACGCAGATGATCTTCCGACCCGTGAACATGCCACATATAATTGACCATGGGAAAAACATGGATATTCTAGAATCAAACCACAAACTTTCAAGGATTGGCCTTGTGATTTGTTGATGGTCATGGCGAATGCAAGACGGATCGGAAATTGAAGTCTTTTAAATTGAAACGTCATATCGGTTGGGATCATCGGAATCCTCGGAATGAGAACTTCCTCACCTTTAAATTTTCCTTTGAGTATCGTCGCGTAAATTACATTGTTCATCAATTTTCTAACCACCAAACGCGTACCGTTGCACAGTTTTGGTTGGTTTATGTTTCGAAGCATGATTACTACGGAGCCAACTTTTAGGCGTAAATTGTGCGGTGGTAAGCCATGCATATCCAAGGAGTTTAAAAATTCAATTGGATAGTTGGTGGCTTCATCTTCATTCGTGACGCAGTCAACAGGCAACAATGACCGCTAACATGCGAAATCACGCGAAAACGTGCGAAAACGTGCGAAAACGTGCAAAAACGTGCGTTCTCACACAGGAACGCTGTCGAACCGGATAAACAGTATTCTATGTCCGTCTCCTGGCTCTTAGCTTCCTGCTCACCAATTTTCAGCCAAATCGGTACAGCCGTTCTTGAGTTATAAATAGTGTAAATAACATGACTTTCTTTTATATATATATATATATATATATATATATATATATATATATATATATATATATTATATTATATTATATTAAGCCCGTACAATCCCTTTCGGGCAAAGGTCTCCTGGAAGTCAGGGGTAGCTTCTGAGTAGCCATCAGAGGAGCCACTTCTGATGTTTTGAGTTGGAAGTATCTGCTAAGCTTAATCAAAGTTTCTGAAGTTGCGTTAGCTGTAAGTTAACAACAATATTTTTTTATGAAAGGAGTAATCTTGCAAATAAAAGGAAGGAATCTTCTCGATTGTCAGTTATATTTGTATCAATAAAAGGCGTCTCCACTCTTTTTATGGCAATCATTTATTGGCAAATCACACGACGTTTCGTAACTTGGTTATTCCTCAGGTTACTAAACAATATGGGAAAATATAGAAACACTATCCTATACACAACTGAAAAAAATAATGTAGTTTAAAAACATTATTACAAAATGTCTCATTAGTAAAAGGTTAAAAGATTTAATTAAAATTCTATGAAAATAATTAAATTTTAAACAAGTAAGGACAAAATAAAAGTCATAAGAGACACTCACCTGGCTATGGGACTATGGAAAAACTGTTATTCCGTGATGTTACATCAGTGAAAACAAATGACACAGTTCGAGAACTCTATGAAAAATTTCCTTTGCACTTGACCCTAGAGGTACTATTAAAAGAACTAACAAGGCCCAGAAACCAGGTGTAATATCACTATGACGTAAGAATATGCAGTGTGAAAACTTTAACTACTAAAAATATCTGAACTTAATAAAATTGTATTTACCTGGGTCATTATTAATTTTATACAAGACATTATCGTCCACTACACTTACGGGACCAATGACCTTAGCTGTTTGTGTTCGGAATCACTAATAAATCAATCAATCAAGCGTAGTAAAAGTTCACGTCTTTCGATCCGGGTGCCCATCTTTGTGGCCGATTCTAAGAAGTGTTTGTCCATAGCAGTTTATTGTTCAAAGTCACTCCTGAATATTTTAGAGTTGCAGTCCAGGAAAACGCGGTTCCGTTAATGGTAATCGGTGGCGGGAGCTCTTCTCGTCGTCAACTGAATATTGTTACCTGATAATTGACCGAGCTGAGAGTAATGCCATTATTGTTGCACCTCTCGAAGAAAGCGATTACAGCATTTGGGAGGCTGTTTACAGCGCCTTTTGTTCTCGAAAGTTTAGTCTTAAGAGCCACTAGTGCACTAGGGCAGATAGTCCGCGTATAAATACTTCGGAATTTGAAGAATGATGCGAAGGTCATAGAGAGAAGGGCCCCATGGATTTTTTGTTGTAGATAATTGGAGTGGTACTTGACTTTGAAGGTTCTTTTGTTAAAAGACCTGGTTGTTAGGTAATAAATGTAGCGTGGGAGGAGGTTCTTGAATTTTTGAAGAAGGAGACCATGGTAGACTTTTTCAAAGGCAAAAGAGAAACGATAAAAAATTAGCTGGAAGGGAACATCGAAAGGTGAGAGATGAGATAGCTCCCATTGCTAGCCAAAAAGTTTGTTATGCCGACGAGTGACCCTTCTGGAATCCGAATTGAGTTAAGTGGATTGCATTTGCATCATTTAATTTTTCTCTAATGCACTAAAGAATGAGTCTTTCACATAGTTTGGAAACGTGTGATAGTAGTACGTTTATAGGACTATAATTTTCTGGATCGCTATTTTCGTTAAGTTTGCTGATTAATACTGCTATTTTCCAGAGGTTCGGAAAGTATTTTACACTGGTGCTCGCGTTTAATATCAGCAATGGAATTTTAATTGCGCTCTTCGATCGTTTTTAAGCATATTCCCTCTACTTCTGTCTGGATCGCAAAATTTCTGGGTAATGATAATTTTCAGTTCTTCTGTGAGTTCCTCTTTACTCAGGATTTTGAATGTTCATGTAAGGGATTTTTCACTCTCAAGGGCTAACGTTGGATGGTGAGTGGGGCAGTCCGCTATGTTTCGGCATGAATCGAGTATTGGCGCGAAAATTTCCTCGTTGCGTGTGGTGTAGTACGTCTCTGTGCCGTTTGTCGATTGCTATCACTGGTACTGCGGAGTTTCTGATCGTTTTCTGACAGGTTTAGGTACATCAACTAATGTCACTGCAATGCTTCTGACCGGCTGTCCTACGGTTCAAGTCCCAGCGATGGCATGATTTTCGACACTAGCTACGTAGATAGCTAGGTCGAGATCAACCGCTGTCTTGAGGAGAAATCTAGCTCTGTTCCGAGTTTTTTACGTGGTTGCTCTTTTCCGTGGTTTCTCCAATTAACACCACTTGAATTCCGGAGCAGTACCCTAACAAACGGACCAAGGACCGCGCGCGATCTTTCCGTCCTCTTCCATAACCTTTTCTCAAACCCTTACTTACATACACTTACACTCACATGCACTACACTACCACACTTGTAGGGAGGCCAGTCAGGAGTTTAGAGCTTGTCCTGGCTGGGGCGGTGACACGTTGATGGGAGATACCTGCTTGGGAAAAATCCTCGTAAGCCGACCTAGGTCGGCGCCGGATCTCTCCAATCAGAGTCGGAAAATCACTCCAACCTCCCGCGATAAAAACATACCCTACACTTACGGGACTAATTACCTTAGCAGTTGAAGCGTCCGGATTCACTAATCAATCAAAAAGTCAATGTTTTCTGGAATTTTTAGAGGTCGCGTTTATCTCCTACATCCGCCTGTTTTATGACTTTTCTGCCAATGGTATTGTGCCGTGTGTTCAGCAACCTCTTCTTGTGAAATATTCACTTTCTTTCACTTCTTTACAATGATAACAGTCTTCTCATTTTGTTGCAGTGATAACATTCTACGCCCTTGGAATAGTCTACAGTTTCTGTAGGCAGATGAAGAGAATGCATTCCTGCATCGGATAATAATGCAGTTTACCAAACTAAAGTTGTGCAGTAAACTGGTGGAAGTTAGCAAGTATTCTTCAAGTTGAACCTCGAGCGAGCTAAACGCCACAGTTACGAGCATTGTTGACTGAAGAATGTAAAACTACATATAAAGGCCAAATCCCCTGTTTCTTAGCTCATCGGTTCTTATTAGTTGTGGTTGACGAGAAATAAATATTTATCGGAATAACTGTTATTGTATCTATGATGTAAAATTATTTCTCCTCGTTCTTCACTATATTCTCTATGTGCATACAAAAAACTTTTACTCTTACCCTAAAGGAAATAAAAATATTCTCATAATATTCTTTCCCTTCGATCATACTCTTTTAGCATACAATAAGCGGTAACTTCAATAAAATTTATTGTAAGGAAGGGTGATTTCGTTACAGGTAAAAGAAATGCAGTCTTCTTGATCTATTGAGTCTGGAACTATATAAAATCAGCCTTTTTGTAATACTGGTATTGAAGTTGCATTGAGTGTGTCCATAACATGGTTTCTGAAACATTTCTAAATCATGATGAAAGAAGTCTTGTAATTACGGAATCGTAAGTTATTTATTGGTGATAAACTTTTAAAATTTACATTTTAAAATGAAAATTAAAATAGTTTTTTTCAAAATAGAAAATATTTAAATTATTTAAATTTTTGTTTGAACATCATTTGCATTTTTAATGTTAATCACGTTATATTAGTTATACACTGTTGCTTTCCCAGACGATTTAATGTACTATGATCAGTGGTGTAGATACTGAACAATAACGCAAAATTCGAAACATTATACACACGTAATAGTAAGTAAAATAATAATCGCTCCAACGAAGGAGGCAAATTTCCCAATTTTTTTTTCAAGTGAAGTTCGAATGTAGAGTAGGGCGTTCGTTTCTCAGTGAACAATACTATTCATATGAACTCATTAACTGGTGTCGACCGAAGGAAGTCCAGTCAATTGTCATCTGGAATACTTCGTTATATTATCGCCACAAGTCTCTATAAACTAATTTAGCACATGAACCTAATACAATGCAGATATGTGCTGAACTTCCTATATCACGACAGAGTGGGTACTTGCCTCTAATTTCTCCTTTACTCCCAAGACAACCGACTTGTGAGCAAATAGCGCAATAGCTCAGCTCTTGTTCTCACGCGCGAATGGATATATTACTTATGATTATGTAAATTTCACATCGAAATAAGATATACTAGGTTTAAGACCGAATTCAACTTTTTATATTTTTAGTAGGTAGTAAGGATGCATTGTTTCTTCTGCCTGTGATCTGGGATTCCCGCGTGACCAAGCAAGGAATCCCGAACAAGAGATAAACACATTGACCACCTAGTGTGCTGCGCTCTCGTGACCATAAGGGTCATTTGCTCAGTCTCACTTCTAACAATATGCGACACAGCATAAAGCTATGCGCAATATAGTAGCATGCTACACGCGATAGCGCCAAAACGTCGAATGCGAGCCATTAGTAGCTTCGATAAATCGCAGGATCGCACGCTCAGGTAGCCTAACCTGAAGTTGCTCCACTGAACACAGATGTCTCACGACAACAGGTGCTTTTCTTCTCGCGCGCAACTGTCACTGTCAGTCTCGTAGTTGTTTATATAAGATACGTTCCACGTAATATCCTTCCCAGCCTTTCCAACCTCCCGTAAACCATCTTCCATACTTATTACATTGACTTCGGGACTTTTAATTGTAAGTTGAAATCAGTGGGGATGAACCCATATTTCAACGTAATAGGTATATCCCCATGCAATAGAAGTATTGCAGCCTCGGACTTTTCCAATGGACTTTGGGGTGCTTACTAAAGAAATGAAAGGGTGTCAAGCAATATCGCCCGTCTCTTGTCGCATGAAGTGGCAGAAGTCGGGCCGGTGGCCGAGATCGCTAAGGCCGTAGTGATCTCGGACCGAAGGGTCGTGGGTTTGAGTCCGGCCTCGGGTATGGTTGTATTTGTGTTCGTCCTTTCACCCCTTATCATTACCATACCGTTAACTCCAACAATGACCTAGATGTTGATGTGACCTTAAATAACCAAAAAGAAAAGCGGCAGAAAGCTCTTTGGGGCAGAAGTATATTTATTCCACAAGAAAGAAAATATGTATGATAAGATATGAAAATGGGTGAAGGTGGCCTCATTGCTAAAGATGCAGTGATTGTGGAGGTAAGTGTCCATTGTCTCAATAATTATTAAGCGCTTTATACATATTATAAGCAGTAGTAATCACTACAAACATCTTTACTTTCCTTTCTTTTGACTTTGGTGGCGGCTTGCTTACGTGACTGGCGTGCTCCAATATTTAACAAATTTTCATTTCTTTTCTACATTTCAAGTACCTTTTGTTGTTAAAATGTTTTCTTTACTTATTACAGAAGTTAAGTCGATTGTACCTTGCAAAAGGTAGAAGATTTTTTCTTTCTTTATATTGGTATTAGTAAGAAAACTTCACGTTTTCCACCTCGAAATACTTCGGGAAAAGTTTTGGTAGCCAAGAAAGCTAATTATTTAACATACCTACAACTGTACTAAATGTTCAAGAAAATGGACTTCTTGCTTCAAATTGACTCAACTCTCATTCAGTCAGTTCGCCATTCCAAACATTATTCATGATTCTAAATTCATTAAAAACCGAGATCGATACACATATTTGAAATAATTCTAAATTTCGAGCCGATTTCAAGCATTTTCTTGCAAAACGTCTGCTCCAATTGTGATTAAAAATTAGCCCTAGTAAGTCGTAGAATTCTCCCCATAAAATAATATTATTGAAACATATTTACACGTTCTATGTTTTAATTTTTAAGTACTGAAGTCATTATTCTAAGAAGTGACCATTTCCCTCGCACGGTGAACTTCTGGCAACCCCATGATTTATAAGTGTAGAAAAGATAGTTTGAGGTTTACAATAAAATAGTTTGAGCAAGATACTCTTTTCGATGAGTCAGATGTGGTTCGCTGATGGTAAAAGTTTATTGTAGACAATTACTTTCGTCTTTATCTCCACCCATCTTAAGTTATCTACCGCAGTATATTCAGTTTCTTCAATCGTTTACTTTTCGCATGAAACAATAGATATTTTGTTAAAATTATATAATAATGTGGGAGAAATGGTAGTCGGAATAGAAATAAACTCGTCGTTGAAATATAAAAAGATAATTATATTCTTGAAATACTTGAAGAACAATACAAATAAACTATATCCCGACAATTCACAACGTGTTCATCTCGGCGTTACTTGCGTTCGAGTGTCTTGTTTACGCTCGTCGTCAACCGACTTGGTCCTGCCGCCACGCCATCTTGCGCCTCTACCGGGAACCCCAAAAAATCCGCCTGATTTGAATCGGTTCCCACATTCGGCCGTCCTGACTATCATCCGGCTCGGATGATGAGTATCCGTCTGGCCAAGCTTGCATATACTCGGCACACGTAGTGGTGGTTCGTGGCCCCTCGTTATCTCCGACCTTGCTGACATCGTATGTATCATTTGGTTTGACCATTGTAATTCGGTAGGGACCCAGATTCTTGGCTTTGAGTTTTAAAGCCGGCCCGAATTGCGTCCGCTTGATAGCCACTAAATCGCCGACTTTGTATACTGTAGCTTCCTTACGACGCTTATTAAAATCAGCGCGATTTTCGTCCTGGACCTTGAAAATCTGTGCTTTAGCTTCTTCTCGTATAAGGTTGCGCTCTTCTTCGACATTGTTAATTAGCTCTTCTTCCAATAACTCCTTGATACGAATATCAGTCTGATTGCGCATCCTTGCGCCAGTCATAAGTTCGAATGGCGTCCTTCCAATGCTCCGGTTATAGGTAAAATTCATGGCCCGTTGAACAGCTGGTACCACTTTGTACCATTTCTCCGGGTCGTCAATGGAAAGTTTCGCGATGATAGAAGCAATCGTTGAATTGAGACGCTCAACTTGCCCATTGGCTCTGGGCAAGCCCGTCGTTACCATTATGTGTTTAATTCTTTCCGACGTGCAGTAGTCCTGGAACTCTTGTGAACTAAAAGACGTGCCTCTATCAGTGATCACTTGAAGAGGATTACCGAACGTAGTCTTCTGAAGTTCCATCTTTGAAATTGTGTCCCTCGTCTTCGTTGTCTTTACCGGGTGGAGCCAAACAAATTTCGTGAATGAATCGGCGATCACTAGAATATGGTTGTAGCCCTTGTTGGTAGACTTCAGTGGGCCGATGTGATCCATATGATAGGTATACAACGGTTGACTCTCCTTGAACAGCGGGTGTAAAAGTCCTTCTTTCTTTCCCGATTTGCGATTCACTATCAAACATGTTACACAGTTGGATATGACTCGACGCGTTTTCTCAACTAGTCCTGGAATGTGGAATTCCTGTTTCACTTCCTCTTCAGTCCTCTTGCTTCCGTAATGACCCTTTTCGTGTGCAGTTTTTATTATTTCCTGTTGCATGGTGCGTGGAACAACCAGTAACTCTTTTCCGTCTTCAAATTTGAATAAGAGTCCACTTCTCATCACAAAGTTGTCGTACTTGCCCTCCCTCAGGATGCTCATTATAGCGAGCAACCATTCGTCTTCGGCTTGTGCCCTTTTGATCCGCGCAGTCAAGCTATCAGCAAAGTTGAAATTTATAGTCATGCAGCGACTCAAAGCATCTACATGCTTCATCCTGTGTCCTGGTCGATGTTCTATCGTGTATGAGTATTCCTCCAGAGCTAAGGCCCATCTAGCGCCTCTCGGTGATAAGTCCTTTTTGCTCATAGTCTTCTGGAAGGCTGCACAATCAGTAACGATTTTAAAATCTATTCCCAGTAAATAGACTCTAAATTTCCTCAATGCTTTTATAACGGCCAAAACTTCGAGCTCATAGCTACTGTACTTTTCCTCTTGCGTCGTTGTTTTCTTACTCATAAGAGATTGGATGTAGCTTTTCGTCGTCCGGAAATTTCTGTAATAATACAGCTCCATAGCCATACTTACTTGCATCTGTATGCAATTCGGTTTCGTACTTCTGATTGTAAATCTTCAACACAGGGTCAGATGATAGACTATCCTTCAGTTTTTGAAAAGCCTCTCTTTGCTCAGCACCAAATCGGAATTCTGTATCATCTCTGAGTAGATCGCTCATTGGTTTCGCGATTGTACTGTAATCTGGGATAAACTTTCTAAAATACCCCGTTAGACGTAAAAAACTCTGCACTCCGGTTATATTCTTTGGTTCTCGGAAATTTTGAACAGCCAATGTCTTGCTTGGAGAAGGTTGAATTTGTCCCTCCTGGACTACATATCCCAGGTATTCAACTTTTCTCTTTAGAAATTGACATTTCTCAAAGTTCAATTGTAGACCGTATTCCCTGGCGACGTCTAATACCAACGTAAGTTTGCGTAGAGCCTCTTCATCATCTTTAGCGGGAACAATGATGTCGTCCATATATACAAAGCAAACACCGTCCCTCACTAGTTGCCAAAATATACTATTTATATACCGTTGGAATACTGCAGGAGAATTTGTAAATCCAAACGGTACCTTTAAGAACTGGAACTGTCCTGAATGAGTCACGAATGACGTGTATTTTCTGCTGCTGTCTTCGACGTCCACATGAAAAAATCCGTTTCTGAGGTCCAACGTACTGAAAACTCGGGCGTCCTGCAATTTATCAAGCAAATCGTCGATAAGGGGTAAAGGATAGCGGTCCTTCACCACGATCTTATTCAGCCTGCGATAATCAATGCAAACTCTTGATGATCCGTTCTTCTTTTTCACCACGATTACTGCACTGGCATACTCTGATGAACTCGGTTCTATTATTTTGTCATGAATCCAAATTAGCACTTGATTGTCCACCACTTCTTTTTCTCGAGGCGAAAGTCGTCGCGGTCCGCAGTGAACTGGCTCTTCATTGTTCACTAAGATCTTCATCTTGACATCAACAGATTTGGTCTTCTCCGGAACATAGTTTGCTATTAAACCTTGAACTTCCTTTTTTATCTCGCTTTTGACCGAATCTCCTATATCCAATTCTTCTTTATTTACAGCCTGGATGCACATGATGTGAGCTTCTAATTTTGGTTTCCGTAGGGTGACACCATTTCTGTTTATGAGCACTTCCGCTTGGTCAAGAAGCTCGTTTCCAATGACCATTTCGAGTTTCATGGTATCTGCTGTAACCACGTATACGTCTGTTGTAAACTGCTCACCATCAACGACGACAGTTGTTGAAAAGTATCCTTGAGGACACACGAAGTTCTTCCCAAATCCGCTCAGGATCATATCCGTTTTGACTAGTTTCGGAGCACTCAGTGAATCGTAAATGTCTTGTCGCAGCAAGCTAACTTGACTTCCACAATCGATGAGCGCCTTTACCTTCCGATTAGCCAATTGTACTTCTTTAAATTTGCAATTATTCGCGTTCCTTACAATGGCACTCATGCTTTTCGACTGTCGCGGTTTCCTTTCCTTTGGGCAATCAGCTGAAATGTGACCAAAAGCGTCGCAATTGAAACACCTCTTCCCCTTTTCTTTGTGTTTACAGTTGCTCGAAGTATGTCCGGTACCACCGCAATTGTAGCATCGCTTGTCCGCGTCCTGAGAAGTGCCCTTCGATTTATTACCATCGTCGTTCTTCTTGTCTTTCTCGTCTGTATTCTTCGAGTTCCACTTGTGATCATTCTTGTTTGTCTTCTTAGTTTGGACCTTCATCACTGCCATCTCGTAATGTTTCAGCTTGACCTTGAATTCTTTTATGTTGTCTACTCCATATAGCAGAAGTTTCGTTCCTGACTCGTCTTCAATTCCGTCGATTATATATTGTATCAATGATTCGTCATCTATATCACCTCGGCTAGCAATCTCCCTCATGACGAGAAAGTATTCCTGTAAAGATTCTTCTTTTTTCTTCCTTCGTCGATTCAACAACCGATGAATTTCTGCCGTGCTTGTCTTAACATCAAACTCTTCCTTCAAAGCTTTCTTCAGGACGGTCCACGATGTGATTCCTTTCTCGCCCTGGATAAAAAGTTTGGCTAGGCCTTCGAGTGATTTCTTAGCAAAAACAAACTTTTGTAGACTGTCCCAGCCCATCAAAACAGCTGTCTCTTCGAAATCAGTGATCCATTTTTTTACTGGATATCCATCACTACCGTTGAAGGTCTTGAGTGAACCTTCAATATCACGAAAAGTCAATGAAAACTTTGGCTGCGTACGTACAGAAGCGACAGAGCGCGCATCATCACTATTATCCGAATCGTTTTCTTCCTCGTTGTTAATAGCACGCAGCTTCTGCTCAAACTCGAACGTCAACTTCTTCAGTTGGGCTGCCCTTTTGTCATCTTGTTTTTTCAGGTTGCTTAATACTCCTTTCTTATATTCGTCTTCTTCATTTTCTTCTTGCTTGATCTCGGTCTCGATTTTCGACGCCAACTGTTGCAGATCTCCCAGCATTTCACATATATCGTCGATCATTTCGTCTTTCGTCCCACTGTTGATACAATGAATACTGCATATAGCTCCCAGATCCGCTTCCGAAAATGTATCGTGAATGAACGACTTTTTCATCTCTTCATCTTTAGATCCGGACTCGAACGTAAAACCGGAAAACTCTCTAAGCCTCTTTCTGTTTTTTCGATCCTCTGGCATCGTTTTAAAAATCAAGTTATGCAACGTTTTAATTGCTTTTACCGGCGCAGAGGTTATGTTCTTTTCTATTTGTTCGATTTCTCCCAATGTCGCCATCTTCCAAAAATTTTGCGAACTTCCTGTCGAACAGTCGGTAACGTCGATTACAATCGGTATTTTATAAAAACAGCCTCGTGGTTCAAACCTTCAATTGTGCGAACAAATGTATGGAAACAGCAAAAATATTCATACAATTTGTCTTATTTGCATCTACTCACGTATCTTCGAAATTACATCAATTCTCGTCAAGCTTTCGTCGGTGAATTACGTCGTTTTTTGAGGTTATAATGACCTTCACTCGTCGTCTTATTCCAGCCTATCGTCGTCGCAACTTTGAAAACTGGCCTTCAATTGGAATCCCTCGTCGTTTATTCCAAATTGATCGTCGTCGGCTGGCACGTCGTAATGCTTTCAATGTTGCGAAATGGCGGCCGTGAAAAATTCTAGTCGTTTCTCGAAATCCAGTTCAATCCCGGCTGAGCCCCCAAATTGTGGGAGAAATGGTAGTCGGAATAGAAATAAACTCGTCGTTGAAATATAAAAAGATAATTATATTCTTGAAATACTTGAAGAACAATACAAATAAACTATATCCCGACAATTCACAACGTGTTCATCTCGGCGTTACTTGCGTTCGAGTGAGTTGTTTACGCTCGTCGTCAACCGACTTGGTCCTGCCGCCACGCCATCTTGCGCCTCTTCCGGGAACCCCAAAAAATCCGCCTGATTTGAATCGGTCTCCCACA
>BLKR01002333.1:0-150000 GCA_011170035.1 Teleogryllus occipitalis
AATAAGTAGTAGGATAATGGATCACGGGATCTGTCAATTAATGAATTACATTAGTTTGCCAACGTTTCGGAATATTTAATTCCTTCATCAGGGCTAACAAACAAAAAACACAATCACAATAAATAAGGACAAACTCTTCTGAACAACAACATAAAAAACATGAATGAACATACATGTAGAAAAATAATTACACAGATAACTAAATAAATAAATACATTATATACTGTATATCTAAGTCAAGGTCATATAAAGGATACATGCATACAAGCATACAAGGATTTTGTCAAATTAAAATTTTCGTACGTCATCTGCCGTCCATGCGTTGTGATTCTAATGCTATTTACACTAGCAATAGGTTTCCGCAACATCTTTCAGCAATTTGTTGCTGTTTCTTGCGGTCATCTTTACACTAGCAAGAACAAGACGGGGCAATATGTTGCCAGAAAGTTGGGAGGAAGATCTTCCCGACAAGATATTGCCGATTGTTTTACATTAGAACTTTTTCTTGCCGTGCTTGGTGATGCCACGAGGAAAATGGCGCGTCAACTTAAGTGAGGTTATATCTCACTCCGACATGGCTAGTAGAAGGGAGAAGATGCGAGTCGTGGTCGCAGTTATTGTTGACGGTTGTTTACCCCGTGTTTGCTGCAGTTTCGTGACGGGCTCTACAATCAGTCATTCGCGTGTTTCTAAAATGGAAGTGACGTGAAATGCAGGATCTAAAATGGCGGGTCGCTGCTCCCTCCGCACTGCTGATTTTCGATTAGACCTCTGAGAAAAGTAACACTACCATTTTTATTAGGCTGAGTTTCGTTTCAACCGTAATGTTGAGGACGCACTTAAATTTTAACAGTGGAAAATGCAGAGAAGTGGTGTATGTTAAATAATGACAATACTAACCCAAGCTTCCTGAGTATTAACAAACGTAGTTGGATATCTTGTTTACTCTTAATTAATAGTACTTACTGATACAGATATTTGTAATGTTTTGTTTTCGTCCGTACGGAAGTCAGGCGATGTTTACACTCAACGGAGCTCCGTTATTACAACGAGAAATCAGCCATGTGCAGCACTTGTTGGTAATGACTACAGTAGTTTGCTGTTGTAGAATCTTGAGCGTTTTTTTCTTTCATTGTTTGAGTATGAAATAGTACACTCACTGTGTGTAGTTCCGATTTGCCGCAGTTTAACGTTTCTTATCTACGTGCAGAATGTGCGTCATGAGTGCGTAACATGTTGACTTTCTCTTACAATAAGACTGTTAGTAGTGAGTTAATTACACGAAGCTCTGTTTCTACGATATTCGACGTCACGAAACAAATAGGTATATCAGATTGTGATCTGTTTTTAGCCTATGAGGGGGTTCTACAGAAAACGGGATTGGTCTGAATTTATGACACAAGCTGACTGTTCAACATATTGATGATCCAAGTACTCAATCGAACATTTACTTGTCGTTAGCTTATTTTATCTACACAAAGTTAGGATCTGTCTTGTTGCCAAACAACTCGTAGACACACACCAGCTACACTTCCTGTGATAACTCCCTCGTGAACCCGTTGTGGAAGTCCGTTTGCGGGGAGGATGCTTTGATTCCGCTTCCTACAGCTCCAAACCGCAGAGACGTCATTTCAAACAGCTGTGGAAATCTGTTTACAAAGAACTAAAGTGCAATGAAAAGTGAAACTAGAATGCGCAATAAAGTATCTGGTGCCCCTTTGTTCATTTGCATTCGTAGCTAGTGTAATTGAGCTATGTTACGATCAAATAAGGTAAGCACCTCCTTGTGAGGTGGTGGGAAAGGGATAATATACGCTTTTGGGTCGATACTATTAATTTGAATACTTTAACGTGCAGAAGCGACGTCATCTCAGATATTTGCATGGAAATAATGTACACGTAATTTTCTACCTGTCAATGAATACATTAAACATACGTGGAAATACCTTTGACTTCTCACTTCGTTTTACGCGATTTCCGTATTTGAAAGTATTATGAAATGCATGTCCGAATGAATTAGTGATATAGGAGTACCAGTCGAGGTGAAAGAAATTTGAAACATGTCTTCATTTTAAATATATGCCACAGCAGGATGAACGATTAATGTGTAATTATTTACTGCCGTTGTTGCATATGCGCACTCCAGAAAGGACATTATACGTTCGTATAGTACATAAAACAAAAAAAAATGTTTGGAATAAAAGATGTGAAGTGTTTCTTTTGTTTCACCTACTGTTGTGACTCGTGGCTTTGTGAACCGATTTCACAATAGGAGTGACAATAGCGGTTGGGAGGGGAGCGTTAACCCTACATCAACCAAAGAACTTCATTTGTCCTCACCTTTTCACAAACATATTTATCCGAAGAATTTCTTGCTTTGTAGTGGAGATTTTGAGATATTGTTTCTAACATGTATGATGTGGTATATTTTAGTTCGTAATGGAGTGTATTGTAGTATATTCCAAAGACGATAATCAAGTATACTTCAGTAGTGTAAGCTTGGGAGCAACGCTCAGGAATCTGGGCTATGGGTCGTTGACACTTTAGCAACGAGCCTCGTATATAACGCTCCTTGTGCTGTTGGTAGATGCTTTGTTTGCGAAAGAGCTCCTGTTGGTTGTGCTGGATATACGGTGATGCACCCTTATATTACTATTTTATTTCGGTCTGGTTCTATCTGCATTGGCTCAGAAGAAAGCTCTTCCGTTGAGGTTGTTGACAGAACACCTCTTAATCTCTAGGAACTATAGCGGAGGCTTAAAGCTGTGTCACAAGATTTGCACATGCATATAGCAAAGATTGCCGTCCTAGATAGACTCTCCTGTGGGGAAGTCGCCAAATTTTAAAAAATTGGCATAATGAAGCATCGCACAATTTTTGTGACTTTATTTTCTGTTTTAGTGAATAGTAAAAGTATTACATTACTTACTAAACTGCACAAAGAGTAAATTGTAAAGTATAATGAAGGAAATAAATAAAAAATATATTTGGAGGATTTTTTTTGAAAATTGCAATAAAAATATATTTGTATTCGCGCAACTATATTTTTTTCTTAAAAAACGGTGCAAGCAATAAAGCCGATTTGCTGATTTCGTAAAAATAGTTTTCGTTTAAAATGCTGAATGTAAAATGTATTTTTATTTACAGATTTACAGTTATTTGGTTCGTATTTAATTGAGAAATTGAATGTCTTTCGTTACTACAGAAAATTAGTAAAAACTAAATTTGTAAATAATGCAAAGGGGTTCGAGGATGGGATAGAAGCCCCAAGCGCCCATTGGAGTTGCTAGTTCGTATTCGACAAATAATGTTGACGTATTACTTTTCTTGGCAGCAAAACGATACCACAGTTATTGTCTCCTATGAAAAACTACGTCATTTCATATGAGAGAAAAATTCATTTTTAGCATATTTTCAAGTCCGTGGGCTTACTTACGACGGCAGGATTTTCGACACAAGCTTGCCAACTAGGTCGAATTCAGTCGCTGTCTGGAGGAGAATTCTAGCGGCCGGCTGCTCTGATCGGTAGTTTTCCGTGGTTTCTCCGATCAACACAGGCGAATGCCGGAACAGTACTCTAACAAACAGACCACGAACCGCGCACGATCTTTCCTTCCTCTTCTTTATCCTATTCTCACCCCTTACTCACACTTACACTAACATGCACTACACTACCACACAAACAGGGAGATCGGCCGGGAGGTTAGAGCTTGTCCCGGCTGGGTCGGTGCCCCGTTGGTGGGAGATACCTGGTTAGGGAAAAACCGTGCAAGCCTACGGTAGCTATCTCATCATCCATCGGGGGAAGACGTTACCTCACGAGAAAAAACATGCACTACACTTACGGGGCTAATGTCCTTAGGGGGTTGACCCGCCCGGAATCAGTAACAATCAATCGTCCAGTCCATGTATCATCATTTCCCGCCATAATCACCCTTCTACATTGAAAGGCAGAGGCAAACCATCAGCATACCCACACCTGCCCGGGGAAGAGTGAGGAAATGCACATCCTCGGTTGCCCGTGCTTTGAAACCAGTGTGATGAGATCCATAGTTTTAAGTGTAGTCGTACAGCGTACACATTTCATACGCAATCACTTCATAATGATTGATGCAATCGGTTTGTTTATGTTCATTTATTCTCAACGTGGCAGCATATATATTGTAATTAATATTGGGGTTGTTCCGACATCTTGAAAAACCCCTACCCAGCAGTTTTCACGTGTCAGTTTGAAGCTACATTTCTTTTTTTTTTTAATTTATTTATTTCTTCCCGTTCGACTTTCGTCTTTCGGGGATTTTGACGGGTACAATGTTACATTTCCAGAACCCAGCAGAGTATTATCTTCCTCCGTACCGCAGCCCGTATCTTAAGACGCACTCATCGTTCTTCCCTGGGCTGGCTCGTTGCGTGCGGAGAGTCCGGCCTCCTGGTTTCATGGTTAGGGGGCTCGCCGCGGGGAACACCTCGGTGCACCCCACCCCCCCCGCACTTCGTCCCCCTCCACCTCCATCCCTCCCTGCCCGTCTCCGCCCTCTCTGCAGTCACGTGCATCGAGGCGTGTTCGTTCCCGCGGCCTATCTTCGCACGCTGCATTTATCACCGCAGCCGGCGCTGTCTCACCCGCTGCGAGGCGAGGCCAGGCCCACCTTTCGCCTCAAATTGTCGGCCCACACACGGAAGGCAAACCGCACTCCTCGGGCGAAGTCAAATTTGGGGGATAAAGGAATCAGTAGTTAAGCCTATTTTACATCGTCTTTTTTTCGTAATTTTTCTGTACAGAGAAGATATAGAAAAGGAAAGTTTGTTTCTGTGCGGTAGTGTTTCAATACCGAAACTCTTGCATCAATTCCATCCAATCTGATCCGTCACTTTTCTCTACCGATGAAAAAGAATGAAAAGATATCCATGTAAAACGGGCTTTATAAGCAAAATTAAAGACTTTCTGGATTATAAAGCTGTGTGTAACGATTGGCATCTATTCATGAATCAGTTGGCTTTCTCTGTATTATTTACTTCCATGGAATTTCACAGTTAAGGAAATTGTTTTGACTTTTATTGATCTTTATTTTGTCTATTATGTCTTTATCGAGCATTATAATACTCTCAGAAAATGTAAATGACTTTTTTGAAATACAAATGATTCAATGTAAAACCGTTTATATTAATGTTTCTCATACGTGTTTGCGGTTCCCGGTAGGGCCAAAAATAGATATGTTCCCATTACAATCGTAGTACAATAGCTGTGTGACGAAAAGAAAGCTCAGGCAGACCCAAGTATGCTAGGTGAAGAAAATACGTCATGCTCGCCATATGTCACCTTTATTCCCAGCTGTTTATTTTAATAAAAAAGGAATAGCCTGGTAACACCGCTACCAAAAGTCGGATTAATCCCATTCTAAAATGCTAAATACGTACATTTCTCGAATTGCGATTTATGCCTTGAACATGAAATCTAAAAGTAATCGTGATTGAAATGTTCTAAAGCTTGTTCTAATGAAACTATACATTAGGAATCCCCTCAATAAATCTTAATCGGTGTAAAAAACGCATTTTACTTTATTAAAGAATTCCGTGCGTTCTACGAGAACCTTGAAACCCGTAAACCTACTGCCCAAAAATTCACCGAAGTGAAACTTTTTTGTTTGTTTTGCGTATTCCAAAAGATATTTTAAATATTGAACCTGGATTCTTTGGTTGTATTAAGGGTTTTTTATTGATTGGTAACAAATTGAATTATTCCGACGTCTGTGAAACTGTTGGCATTTCATGCAACATAATAGACAATTCCATACTATAATTTTGCGTAATAGACACAACGACTAAATTCATTAGTTCACACTACTACGTTATTAATTTTGGTGTATCGTTGCAGTTAATGTAAACGACGTTTCTCTCTAGCATTGGTAGTTGACCCATTTAATTTCGTGGGTGGGTGGTTGACGACTCGTGAACGGTGTTCGTGTTTACAGCGTGCAGAATATAACTCCCGTTAATACCTTCGTCGTCATGGTGTTTATGACCACTAACTCAACAACGATAAGCGTTCCGCCATTGGGAAATGTGAATTGACTAGTTCGTAAGAGTTAGCGTGTGTGTTCACTTCGGTCGACGCCTTCACGTACCAACACCTGATTTCTTTTGTATTCTTTGTTTTTGGATATTGCACGTTGAAGTATCAGCCTATTTTTCCGCTCAGCTCAAGATACATCGTGGAGAGTCTTGTTGTACGTTATCTCGTTCTCTTTCTGATTGATAAGTTTTATCGACCACATCAGTATCAAAATATTTGATGACATTTGTGTTTACATTTCGTGATATAAAGTAAGTATTAAGTCACCCTAGCCTTAGAGGTTTTATAAAGGATATTACGGCTACTCGGTTGGTTTCTTAAAGAGATTTGGAAACTCAATAAGGTTCAACCGATTTATGATTTGCAGATATGCAGTAAATCTCTTTTAAAATAGGATTTATTCTTACCTTTGTTATAGTGTTGTTGTTGGATCCATATTTTGTGGTCCTTGTTTGCTTATGCTCATTTTTGTAATGGCGGCTCCGAAGACTCGAATACTGTACTTGCACCAGATATCTCCCCATTTCGTCCAAGAAGTGTTACCCTCTCCTCAAATCAATGGGTACATTCTTCTCCAGTAATTCCTTCCAGGATCTTGTGAGAATAGTATTCTCATAAGAAATATTATCTTCTAAACAATATTCCATTCCTAAATTTGAGATTTATTTGTATAACTCAAATGGCGAACTAAAAGATCGAGAATATTGGTGTAAGAAGCACGATACGATGTCATGAGTTATGAGTTGTTCGTAATCAGTAAATACCGGATTTTCATGCAGTGAAACTATCTAAAACTTGCAGTAAAAACACCAAAACGTGCAAAAACATGCAATAAACAATCGAAACTCTGCAAAACGGTGCTATTTAGCGTAAAAATTCCAGTTAATCCACATATCAACTTATTTTATATTTTGAATGTGATATTTAAGGCGAATGAAATATTATGATTTTAGTGTTTTTATTATAAATATGTTTGTACATATTGTTTAAACAAACCATATTTGACATTTTAAATATTATTTGCACACAGTTAAATTAGCATAAAATACAAAAGTAAATAAACAAATTGGAAAATACAAATGTACCTTCAGAAATAAAAAAAATAATTAAGTTACAGAAGAAATGTTCATTGTTTTCATTTTAATTTACAATTATATATATTTCCAAATTATTTTCTAAGAAATTATATCTTCTATCAACTAATGTTTCAAGTAGAAGAAACTTCTTCTATATTTACACTCTTGTCTATGGGCCGAGCATCACTTACGTACGTGTGCACGCAGCTAAAACCGGTCAAAAACTGCGTTCCTTCTCTCTCGTACCTCACAGGGTCTGTTCCGAGAAATTCGATGAATTTGAAACGCAGTGCGCTCGCCACTAAGCTTCGCGCCCGGACAGACAGTCAAATGTGACTCGCGCATGCAGTCTCGTATTGGTAAGTTCAGCGAAGACTGACAAAACGGATATAAACTTTAAACTTTAACGCTATTTGGACTTCCATTGTTTTTCATGGTCCACACACCTGCCCCTCCTTCTCGCTCTTTTTGCCTCTCCCACTCTCTCTCTCTCTCGCTCTCTCTCTCTTTACATCTCCCCCTCCCTCTCTCTCTCTCTCTCTCTTTACATCTCCCCCTCCCTCTCTCTCTCTTTACATCTCCCCCTCCCTCTCTTTCTCTTTACTTCTCCCCCTCCCTCTCTCTCTCTTTACATCTCCCCTCTCTCTCTCTCTCTCTCTTTACATCTCCCCCTCCCTCTCTCTCTCTTTACCTCTCTCTCTCTCTCTCCTCACACCATCCCGCGCCGCTCGCTCATCCTGACCCCGCGTCTCACAGCAACGCCCAACAGCAATGAAACCCAGGTGGATTGGGAATTACATTTAACTGATGCGCCATCTAGTGGTGTAGCACCATCTAGTGAAGTTACAACAAAATGAACAGCATAAAACCTTGTACATGGAAAAACCCGTAGATGAAGCAACTTTCGTAGAGCTGGGTCAAACTGTGTCGGAGTACATCGACTTGGAACACACCAACATCTATTTTTTATGTACAGATTTGTAATTCACTTTTTCATTCTTCTTGTAAATTTATTTATTTTTATGCCCCAAGATTTTGTATTTTTCTAATTTTGAAATAACTTCTCGCATTTTGGCTACTGATGCGAAGAGCAGTGAGTCTAGGAGGAAAACTTGTCGAAAATAAACAAAAAAACAGAGAACCCATCCTGCAAACCGCCAACACCAACGTCCCAACCGTGTGAAAGTTAACATGCACGTGTACCCCAGATGTTGAGGTAGCTGCAGCAGGCAAGCGCGAGGACACACACTTGCCTGGTGCAGACGAGAGAGCTGCAAACAAAACGAGAAAGTTCAGATGTCAATTTGCACGTACATCACTCTTTCTCAACTGGCCTTGAATTTCTTGTCCATATACGAGTGTGTGACGAAACCAGAATTTGTTTGATAGTAGAAATAGTATACCGACGCTCCACAAACCTTTTGAACAAATGTATATGTAGGATATGAATTTTTAATCAGTGAGTTATGCAAGCATTTAGGACCTAAATCTTATATGAAATGTGACCTTAAAAATTAAAATATGACTTCATATATAAATTTATTTCAAACACTTGTTGATTTTTTTAATATGTCAAAATTTCAAAATATTCACACCTAGCACTTTTTTTGAAATGTTTCATGTGACTAATAATCGCGAAGAAAAGCGCACTCAAACCTATCCAAGCAATAAAATCTTATTTATTCGACTGAACACTACTTGTTTAAAATATTCCAACGTATTCTCAATTTTCAGTTTCTCTAGAATTGCCAGGTTGACAAGGAGCATTTTCAGATTTTCCATCTTCAAACGCCTACAGTTGTCGCTAAAGGTAGTTTCGTAATTGGAAAAATCTCTCCACGTCACATGATATTACACGAGCACATTTAAATTGGGTGGGTCATCCCATTGCAGCTTTGCTTAATTGTCTTCAAATATTGCGACTTTCTCGGAAATGTCTCTAATTTTGCACATTAATATCTAGGTTTCCGCTGGAGAACACTACAATTCGTTCTTTATTTTGTCAGCCACGTGATCACAAGCTCGACCCAAATTACTACTGTACAAATGTTGCACAATATACCGTGCCTCTCATAGTTAAGTACCAGCAATTTCCAATAGTGTGAAGTACACATCAACACCAACTTTTCAATGATATCAAAAGACAAGTTTAGGGGCAGGTAGGCCATCTTCAGATATCTTGCACAGCAACACATTTCACACTCCTTAAACATCGCTTGGACGGTTGGAGAGGCACCTGTCTTCTGAAAGACGTTTTGTCCTTTCAGCTTTTCTCTCCATACAGCTGCTGTTTTAGAGATATTAGTGCCGTTGAACATTAAATAGTTTTTCTACGCTAACTGTAACTTCACGAAGTTTACAAAATAATTTCCTGCTGAACGAATAAAACCTCGGAGCTTCGTGCTGACGGAACATTTTATTACGATGTTACTTCGGAAGACGTTTTTGTCGGCTTCGTTAGCTTTTTGTCAACCCTGCTGCACAATGGGTTGTCTTCAAACCGTGCTACAATGATTGTCTATGTTTCAAATACGGTTGTTTAAGCATATTTGTTGAGTTTATACGTGACAATATTACGTGAAACATTATGTTATATCCTTAAAATGTGTTTAATATATTTATTTGTGGCAAAAGTTGGTCTAAATACGACCTTTTACTAAAAATGTGCAAATATGACTCAATGCACTAAAAGAATACTTTTTTCTACGCGACTATACCTGTAATCGTGAATATATTGTAAAATTCACACTATGATTCAGTGGAACTTGTCATAATCTGGGCCCTGAAGAAATAATAATGCACAGTATAATATCATGTTGTTTGCGAAGCAAGAAGGAAAGTTCGACTAACCTTTTTTTGCCAAAAAACTACAAGATACCATGAAATTGTCCCCAGTATGTAGAAAAGCATATTATGAGGAATATGTCTGGCATACAATAGTGTGAGAATGTGTATTAATGATAAAATTTAAAGATCATGATGACCATACATTCGTGTTCTGTTCACGAAATATTTGTTATTAATAGATCATTCGCTTTGACTGGCAACTCTAATTTTTTTCTCTACCTTTACCGTCGCGTGAATGATTGCAGTATTCTTTAGAGATTGTTTTTTTTATCTCATTGTACTTTGGTTTAGAAGTCCCAAGTCGCATGAAATAGGTGTTTTCCACCTTATTCGAAGTCAATTATCACTATTTTGCCACAAAGGAAAGCTCGCCAATGTCAGTTGTGTAAGATTATACCATTGTTAGATACGTATTCCAGGTCTTCCCTTCACATTTTGCTAAGGGCATTTTTGAAGAACAGTTTTACAAATTCTCTTGCGTTTCTGTTTCTGTTTTAAGCTCCATTATATTTCCATCCATCCGTCCTTCTTTCCACAGTATGCATTATCGTAAGAGTCGAGAATTATTTTGGGACTGATGCGATATGGGTCGATGGAATAGTGTGAACATTGCCAACCAGTTGCGCTCAGTGACAGACTGTGCGCAACTGATGCGCTTCCTTTGCATGAGTTGAAAGTGGCTCTTCTGTGAGTTCGGACATTGAGCGGAACAAAATCAAGATTTAGAAGAACGTCATTGAACGCATGAATTACGGTACCACTAATGAGGTGACAACACAAAAGCAACAGATATTGCCCTAAATGCGTCTGGCTTTATGGTTGCAATCGTGAAAAGATGACGAGTATCATGGGAAATAAAAATTGAATAGATATTTGATCAACGGAAGATGGCGATAACCCTCGGGGAATTAGGGGGAAAAACTTAAACATCAAAGAGGGGTTTGTCGCAAACTCGATTTATTCAACTCAAAATCCTCGTGGATTAATAGGCTTAAGTAAAGTTAAACACAATGGCTTTATCTGTAATACAGATAGCCGAATGAGTAAATTTACCTGTACTTGAAGTGATACATTAGGAGTTCGCTAGCCAGCTACAAGATAATATAGATGTCCCAGCATGGGATGTGTTTAAATTTCCGCTCGTAATACGCATATTACGAGTATTACAAGTATCTGTCTGTGGATGCGATTGGATTGTGAACGAATCTCCATCCACGTTTCACTCGTCCGCTTCTTCTGTGCGGGGACCTTGTAGCGTGGAGCGGTTTTCTGTAAAGACCGCAGCTGCAGCTCCGTGTGCACACACAGCGCACATTGGTGTGTTTAGCGCTGACGTCAGCCAGCAAAGCGGAGCGGTGCTTGACTTGGCGGGGCCTCGAGCTAGGCGCCAAACGCTCGGCTGACACCCCCCCTCCCCTCCCCCCCTCCACTCTTGTTCTTCTTTCTTCTTCTCCTGTCATTATTTCCTCTTCTCTTACAAAAACTTTTTCTTTGTATTATTCGGTTCCTCCTTCTCCTATTCTTCAGCCCCTCTTTCGCGTTCTCAGCCTTCTAAAGGTATTTTTTGTCCCTTTTTCTGCCTTCTACTGTTCTCTTTCTCCTCTTCCTCCTCCTTCTGCTCTTCTTACTGTCCCTCTTTCTCCTTATTCTCCTCTTGCCACTGCCCCTCTTTCTCCATATTCATCATCCCCTCTTCCTTCTGCCCCTCTTCCTCCTTATTCTTCTCCTCCTTCTGTCCTTTCTTCTCCTTCTTTCACCAGACTCTGCCCAGACGAGCGCAGGTGGGTGTGCCTGGCAGCGTCTGAAGAGCGTCTGGCGCACCGGTTTGAAACCGGATCGGAACCGACTTAAGAGTGTGGTAATGGAAAGGGAATCCCGAGGTGGAATTTCTGGAAGTCAACACGAAAACTCTGTTTGAAGGGTTTGGAGCATGAACAAGCCAAGCCAAATGTTGCTTGTTGTGGGTTACGTCAACTAAGTCTCTTGCTTGTAAAAAAAATACAGTTACACTTACTGAAGTGTGTTTTATACAAATATTCGTATTGTTCGTGACGTCTTCAAGTTTATATTTTTTTAATGGTTAACTTGTCACGTACGTTACGAGACCTACTCACTTTTGATGTACAAATCTTTTGCTGAAAAGCGATGTCTCGCGACATCACTTTTCAGCACTGTTTAGAAGAGCTAAAGCTGCTTTTTGGTGTAGGTCTGCGTAGTTCAATGGAGTTCCGTATCCATGCTTAATGTAAAGTAGACAGTTCCGTTACGCACTCCACGTCTCTCTCTGCCTTGTCGACTGTGACAGGAATCGACAAGCGTTTCACCTTTTAGAACATACTGCGAATTTGCACTTGTCATAAAGTGTGGTCCAGTTACGTGTCTGTTTGAGTGTGAAATAACAGGTACTTGTAAAATGTATTTGGGTAAATAATTCCGCATGCTTCTGCACACTGGGCTATTTATGCAGTGCTACAAATATTTAAGGTATTTTGATTCCGTAGCATTCCTACGGTCAACTCAACTTCACTCTGTTTCTAATTATCAATACGAAAGGTTGTCAAAATAATGTCAACGAAAATATAAAACATTAAGTCATCAACAGTCGATTGATTTTATTTCAACTGAAGTACATTTTTGTCGTGACCGCCCGCGCGCGTTTGAATGACCCGCCGCCGAGCTACGTCAGCGGGGCCTTACCGCCCTCGGCCGGAGAGGAAGGCGACCGTTGCGGGCCGGCCAGGGCTGTCCGCGCGCGGCCGTCACGCCCGAGCAAGCGGGTAGGGACCCGTCACCGCCCCTACTCCGCAGCTAGTCGGCAGGCCGCTAGCCCCAGCGGGCTATATGAGGGCTCCGACCTGACGCCAGGACAGACAGCTAGCGACGGTGTTGGAGATTGTGTCCTGGCGAGTGATTTGCGGTGTGAAGAGTGGTGATCGGCTACGACGACGACCTGTGCTACGGAAGAGGAACTCTCTGGTGAATATTCAACGACTCGGCTGCTTTTGGGACTTCTTCTGGACAACGGTGAAACGGCTTCGCATTTGGCACACTCTACGAATGATACGGAACTTTAGATATTGTACCTGGTTATTGAATAAAAATCGTTTTATGAAGTTTTACCTTTGATTGGATACTACAATTTTTTTTGTACTTGCGAAACGTCTGCGTGAAAACTAAAGTTATATCTTCGAAATACGTTTTAAAATATCAGTCTCATCTTTTCTATTCTTAATTATATATTTTGACGGATTTTAAAAGTAATAAGATACTTGGTCATGTTGCTTTATTGTATGTATACTTTTTTGAATACGTTTTCTTCGCCTTTCAAATACATAAGAATTGAGTGCACAGCTCCAATAATGTTTCCAGCAGCCTGTATTACCACACGAGATCTTTTTTCACTCAGTCACCAAACGCTTACAGCGAAACTAAATTCGACAAATCATTTACACAAACCGTACACATGTCACAAATAAAAGTATCCAAAGTTTTTTATGACAATCATTTATTTCAACTATTGCACAACATTTCGTAACTCGCTTTGTTACATCATCAGGTGCTGAACTTAGTGAAGGGAACGCTATCCCATTGAATTATCACTGCAGATGATGTAACAAAACGAGTTACGAAACGTTGTGCAATTGTTGAAATAAATGATTGTCATAAAAAACTTTGGATACTTTTATTTGTAAACATATATTGACAATCAAGAAGAAATATTGACGTACACATGTCATTGAACTTCTCGCGTTAGAACCATTTTTGTCTAGTGAGAACCTTTGGGCGACTGAGGCAGATATCGCAATATTCATGAGCAGAAAACTACCAAGAAAATAAACAGAACAATACAAACGAGATTTTGTAACCATTTATTCGCATAATTGAAAACAGTGAAGAGTAAAATTCGAGGGCTACTCCCGACTTAAGTGGCTCGTGGCATCAAATGAATCGTTTATTCCAGAAACCCGTTAAACGCCAAATTTCTCATTACGGGAAAACTGAGAAAAAGTGTTCTGATTTTCTGATTTTAAAATATTTAATATTAAAGCAGTTGATAAATGAATATTTTTCATGTAAATATACACTAAACGATGTGTTTACCCTCGTGGAAAAATACTCCACCGCTAAAGCGCTTTCTAGATTTTGGCGTTTGACGGGTTTCTGAAATAAACGATTCGTGATGTCATTGCAGTATCTTTGACCGGGAGGTGCTAGGTTTGAGCCACGATGTTGGCAGAATTTTTGGCACTAGCGACATAGGAATTCATCGGCTGACTGCAGGAGAATTCCAGCGACCTGCTATTGTGCACTGGTCTTAAAATAATTTGACACGGGTGCAAATGACCTTAGCCGTTGAAGCGCTCTTAAACTCAATCAATCAATCAATCAATCCAGCGACCTGCTGCTCTAATCGGTAGTTTTCGTGTTTTTCCTATCAACACCAGGCGAATGCCAAAGCAGTACCGTTACAAATAGGCCACGGACCGCGCGCGATCTTTCCTTCTTTTTCTTTATCTTACTATCACCCCTTACTTTCAAGCGCTTACTTTTACATGCACTACATTACCAAACACGTCGGGAGTTCAGTCGGAAGCGTAGAACATTTTCCGTCTGGGAAGGTGCCCCGCTGGTAGTAGATACCTGGTTGGAGACAACCACGCTAGTCCACATGCAGGTCTGTGCCGGATCTCACCATCCAACGGGGAACGATCACAGCCGCCTTCCACGATACAAAAAATAACTTCACTTACGGGAAAATGACCTTAGCAGTGCAGAATCACTAATCAATCAATTGAGGACTTGTCTCCCCCAATAATACAGCGATTAGATGCGATAGCTTTGAAGTGCGAGTCCGCAACTTGTGCTTCATAAACCAGACGGTCCCAGGTTCGACTCTCGATTATGACCTTTTGGCACCAGCTGAGTCCATGGGCCCGGATGGAGATTCTCTCGATCGCTAGTTTGAGTTGTTTTTATTTCATTCAATTCCAGTTGAATGCCAAGGCAATTGGGTAAACAACGGATGTCGAAGCACGCGTAATCTTTCCTTTTCCACCGGGAGCGGTAGCTCAGTGCATCAACTGATGTCACTGCAGCGCCTCTGACCGGGAGGTCCTAGGTTCGAGTCCTGACGGCGGCGGGATTTTCGACACTAGCTTTTCAGATAGGTCGGATTCAGTCGCTGTCGGGAGGAGAATTCTAGCGGCCGGCTGCTCTGATCGGTAGTTTTCCGTGGCGAATTTTATTCGTTCACTCGTTCATTCACTCGTTCATTCATTCATTCATTCATTCATTCATTCATTCAGGTGTTCGGTGCCCGCTACTTCTCAAAGAACTCCCCTTTTTATCGGACGAATCAGACAAGGTTTTACTTCCTCCTCCCAGAAACTAGCGAGTGAGGGATGATGACTGATTTTTCAAAAGTTGAAGTCTCAAAAGACATATTTATTCATCGAAGTAACATCTTGTTTTGTTCAGTTTTTGTTGTAATTTTCAAAGAAAACCCGGACTTTTTGACTCCGAAGGTAAAAAAACGGAATTTCAAAAGGGGATGATTTAAAAATCTTCAATAAAAATAAATTATAATTTGAATGCAGAGAAACCGCCCGACTTCATTATTATCCCTGGCCGTTTGTATATTGGCAGTCTTCCAGATGTACATAGCCTTGAAGAGAATATAACAAATGGTGATTGTGTTCAAATTTGGTATATCGATGATTAAGGAAACAGGGAGATTCCTAAGAAGGGTTCCACATATTTTGTTTTCCAATTAGTCTTAATATTAGTTAATCAGAATGTTTACATTTAACTTCTGCCTGCCGAACGTCGGTGAAATTCCCTATAGATCAGTTTCTTTAGCCTTGTGCTGTAAATCACCTCGTCAGAACGAGCGTTGTTTATAGCCATGTCTCAGACTGGAAGTGTGCAGACTGGAACAAACTACAGTTGAGTAACCAGATTGCCAGGAAAGGCTCCTTTGGATGCAGCAATTATTGGCGAATACCGCAAAACTTTGTAACATTTGTGACGAGGCAAGGGCTTAATAATTCTTTGAATATTTCCATTTCTTAACTATTCCCTCTCCGAATAGCGAGAATTCCAAGCATTTGTGATTTTCCCGCGATTCCCGCGAAAGAAACAATATTCATTGCTGACAAGGAATAGCAAATAAAATTTCACAATAGTAAGTGAAGATAATAAAAATATTCCATAATAAAAGATAAGTTTTATCCATTTGGTAACTATTTAGTATAAATTATCTGCACAACGAAATAATATTTCAAAAAACATTTTTGACATCCGGAATCCCTACCCCACTCTATTAGTATACGTAGTTGAACGATGAGTGCTACAAAGTGTGGGTAGCACCATTTGAAAACTAGAAAAGTTCGCTCCCGATCAATAGAAAACTTACTTGCATCGTTAAAATTGAATTGATAGAACTCCCAACAAAACGTCCACATCGTCGGCTTCACTTCTGCCGCAACTAACGAAAGGGAGAGCTCAACAAAACGTGCTCATAGTGAACGGCATCTGCATTTGTGTAGGTGCTATTCTCTCAGTGTCCCTGAGATTGCGCTTTGGAACTGATATATTAGGAAATTATATTGTTCTTTATTTCCGATAAATCGTGGATGTGTGAGAAGAATTTACTGTAACTTTATTATTAGTGCACGATACCCCGACTTATTGAATAGCTTTCTCTCGGCATTTGATGGCTAAACGTGACTTGATTTACGGAGAGCGTTTCCCATATACACGGTCATCATGCTACCAGGATATGTGGCTACACGAGTAAACGCTAAGGCGAAACCTTCCATCGTCCATCAATGTTCATGGCGCGTGCCTGTGCCTCTGTTCAAGTGCTGGGGCCTCAAGCTACGTGATTGGTGGGAAGGTTATGAGGATGAAGGATATTGGATATTGGATCTCTTACCGAAGTAATTTTGACAATAATCAGCAGTTTTTATGTTATTAGGGATTGTGGGTTTATTGTTGCAGAAAAGCTTGAGATGAAGCGAATGACTTTTCATTGAACGTGTTTTATTTTTCTGGCGGGGATGTTCTTTATTTTAAAGGCGATGGCCATAATACGTTTGAATGGAAAGGTGTAATAAAGGCGTAATAATATTTTATTGGAAGTGAGAAAATGAAAAAAATAATCTCTCTGAAAAAAGAAAACGGTAAACGCGGCAGTCATTATTTTCCAGTGTTTTAGTGATTTTATTCAACTAGAAAGATATTACTAAACTTCGTTTTTAGGTATGCTAGAAACGCAGAGTTTCTGACCTACCTAAAAGCTTTCAAAGTATTGTTAATGAGGAATAAAGTCCTTTTGAAATGGAAGAGTAGAAGCGATTGTCATTCGTACTTCACCTCTTGTTATTTTATTATCTGTCGCTATTGGGGTCGCTGTATCAGTGTAATTACAGCATTGCAACTAATCTATTCATCAAACCCGAGCAGTCGCTCCTAGCAGCTTCTATTTGCTGTTTTTTTTCTCTTCTGGCAACTACATCGCTACCACCTTTCCCAATAAAATCACCACTCGCTCGTACTGTTCCCCCGCTTCTACTCCGCGCACTTTTAGTTGCGACTACATCGTTGGGTGACCCGCGGCGCGGTGGAGTGCCGTTAAATGAATGAAGAGGTCTGGAAGGGGCGGGGCGGAGGTGGAGCGCGGGGACGGCGCCCTCGCGGCGGTAATAACAGAAGCTTATCTGTGTCATCGGGCGCGCGCTGCCGGCGCCCGTCTCACCCCGCGCCACCTCAACCCCTCTTCTCCGCCCCGCCCCGCCCCGACTCACCGCGCGGCGCCGCGGGATGCCCCCGAAATACAGCGGCGAGATAATGGCCAGGAATAGACCCGGCGGCGAACGCCCTCTCCCCGCCCCCGCCTCCGCTTCTGTCGCAGCCCCGCTGCACCGCCCTCGCCGACGGACACTTTCCCGCCCCCCTCCCGCCAGCGGAATGGTCCCACCCTGGTTCAGTCCTTTCCCGCGTCCCTCCCTTGATCCATTGTCCTCTCCCTAGTCACGTTTTGACCTCTCCCTCGTCTTCGATCTCGTCGCACTATCGACATCTCTCTCTCTTCTCCTTCCGACATCTCTTTCTTCTCTCTCAGTCACCTACCGACCTCTCTCTCTCTCTCGTCACCTTCCGACACCTTTATCTTCTCTCTCTCTCGTTACCTTCCGAACCCTCTCACTCTTCTCTCTCACCTATCTTCTCTCTCTCGTCACCTTCCGACCTCTCTCTCTCTCTCTCTCGTCACCTTCCGACCCCTCTCACTCTTCTCTCTCACCTATCTTCTCTCTCTCGTCACCTTCCGACATCTCTATCTTCTCTCTCTCTCTCTTTCTCTAATCTTTACCTTCCGACCTCTCTCTCATAGTCACCTTCAGACACCTCTCCCTTCTCTCTCTCTTTTATCTCTTCTCTCTCTCCTCTTTCTCTCTCTCGTCAGACTTCCGTGTTCATTGTAGTGCGATTGCTATTGAAAGAGTGAACTGCATGGAAAGATAACTTCGCACATGCAGCTAAAACCTTCGTAGTTCGGTAGGACGGTTACAATGGAATGTAGGTTATAGATTCAGTCCATCTCGCAACTTCCAATCATGTGACCTTCTTTTATGTCCCATCTCCCACGTCACCGCATACAACACCAACCTCATCGGATATTTTTTCGCCTCCAGCCCTCTCTCCAGTTCTGTCGTTCTTACGTAGGTTATCCTGTTTCCGTTAATCTCGAACTGTTCACTCAATTCGGCGTGTAGGCGCTGCTCATTCTTTTCATGCAATCCAGTTCGAATGTAGCACATTCTCTGTTCATCTCGTCAACTCCGCGCTCATTATAATCACAAGTTGTTTTGCATTTCTGCCAAACCCTTTCATATTACGTCTCGGTATTAATCACTTCAGGACGTATAACAGCAGAAAATCTATCCTTTTTTCTTTCTATATTTCGCCTTTTTCTCAGCAAACTTATTTGTCTGTTTTAGTGTTTTACTAACTACTATATGTTAGTACGTGTGCCACACACAAAACACGCATAATACGTATCCACGGATTTGATCACATACACACATTGTCGAAGTCATTGTCGAAGATGGATTGTAGAGCAAATTACGGAATACTCATCTTCCCTGCAACAGCAAACCAGGAATAACACCCCTGTCGTAATTCTAATAATTTCCACAAACCAAATTCCACCACCCCTGCCACATCCCCCGCGAGCGGCCCGGAAACTTGGTATCTCGTGAGAGGGCGGAAGCCAGCTCGCCAGCCCAGCCGGCGAACGAGCGAGCTCTCGGCCCCTGGGGGCCTGGCTGTGCTTTCGCGCCCCGCGCGCCCACCTCCCCGTCCTCCGCCCCCTCGTCCGTCCAACTCGCGCCGTCCGGTTTGTCCGAATCAATAGCCCACTTCAGAACTCTATAAATATGCGCGGATATAATTCCGCCGGTGACGTCACTGCCGGTGGAGGCTCCGCGGAGGCGCCGGCTCATGGAAGAGCCTCCCTGCGGCGCTGGTGGAGGGTCGTTTCTCTCGGGGCGCTCAGGCTAGCCCGCCCCACGCGCACGGGGCCTCCGAATTCATTTCGATCTGCGTATGGGAAGGAGGGATGCGATATCGACAACATAACATCGATGTTGAAAATTAACACACTGATGCGCCGCCCAACTATCTTCGATGCTTTTGTTAGTGACTACTGGTCCCGCAATGTATTACACTTCACACGCTCCTGGTCACGTGATTCCTAATTACATTTGTCGCTAATCTCTTCAAAAAAATTTAATGGATGAAACTTTCTCGCGGCGGGTTTGTTCTTTGTCCTGGCTTGGACATGGTTGTCAAGTATACTGTTAAACCATTCACTTTTGAGTTTGGACAAGCTTTTGACTTTTTGATCAGTCAGCACTGATTAGAGGTTTCCTTAATTATTCTAGGCGAATTCCAACGCAATTCTCTTTCCAACGGGCCACATGCCGTATGCACTCTTTTCTTCCCACCAGCCTCATGTTGAAAGTGCGTCCCGATCTAACCTGCCTCGACCTGGAATATGCTTGTGGGAAGACCTTACAGAACCTGCAATTATACGGGACTAATGCTAAAAATGAATACGTAGTAGAATGTGGGAAAGTAAAAAGAAAAGAATGTAAAGCTGCATATATGTAATATCTTTGGCAACCCACGAAAACCATTAAGGAGTGTATGTTCCCTTTTTCTTAGAAGATATGAAAAATTTCGTTTCTTTTGTCTAAAAAAATTACTGTCAGGTGAATGCTCCTGAGCCTGGCTTGCGCGGTTTTGTAAATCTGGCGCCTTCACATTATTCCCATATGCGTTATGGTATATTGGCCGCTTTAAACACAGTCTGTAGGAAGATTCGTTGAATTTCTACAAGACATTATTGCCACAGTATGAAAACTGTTCATTGTAGAACGAGTTGCAGTTCTCTTTTTCTTTCAATTACCATCTACAAAGAACTTACGTGAAGTTGTCTGTGAATATTGTTTCAGATGTGTGAATGTATTGTAAATTTGAAATATTTTGACAGTAATTTATATTCTAGAAATTGTTCGGAATGAGACATGCTATTTGTTCGAAGATGTGCGTCAAACAGGCATTTATTCTATTACAGGTCAATCTGTTATATTATTCATATTTAGATGTTATAATTGTAAAAACTTTGCCCTTTGCCGGACATGATTTCTAATGTACGGTTGTTCCTAATTCAATTGCATCTTTGATAAGAATTTTTGAATGCTAATGTCTTATAATGATTTCGCTGTTAAAAATACTTTTTGAATCTTCATTGAGAGTAAATTATATTTTACAAGCTTAGTGCGGTGCCTTCGGCAGCTATTTTCATGTTAAAACGTATATGTAAATGAAGTTTACAAAAAATAAATTTTAAAATACAGTTAGCTAGTTAGTATCCGTCTACAAGTAGTGTCAACCGATTGTTCTTATCGAGGGGAACCAATATAGTTCCTCCAAACCAGGTTTTATTGTCCACCTCCCCTCTCCCCTCCCCCCTCCTCCGAATTTTTTTTTCTCAGAATTATCTTAGAATGATCTGAGGGATTTGGAAAAAACAGTACGTTCGTGAACAGAAGAGCGAGATGTATCGAATGTTGTCCCAAACGGTGGACCGGAAGAGGTGTAACCGGGACAGACGGACTCGCGCACATTCGCACTCTCATACATACACACACTCACGTAGGTTAACTGATTACTTTGTGAAGGATGTACGCAATTTCTCGTAATTATGCTTAATTTTATTTTCGTAACGCTTATGAATCCTTTAAACAATCCTGGAGCTGAGGAACGTTATGGGAAACCGGGTTTCTGCATCGCACGCTGCGTTGGCTTGCATGCCGACTTCCGCCCTTCACATTCCCCGTCGTGTCGTGTCGGCTAGGCGCGTGCTATTCTCGGGAGTCTCTCGCGTTCGGAATTCTTAGTGATTCTTCCGCGTGTCTCTGCCGCTTGGTCGAAGCCGCACGCAGCGAACCACAGCCCCGGCGCGGCGTCCCGTTGCCATGCTTCACTGTTCGATCGCAAAGCGCACCTGTCCCTGTCAGATATTTTTGGAAAATACACAATAACAAACTGTACTCTCATATGAGAAGCGGTGAATTTTGCTTAGGCATTTCATGGCTCCTACTCCGGGGAAAGCTCAGTCATGAGATAATTTGGTAAGAGATCAGTGGGTAAGAAATTGTCATCTTTATTCTTTGAATATAATATATAATACATATTTATAAATGGTTTTTTTATTAACCACATATATTTTTTTAATGATCTAAGTGACACTGTGCTCTTTGTTTCATTTAATTTTATTACTGTTGATGGTTCGATGTCTTCAAATTTAATATAATAATAATGAGATATTTAATATTTTTGAAACGATTAGGGAAGGTTAGTGTGCAAATTATCAAAAAGGGTGCCAGACTGCTAACTGCTTGAGGGTCTCTGGGTCTCAGTACAGCTTTGTTAATGGGAATGCGATTCTGATTTGATACACATTTTCTGTTACGCATTGTCTTTTAGTGTTGCAACGATTCGCCCTGTCTCTAGGGAATTAGCTAATGACCAATCTACTCTATTGTTAGACCTTTGAAAGCAGAGACAACTAACAGATGCAATAGGCTGACAAGAATTTCTTTTCTGCGTGTCATCTTTGGTTCTACTTTTGTTAAATGTACTTCTATTTTATTGGTTAGAAATTAGTTTGTCAAGGTTTCGATTTTTTTGCAAATCAGAAATATGATTTTTTTTTAATTGGAAGTATTTTCTCTCATGTAGGTCTGAAATCATTGCAGGATCAGTGGAGCTCGTGTTTTATTGTTTGTGCTTTTATGGCCTAAAACTGTCGACATGATGACGTACAAGTAAGAATCCAAAAATCGCGCAAAGAATTTTAATTGCTTTTCGTACGAATAAAATACATTACATTTCCGCACTGGTACCACTTCAATATTGGATATGAAAAACAAACTCGCATAAGAGGTATGTACGCAGATGGCGATATTTATTATGATTTAATATAAATGACACACAGAGCTAATGTTCGCTAAACGCAGTTACTGCGCTGTTTGTAGCAAGTCGTTGTTTGCACTCTCCCTTTCGTGGAACAATATCTTGTGACGTGTAGTTTACCGAGCTGATAAAGCTCGTCATGCTGCGGTTTCCTGAAAATAAACAGGCTCTGTTCCGTGACACCGCTGGGGAAGTGGTTACTGCGTTGCAGCTGGTACACTACATTCGCATTGAGGCAGGCAAGGCCAAAATAATTGAAAGACCTCATATGGGTACCACTTTCAAAGCTATTTGGATTTTCCACGTGTGTATTGTGCGTTGGACTTGAAAGATACAGTTTAATGATCGGAAAAAAATGAAACGTTGTGGTAATTTTAGGGCCGGATTTATATATTAAAGGGCTCTAAATATGGTTAAATTACGGAGCCAGCTAATAACATTGAGAAATTGAAAACAAATAATTAAAATTATTACGAAAATAAACTAACTGTTGTCAAAATGAGTAATATAATACAACAGAAAAGGTCTGCCTTTAAATGTAATTAAAATTATTTTCGTATTTATGTATAGCAAAAGTTTTTAAGATATATTCCCTATTTTTTAATTTTAAATAAATTTATTATTTTTATGGTTTATAAGATGTGGTTGATAAAATTATTTTTATATATTTATGAACTAATATATTTTTTTAAATGAGCCTATTAACCGAGCCTTCAAGCACGTTCCTTAGACTGCTTATGCTTTAATCAATCTCCAGGTAATTTAGATTAGCTATCTTTTCTAAATGTGTGGTGTTTTACATTGCTTATTTTTCATAATATGAAGAGGTCGAACCTTTTCAACAAATTTGCTTTATTTAATGTCGCATTAACACCCAGGTCACTCTCACAACAATGAACAGTAACAGTATTCTGTCAAAATACAAACAATATCATGCAAATAAGAATGTACTTCTCCGAATTTCGAAACACTATCTGAAACCTTCACCCATTGATTTCTTGACTCCATTGCATACATTCGTATTGCAAGTGAACTATGTTGTGAGGTAAGTGTTAGGCAAGTTTTTTCTTGGTAGTGGACTTTATTACAAACACATATATTAAGTAAGCCTTTTCTTTTCTGGCAATTCATACTATCAGATGTGAACATCATCCTCACATGCGTTGTTAATAAATGAACTGCAAATTTGTCTACACTAAACAATTATTGCTTAGATTCTACCAAAGCAAAATGCTTTTTTCCATTTTATTTTCCTGGCATTACTTGAGGGACTGAGATGATAGTATAGTATCTGAGGTAATTTCTGGATTAGTAACTTCTTGACGAAAATGATTTTAAAAAATGGTATGTTGATCAACTCTGATTAAAAATGTTTCGTCATTTCGTACTACAGTCGTATATTCAGTAAATCCACACATTTAACACCAAATATGAAAAAATAGTTTAATATTGTGTAAACCATTTAATTTAAAAGAGGAGCATCTAAACTTATTTTTTCATTAGCAAGTTAAAATGAAAAATATTATGTCCGAAAAAAGTTCTGTATAGTTTTGGGATAAGTGTAAGCTTTCTAGCAGTCCTATGAAATATGTTCTTTTCGTGGAATCAAAATTTTGCCGAAAAAGGATATGAATTTAGTAGAAATACATCTGGCATTTAGTGAAAACTTGTAAGTGTAATGCGTATTTCGTTGCTTCCGTAAAATATTATGGGTCCGCCCCTATTAATAGAGAATAACTAACCCTGCGAGTAATTCCTTACGAAAATGAATACCCATTGCCGTACAGAGAAATTAATAGTAGTTGAGGCAGTTTTATGACAACGTAATAATACTCATACATTAGGCATCGTTTACTTTAACTCTTGGCCCTGGACTTCAGTACCTCGTGGTGAACCCGATATTGGCTCAGTGCCATAGGTTGTGAGTATTTCTTTGCACAATTTGCATAACCGGTACCGTGAGCACGTTATTTAACATTCTTAATGCGTTATGTTTCCCACTCTTTGTGACTCTCCCACCATTAACTACTGGCAACGTCTGACAGTCCAAAACCAAAACAAAGAAAATCCGGCTAAGAGTTGATGTAACGCCGAGAACCCATCTCCTGAAAATGAATACGCTAACTGATGTTAGAAGAAATGTAGAGTAGATGTTAAAGCGCGTGTGCAATTACAATTTCACTATTATATAGTTCAATCATAACTGATCATATCCGCGTAAAGCTCAAGGTATCTTGTAGAAGGATGTAAGAAATACGGACATAATGAAAGGCTAAGAAACATATCTGAGTACTTTGTGTAGTTCCAATTGGGCTTATTCGCAAGAAGAAGAAGATCAATAAAAATAATATAATAATAATAATAATGATAATAATAATAATAATAATAATAATAATAATAATAATAATAATAATAATAATAATAATTAATGAATGTCTCATATCAACAATGCTCCTGAACAAAACTACACTAAATAGTTTTATAAAATGCACAGTCTACACTGCTCAAGAACTAAAAATTGTTTAAAATCTCATATAATACTACAGCAAATTACATATTTTAACAACGACCGTCTTCACGAAAACCCCAATAATACAGTATTGTATATATTGTTATAAAACTTTTTTTACATACCAAAATAATTCAAAAAAGTTGCTGTTCCTTAACGGAACACATGAGTAGCAAATATTTAATGGCGGACGGCCGCTTCCTTGGAGCCTTGCTGTCACGTGTTGTCAGGTATGTCGTTTGCAGTGACGCACTGAATGGGAGAATTCAGTCTGTATGCGCAGGATGAGAACACGTGGATTCACACATTCAAATATCTGCATTTTTCAGGCAAAATCGAAACTGTTCTTTGTTATTGTTTTTTTTTCACTTCTTGAGTATCTAATGAAACCATAGGCACCTCTCAAATGACCGGAAGATGCATAGTTTTCTTTCAGGTTTTGCGTACTTTCGAAAACTGTAATGTAGATCATTAATAAGATATACAAGATTGATGATAATATTTATAGTAATAAGAATAATAATTATCTTAGCGTGTAGAGCTTGTTAAATCGAAGAGCCCATAATTTTAAAATTGCATATATGTTATGAAATCGTTTGTTACAAAAGTTTTTGAACACTGTTATGGACAAAAGTGATTTTGCGTTGTTCGGTTTCAGTCATTAGTTTTTTCTGCCATTAAGATTAGCAGCGTGGTTGAGGTAGCTACAGTATCAATTTTTTAACTGGATACGATGGTAATAACTGGTTAAATGTGATGCTTCCTAGAATTTTAGTATTTTATTTTAATAGTGACAGTTTTTCCTTAATAATTCATTCACAATTAACATGTAGTTTGCATTTAATTAAATGCTCTTTTAAACACCGTTCATTGACCATTTATAGAAGATTAGGTATTCTTCGACTAAAAAAGTACATTTCGTCATAAAAATAAACAAAACATCTTGCATAATACTACAATAATTAAGAATAAAAACCGATGGCCTCCATTGTCTTAACACTAGGACTAGGAGAATGTCAGGATTTTTCAGGAGAATGTCAGGATTAATTTATAAACATACTTGGGGTATCCTTAGAAATTTATTTAATTCTTTTTAGAGATTCACAACATATGTATTTAATACCGTACTCTTAATACTCTTATCTGAAAAGTACCTCGCATCATCTCAGATTGTTATTATCATCAGTAAGCAGCGTTTTGTATTCTCTGATTATGTTACCTAAATAACTGAAGTAATGAGCACTACGGAGATATTAGATTCACAGAGGTGAAATAAAGCACAGGGCTTTATTTCACCTGTGAGTCTAATATCTCCGTAGCGCTCGTTACTTTTTTGGCCGTCTAGGCATCCGTTTACTCTCAAATTCCTGTTCTCGGTATCCATTATCCATATAGTTATCCGAAGAAGAATATAATGGAGTCAGATCTAATATGGACAGCAATGCCGAATGTGACATTTCTATTTCACGTGGACGTACGAGAATATAGAGTTAATAACGTGACCAAAAATAAATTGAACAATGTTGCTAATGACCTTAATGTTTTTAAAGCGACCTAAAATAAATAATTTTAAAAAATGAATACATCACAAAAGAGCAATATGGTTGAAAGTATATTTTCTGAATGAACTGTCTAGAACCCTTGAAAGTCGTGTAGCAACACGATCGTGTTCGCACACCCGACTATTTCAAACTTACCTTTCCGTAAAGAAGAGCCCTAATTTTCAGCACTAAAATTATTGAGCATTGTGTGCTAAGTTTTTCTTTTAATTTAATGGAATAAAGACGTTTCTTTCACTGCAAATGCAAAAGCTAAAAGCGTTTTAAATCCCGCAATAAATGTGGGAGCTTTTCCGTGAAGAGCAAAGCTCGTAAGAGCATGCCTGCAATTTTAACCTTGGTCACTCCATAAAAGGTGCCGCATGGATCGCATTTAGGTAGCTCGGCGTCCTGAGCACACCTTTTAAACTTGCACATTTTGGTTTATAAGAAAACACGTAAAATACGATCAGAAAGAATTATGAGGATAAAGTAACTTCACAATAAAAAGCGAACAAATTTACATTTAAAATGTTTTGCACTTCTGATGTAAGCCCTATCCAAACTAAAATCATGGGAATTTGTGGTCCACGCGTTACGCTACCCAGAATTTAGTGCCCTTAACCTAGACCAGGGGTGTCCAACCTGTAAGGCCTCAAGGGCCACAGCTGAAACCTTTAATACGGTTGCGGGCCACATGTTCATTACTCGGGCGATTCGCACCTGACTTCCCTGTATTGTTGATCTCAGCATTTTGCCTTGCTGCTCTGAAACGGGAGGGGGCGGAACCATGCGTGATATCATGCTGAACCCATTGGGATGATTTTGAATTTCCGAATTAACTAAGAAAGAAAATTGCAAACCTATAAACTTAACCAATTTTTACATTGTAGGGTGTTGGCATCGGCTGGGTGTGTGCGCCAGGCGCCCTATGTATTAACTCGATACGAGTGAAAGAGACTTTCACTTGTCACAATAAATTCCGTTTCCTAGTTATTAGTAATAAAAAAGCAAAATATGTACATGCATATGTGTTTATATTTTCCAATATATGTAAGAAAAAATATAAAATATGTAAAATAAAATTAATTATAGTATTTAAAATTGGTAGACGCAAGCATTTTCCGAGTAAATAATGTCGTCGATCAGATTTTAACAGTTTCGGAGCGGCTAAATGATAGTTCTACCGCTACAGACGCAATTGTACAGTTATCACCATACATAAAGAGTTTAATCCCTAAAATAAAGACCATTCGTTGTACATGATTACGAGTTGCCGGTGCTCAAGTGAATAGTAATATCGTGTAGCCAGTAATGTATCGCAGAGGGGGAGGAAGGATAAAGGACCCCCTTCCCAAATCCCATAACGCGATATGACGACGACCTCTAAAACAATTTGTTAGTTTTCGACCGAGTTATGCATTGACTCTGTGAAACATGTGGTTGAAATTACTTCTGCTTCACACACACCCGCTCATCGTTGATTCCAAGAAGCAGAGGGGGGGGGGGTAAGTTTCAGAATTTACGGGGAAGGTCCTCAGATCGAGAAGCGCGGTGGCATTACATTGCTTTTTAAGAAAGATGATTCTAGTAACATATATTGCAAAGTCACATCTAAAATGTTCCGTTTCAAAAGTTTAAATATATTAAAATCTAACGAAATATGGAAGAAATATGTAATTCTAGGCAAAATATGTGAAAATATATAAGAATGCCAAAATATGTAAAAAAAATAAATGGTTCCAATTCATTCAAAATGTCTTGTAAACTCTCAAAAAGTTTATTGAATGCGGGTATCTTGTTTCTGTAAAAATATGTATTTACATGAATTTCCGTTCCTTACCAATAACATTTCGCGGGCCACAGTCGATAGCTCCGCGGGCCGCCAGTTAGTTAGCCCTGATATAGACCAAGCCCATATCTGACTCGGAGTGTCACCATGTACAAAAGCCAGTCATTCGTGGTTGCGATATAAGAAGACAACGTGGACTATCTTATTTTTGGCTTCTTAAGTATTTTTATTCATAAATCAAAATTACGAAATTTAGTGCAAGTTCTCTGTTATTTTAACATAATATAATATAAAATTTTCCAATTATGTGAAGCTAGGTTACTCAGCGTTTCATCAAAGTAATAAAATTTTTCCGCAGGAAATCCTTACTCCCCCTACATGCATCATTCAAAATATGTAACAGAGAAGGCAGGAAAGCGAAAGCGACACTGAAAGTTGCGCCTCTTCCGTGACCTGTGCAGAAAGTAAAGACGATTTGTCTGCTTGGAGCAAATCTGTCCAAAGAGTGAAGGCGAGAAAGGCGACGACAAACGGGATCAAATGATTCAGCTTCCAACTTCCCTTTTGTCAGCTTCATCTTAGGAATCGGAGACCACATTGTTGTTAGCTATGATGGATCACACTATCCAGGGAATGTCATATTGATTGCTGAAGAAGATTAAATAATTATGTATGTCAAAAAGTGCCTAGAAATGGAAGTGACTCACCCGCGTTGATGCAATTTACTATAAACATGATAAAATAATTCAGGAAATTCCTTCCCCGAAACAAATATCTGGGAGGGAAGGTTTTATTTTTGTTGTGGATATGAAGCGCTGAAAATATTATTTTGTAACCTCCTTCATGATATATCCACTGGTGTCGGGTATAGTTTTGTAATTATCAGTTTATATTCTTAGATTTTTGTGTCAACGTGCTTCTAATTTTTGTCAAGGAAATGATAAGGAAAGAATGTTGAAATTTTTTCATCGAAAATTTATTTTTCAGAATTTGTAACCACTACATGAAATATAAAGTGTTTAGTTTTTATGTTGCTTCTATTATTTGCGGTGACTCATTGAAAAAATTATCAATTTATAAATCCTTTGCCGAATATTTTCGATAGTTCTCTAAAAAGTTTGAAAATAATGATCTATTCCTACTACAGTTGAACTACGGAAATGTTTCTGATAGGAGTGGGATTAAAACAAGGTCCCTTTCTATGCTTTTTCGTAGAGAAACCAGCTTATACAAAATTGCTCCCACTAGATGGAGTGTCATTATACAACCAAAATACCACAAAATTGTTGCAACTATTGGTTGCATTAAGACCCCTGCCTATCAGCTTAAATTAATTATTAAAAATATATTTTTCACAAAACAAAATTAAATTGGGGGAAAAAAGTGTTCTTCAGGGTCAAATGTGTACTAAGGTAATCCCAACTTACTTTATTACTATTCGTACGTAACAAAATTTAAAAAGCTTGAGTGAAATATCACATGTAAGTATTTCACTCATTGTAGGATTGTTTCTCGCTGTCTCACACTCGTATTTTCAACTCGTATATTAAGGTCTCTCTTGCGGCTTGCCAATTACGTATTCGCGCTCTTCTTACATATTTTGTCTCGTCGAACATTGGGTGTTGAGTTTATTCGTCATTTGATAGTTTCTTTTTTCTTTTTCGTGTCTACAATTTCATATTGCCTTGCATCGTGATCTCATATTTTTCTCGGTCCCTGTTTACGAAGCCTTGTATCGTTTCGTAGGTTGCATTGCATATGACGTGCTAAGACTGTTTCATGTAGGCTTAAGAGTGAACTCCGTTCCTCGCTTTTCATCCTCTCCTAACAAGCCTCGAAACGTTACCTCCATTTGAACGAAACTTTTTACGTAAGCTACTTAGAAAGAATTCGCCGTTAAGCAGTTTGCCGCAGTCCGGCATGTCGGTGCTTTGAACTCGCTTTCCAGCACTCTTCACCGAATGTTGATACAAGAAGTATAACGTTTTTCGAGCTTGCTTCACTTGCATTATACATGCAGGAGTCTGATGCGTCTGGAGTGGATAGAAAAACAGGCTTAGTCGCCTGTTTTTCCGGAAGCTAAAAATAGTTTGGATGTAGTAACTATAAGTAGTCGTTTGTCCACGCATTCCTCTCACCCCTTCCCTATGAATTGCGCAACTTCTCCTGTGGACACACTCTTATGATGTCACAAACAAGAATATGAGAAGTCCCTGGAACTTTACCAACGGTTCGCTGCACTCTCCACCTACTTGTTCGAATTGAGCAAATTTCCGTGATGAAAAATCGGATATTTAATAACTGTTCTCTGAACTATTCTTCTTGTTCCTATCTAACGTTCATTCTTAATGAAGTGCAAATGTTTTGCTCTAGGGACTGCAGTTGTGGACAACGTACTAAATTGTATTAATTGCGTGATAAGAAAGTTGACTTAAAAATATATTCATGTGAACAGAATTTACATTGCTATTGGCACATAAAAATCAGCAAGTTTCGAATGATTCATTTCCGGAGATGAGATACTCGTATATATAATGAATTGTTAGATTAGTTTAGTGTTTTTGGTCGTATGCAAAGGTACACAATGGAAGACTCAAATAAAATCCAAGCTGTATATCATGTTCAAAACAATTTTGGTAACCGCAACATCGGCAGTGACGACAACGGCAGCGTTCACGACGACGGCAGCGATGACGAGAACTCTATAACTGACGCGCCTGCACCTCCGTCTGCTTTAGGTGGTCGCCCGCCCGACGGCTAGCAAATCTCCGCTTCCGCTCGACGCGCCACTCCGTCAGCGGGTCCATCGTCGCCATCGGCGATCCATTATTTATGAAGACGCCCATCGCCATACAAGGCGCGCTTCTCTCGCCGAAGGGACATCAGCATCGCGGCCCCTCCACTCCGTCCACAGCAGCGAGACGCGATCGGCGAGACGACTTCCATGCATGCGGATGAAGGCCGGCGCCCTCCCGTAGCCGCCCTCGCGTCTTGACACGTCGCGTTCCCCGCTCGGCGCCTGCCCACCGCAGGCGGCTGCGATTCCTCGAGGCGGCCAGCAGGCAGCCAGGCGGCGGTCGCTCACGAAAATAAAGCAGCGAAGGCGGCGCTCTCTCGCCCGCTCACTCGCGCGCGCTCGCCCGAGTCCTCCCACTCTCGCCCGCTGCGCCCAGCGGTCGCCCGCCCGCCCAGCGCGGCGGTGGGAGGCAGCAGGGAAGGAGAGACGCGGCCCGCGCACGCGGCGGGGGAAGACCGGTGGGGACGCGAGGAAGGAACGCCGCCGCCAGGGATCGGACGGACGGCCCCGCCCCCTCCCGCCGCCGCTGCAGGCGCGTGTGTACGTCCGCCAGGAAGAGGCAGTAAGGCGGGCCGCGCGCTCCCTGCTCGGTCAGTCGTCCCGGCGCCGCCAGCGGGACAGGACGCAGCCGTCGCTCCCCGTCCGGCACTTCGTCCGTCGTCGCCACTTGTTGAGCGGCCGGGTGTTAGAGGCTCACGAGTCGCCGGTAGCAGGTGGTCCCGCGCGCTTACCTCCCGCCGCGCTCGTGCAGAGCTCTGTGTGCCGTCTTGAGGGAGTCCGCCCGGGCCGGTCCTGTAAGTTGTGACATCCGCAGTCGAAGTGTGTTGTTGGTGGTTGTGACACTGTTAGCTGACGAGTGGCGGTCGCTTGGCGCTGAGTGTGGCCGGCTGAGAGACGCGTGCGTGAGTCGGCTCGTCGTGTCGGTGAGTCGGCGAATCGGGAGCGGTCGCTCCCCGTGCGGACTCCGCCCGTTGAGACATCGGACGGCGTCTGGTTGTGGTCGGGAGGCTTCCGTGCGTCGACTAGCCCGTCCGCCCGCCGGGCAGTCCGCCGCCGGCGTCGCGTCCGACAGCACCATCGCGGGCCGCGGAGTCGCAGGTGCCCGCCGCCGTCGCCCCGCCCCAGCGCCCTCGGCGCGGTGGATGCCGGAGACGCCCACGCCGCTGCAGACGCCGCCCCCGCTCGCCGCCCCCGCGACGACGACGGCGCCGGTGCCGCCCGCGCGCCGCCCCCGGCGCCCCCGCTGCTGGACCACGCCGCCCGCCGCCGGGCCGCCAGAGATCAGCCACCCGCCGCGGCCGCGCCCGCCCCCGCAGCCGACATGGCAGGCGACAAGGGCAGCGGCGCCGCCCCCAACAACAAGCGCAGAGTAGGTGACGCCCACTCACCCCCGCCCCCGCCCCCCATTCGCCCACTTAGACCCTGCGATGAGCTGAGATCTAGGAGCTACTTCACTTCGATTTTTCTTTAGTGACCGATGCTGTTAGGCCATTGTTACACCTCCTGCCTTATAAAATGAATCTTTTTAACAGTGGCAGGCATATTTCTGAGGCTCCGAGCCCCCATTGAGGACGTTCGCGAGTTAATTAAAAACATTCATTTTATAAGGCAGGTGTAACAATGATCTAACGTCATCGGCCTCTGTAGAGAAATCGAAGTGTAAGTAACAGAACTATTTCTGTCGTTTCCTTCGTCGCGATCCAGAGAAATCGTAGCAAACTACCCTCAGTGGTCTGTGATCGCACATACCAATAGCTACCAAGTAACATTTGTTTTGATCTTTGCCTTTATGATGCAAGGAAATGTACTCATTGCGTTGATCTAATAGTTCGTAGTGGTACTCGTGTACTTTGGCTCCTCAGTAGTGTCCGTTATACTCTGCTTATAAATGGCTACTTTACGACGGAACCTTTTTACTAATGTCATTCGTGTTTTAGAATAAAGTACTCCACGATTAGTTGTAGTAGTGACGGACTCAGGTTCTACATAGATGTCAAATACCCCCAGCACCGGAACCGCAAGGGAATGCAATTCCCTCTCATTCTTCTGGTAGGTCCTTCGATGTTCTCTTACCTAACAGACCAACATTTGCTGTGTGACAGAACTGTTTTGAACATGCTCTTATTTTAGTAGGAATATAACGTGATCCAGAGATGTACTCGAAGCTTAGAACTTGTAGCAAACTACCCTCTGTCATCGCTCACACCAATAGCTACTACTAAGTTGATATAGGCGAAGCTTATAAATGTAGCAAACTACCCTGTGTGTTCAGTTATCGCGCACACAAATAGCCACTAAGTAACATTTGTTTTGATCTTTGCCTTTATAATGCAAAGAAATGCACTCATTGCGATGTAGTAATAAGTATACCTAATAAAACTCGTGGAATTCGGCGCCTCGGAAGTGAGCAGTGTGCTTGTCTTTTGAACCGCAAATGAACGACAAAACTGTTTTAGTAATTTCGTTCGTGATTTAGAGGAATGAACCCCATGCTCAATTTGTAAAGTGATCAACTCAAGTCTTAAGTGAGTGTCAAATGCCCCCGAGGCCGCAAGGGACTGCAATTCCCTTGCCTTTATGGATCCTTCGATGTTCTGTTAGAGGACAGACCAATATGTTTTTAATGGGAGAACTGTTTTGAACAATAACCGTATATTCGGATGAACCATAATACAGAACCATAAACCATAATACTCGAAGCTTAGAAGTCGTAGTACAGTACTTAGATCCCTCGGTAGGTACCAAGTGCTCTAGGCCCGTGGGGGTGCCGGGGTCTATAACCTCCCCCCCCCCACACTCATCCATACTCTCGGTAGGCCTTCTAGTATTAAGTAATTGAACTGACCAAGCTCAAGATAACATTTTCACATGTTCCTTTCGCGTTTTGAGTTAGGTACACGTACCTATGTACCTTCACTAATGTACGTGGGCCCCTCACTATTTTGTAGTATTGTAGAGACAAGATACACGGATTGTGATGGAGCCCTTGCACACTGAATAACAAAATAGTTTCGCTCTTTTTGTTTTTTGTCTAGGCGCAGTAATTGTAGTAAATTATTTAGGCTCTTCAGTGTTCTCTAATGGCGCTGTTTTTAAAAGAGACGAACCCCAGTTAAATAACTAGATTTCTTTCGTTTCTTACGTTTTCACTGGTAGAAAAGTAATGTGTAATCTGGTAGAAAGTAATGAGTAACCTCGTGTAAGCGACGGAATGCAAGTAATGTGATGGGCAGAGTCTCATTTTCTAGACAACAAAAGTTTAGCTCCTCTCGTACCTGTTTTATGTGAGCCATGAAGTGTTAAAAAATATTTCGTTAAGTTTTTTTTTACGTCAAAAAAACAGTTAAAAACTGCGTATGACGTGCTATGGGGAAAAGTGAATTGTGTGCACATTTTCAAAATTCTGTGATCCCTACACTAAGTCACACTAAGTCAAGTTTACAGAATTTCACAAATTCGGGATAGTAAATTAAAAATTTCTCTGGCGAAGCTCTACAAAAAGCAACTATATGATGAAGTAATTTCGTTTCAAGGATTAATGTTTCAAACGATCAAATGAGCATCCTACTAGGTTTAACAGTTTCTAACTCGTTTCATTTTTATTTACACTTCTCAACTCGAGTATCTGTATGTAGGCTTTCTCGAGCAAAGTGCGCTAATAACAAAGTCGATAACAAGCTCGATATGTTCCTTAGTACCCTTTATGTTCAGTTTAGGTCAATAACTCTAGAAAATCATTTTGATAGCTTTTTCTAGAACGCCATTTACATCAAGGACCGCTAGTTGGCGGACAGTCGACAGCGATTGGCTTCCCACAGTGGGATACTTGGGGCGAAAAATTAGCCAACATTATTTTTATACTGTTTGGCTCTCTTATTATCCTCCGTATAAACGAATTTGAAGATTATGTGTACGTACACCCAAGTTTGGACAAATTAAGTTTGCCTTCCCCGATACGTTTTATCGTCTCGAAAACGGAAAATATAAATTTGTTTTATGCGTTGGCAAGCTCATGGTTACCCCGCAACACAGTGTAAAAACCAGGAAAATTAAAGCTTGTTTGGAACTCTCTGTATTATATGTTCCTTGTGAACAATATTGTTCGTAATTGTGTGAATGTTTAAAGAGGAACATTTTACGAGGTACAAGTTTTTCTGAGACTTGCACGTGGATCCTTGGACGTGCTCCGAACATACACATGCGATACAGCGGTTTATTAAATATTTATCTGAGGAGACTGCTCAGAGAAGATACAGAGATGAGATTTGAAAATTTAATAAACTGCGAGTTGTAACATATTCGGAATTATTTTCTCAAAAAGATTAATTTAAATTTATATTTTCATTCGTAATTCTTACGTATAAATTCCTTATAAAATCTAAGGATTTTACAATGATTAGCAAAAACGTGTCCCTGACATTTGCCTTCAATATAAGCGATTGAAGCCAGGAGAGGTTGAAATTGAGTTGATGTACACGTGCACTAAACTGCATTCTTTACTTACGCCACTCGCAAATTATAATGAACAATATGCACCGCCATTATATTGGAGCATGATGAGTTTCAAATTTTACGTGTTGCGTATTCCTCATGAGGATAATTGAACGTTAGCGTGTATAAATACGAAAATATTTTTCGTATTATTCAAAAAGTGTTTTTCAGATTGTATACTTAAGCAGTTTTACGTGCCGTCATATTCATTTTTCAAAAAAGATTTTTGTACAAATATGTAAAGTTTACTTTTAACGAAACTTGCACATTAGTATGCAAACGAATTTGAGGTCGAAGTGATTAGAAATTTTGCACTAGGTCTTATCAATTCTTTGTTTTGTGAGAAGTCACTAGAAATGGATCTGTATTTCAAAGCTATAAAACAGTCTTTTCTCTCGCTTGTAGCTATTATACGGAGCACGAATTCAACTTCTGCTCCAACCTAGGAAAGATAATTCAGTGTATTAGTCACAGAAAAATATCTGATCCTTCTGTATAGAGCTTCTACGCGCGTAAGGAATTTAAATCTTGCTTGTATTCGTCACACAAGAGAAAAATCTTGTCCCATTTCTTGCTACCATACAAAAGGCGATGTTTCCTCTTTCTTCTAACAGAAAATTAAATGTCATATGGCTCCTAGTTTGAATGCATAGATGAAATATTATTCCCACTTACATTTATCGAACGCGAAGAGAATGTGGGTCCCACTTGCAGCCACAGAACAAAATGCATTACGTGGTGCACCGAGCAACACTTCCCCCGACCTCGCGCCTGCGGGTTGTGTTGGTGGCGCGTTGCATTGCATAGCGAGGCGACCCCTGTCGGGCAGGTACCTGCTCCCTCCGCTCCACTACTGCACCGCCATTGCATCTGCATCACCCCGGCCCGCCCCGTTCCGCACAACCCCACCACCACACCGCACAACCCCCCACCACATCGCACACACACACCCCGCCCGCCCCCGCCACCTCGTCAACCCCCACTCCGCCCAACACCCCACCCCGCCCAACCCCACCCCACCCCACCCAACCCCACCCCACCCCACCCAACCCCACCCCACCCCACCCCACCCAACCCCACCCACCCCCACCCCACCCAACCCCACCCCACCCACCCCGCCCAACCCCACCCCACCCTAACCTACCCCACCCCAACCTACCCAACCCCATCCTACCCCGCCCAACCCCACCCCACCCCACCACACCCCGCCCAACCCCACCCCACCCCACCTAACCCAACCCTTACCCCACCCCCACCCAACCCAACCCCACCCCACCCCGCCTAACCCAACCCCACCCCACCTCGCCCAACCCCACCCCACCCCGCCCAACCCCACCCCCCACCCCGCCCAACCCCACTCCCGCCTAACCCCACCCCACCCCCCGCCCAACCCCACTCCCACCCCACCCAACTCCAACCCCACCCCACCCCACCACACCCCACCACACCCCACCCAACCCAACCCCACCCAACCCCACCCCGCCCAACCTCACCAAACCCCAACCCCACCCCGCCCAACCTCACCAAACCCCACCCTGCCCGCCCCGTTTCTCCCCGCCCCACCCTATCCCACTCCATTCCATTCTGCCTCGCACCGCTCCGCCTCGCACTCCACTGCACCACACCACACGACCCCGTCTCGTGCGTCCCAGCCCCGACGCTCCTCTCCCTCCCCCGTCACCTCGCTCACCACCCTTCCCGCCCCGCCCCACCCCCGGGATCGCAGCACCTTACGGGCGCGCTGATCTCCATTGCGGTCCATGTACGACGAGTCCATTAACGGCAGCTCGCGTGCCGCAGGGAGAGCCCTTGTTCCTCGGAATTTATGAGGCGTAATGAAGCACCGGGCGCTGGCGGCGGCGGGAACATCGCCCGAGGGTTCGGGGCGGCGCTGATTAGGTCAGCAGTCGCATGTCGGGCGTATTTCAGACGGGATTGATGCTCCTTGATGGACGAGGTCACGGGTGTCCGTTACGGCTACGGGACGTACCAAGTTTCCTTTGTTCCGTTCTAGCGGCTGCCTTCCAGCCGTCGCCGAATCTCCCAAGTTTCCCGACGCAGAATTTACGTCCGTATTTATCAAGGAGAGCGAGTCGTATGTAGATCGCGCCCTAAGAATGGGAGTGCGGGCAGGACGGGGAAGGAAGGATCGCGCACATTTTTTTGTCCGTCTGGAACTGAGTGGAAAAATCTAAGGGAAATCAACGAACCAAGCAGCATGCTTATACACAAATTCGCTTTTCAGGATGAACCCAGGTCCTCCTGGGCCGCGAAGATTCAATTGTGAACTCACAGTCACTATCGCACCCGGACTAATTTTCTTTCTTATGTTTTTAAAACGTTTTTTCAGTGCAGATTAGGGGAATGCTGTTCAATAAATTCGAAGAGAAACGATACTTTGCTAATGTTTGAATGCCATTTTAAAAAAAGTCAAAATGGATTTCAAATAGTAATATATTTCGTAATTCGTAACTCTGATTCGAAACTTTTAATTTTCAAAAAGTAGACCGAAAAATCAACCTTGCGGAGAAGCGATTTTAACTTAGCTTGCAAATTAACCTGGTGCCGATTGATTGATTGATTCATTGATTCATTTTTTCGTGTTTCCGGGCGCGTCAACTGCTTTAGTCATTGGTCCATTTAGTGTAGTGCATGTTCTTCCCGGGATATGGTGGTGAACTTCCGCCGCTGGATGGCGAGATCCGGCGCCGACCTACCGTCGGCTAGTGGGGTTTCCCCCTAACCAGGACTCTCCCACCAGCGGGGCACCGCCCCAGCCGGGACAAGCTCTAAGCTGCCGACCGGTTCTCCCGGAATATGTTGTAGTGTAGTGCATGTTAGTGTGTGTGTGTGTGTGTGTGTGTGTAAAGGGAGAGGATAGGACAAGGAAGAGGAAGGACAGATCGCGCGCGGTCCGTGACCCGTTTGGTAGGGTACTGCTCCGGCATTCGCGTGGTGTTGATCGGAGAAACCACGGAAAACTACCGATCAGAGCAGCCGGCCGCTAGAGTTCTCCTCCAGACAGCGACCGAATCCGACCTAGCTGTAACCTGGTGCCGACTTTGATCGTACGCACAACTACTTTATCTCACCTTCTTGCGTTAGAACACCACGAGGAACTTCCTTTTTTAAGTTCCGCATCGCGTGATTAAATCAGGGCGGAAATATCGTGCGAGGAATTGATTACTACCTAATGATGCCGCGCACGAAGTTTGTTTGGAAATTCCTGCACAACACTCAACTTCCGGTGGCCCTTATCACGAACCCCAGACCGCACCCTCCCGCCCGAGGTGCGCTTCTTCTCCGGCTGCTTCTTCTCTTCTCCGAGAAGGCGTCGCCGATTGGCAATTGAGGTCACCACCCCACGAATTTGCTTTTTTTAGTTTTATATTTAAAACTATAAACAGCAAAAAATATCATTAAGTATTCGTTTAAAGTTGCAAGATGCGAGCCACGCTAGCGCAAACTTTTCTCATCAACATCGTTTTACTCGATATCGTAATTTCCATGAACTGGTTGCAAAGAAAGGGACTGAAGTAATAAGGAGGAAGAAGTGCGGGGAATAGCAGGAGGAACGGTTGAGAGGGGAAGTTTTGTTACCGAAATTTGTAAAAGTTGTTGATTATGTTATGGGTTTTATGATTTTTGTTGTTTGTTGATATTGTGTTTGTTTGACTTATAGTTTATATTGATGTTGCATTCATATGAACTGGCAGCAACATGTGGTCTTATCTTTAAACTGTTTTGTTTTATATAATGGAGCGGCTAATGTCATTATCTCTTCTGCCAAATGTGTAACCAGTTTATCATGGACTCGCGTCCTTCACTGCGACCAGTACTATGTTTTGCGTGATGAATTAATCATCTTTAAATAGGTTTCATACTCCCCAATATTAAGACACGTAATTAGGATTGTGATCAAACCCTTTATTTTTACGTGTAATGTGGAATGATGTGATGCAGTGATTAGTAGTTCGTGATGATGGAGAAGGAATGTAGAATAAGAAGTGAAAAAAAAATTATCTCGGCAAAACCTGTCGGAAACTGCTTGGTACCCCACAAATTCCACTTCAAATTGGGCGACCCATGATGGATCGGCCAAAGTGCTCGCTTTTCACTGGATGAGCCAGAGTTCGATCCTCGACCGTTCCAAGAAGAGTGTGGTGGACAAAGCGGGTTGTTGGCAGGTTTCCCCGCGGTCTTCTTTTTCCCACAAGGGGAGAGTTGGACCGAGATGGTCATTTAAGATTTGTGGCTTCGAAACAGCACTGTCTTCCCGAAAATGCGTGTCTTATGATATTTTTGTGAATTATACAAAACAATAATTCACAGTCCGATTCATACTGATTTTTTTCAAATAAATACAATATCGATTATTTGTAATTAAGTTATTAAAATTGCAAATGAATTTATCTCGCAATAAGTCACCGATCAAGGCGTTTACCGTGTCATTCTTAACAGAAATACAACAAAGCATTTATCAATAGAAAGCAGCAGTACAAAATAAAGGAATTTTTAAGAATGCATTTACGAGTATCAAAGCATTAAGGGTGGAGAGAGGATTCCATTGGGAGCTGGATATTTCTTGACTACTATCAACGTTTAGAGTTGAATGATTAGGATGAATTTCCAGCTTGAAATATTACAGGCGATAAAGAAGTAAAACCACATAGAGCGAGCAAGAGGAGAGAAGGGGTTAGCTCGATTCGAGACAATGTTTCTGAGAATAAGTGTCTCTGTTTGTGTGTGTTTGTGTGTGTGTGTGTGCACATCGCATCCTCTCTCTCCGCCAATGGATCGAAATGGTCTCCCAAGTCACTAAGTGCGGAATGTATTTTAATAATGGTGGATTATTGTTATGAAAACTACCGGAACGTGGTGACTCGCGCTTCTGCAATACATTCCGCTTGAGGAACCACATGATTTAGGCGTGTATTCAAAGAAACTGTGAAAGCATTGTTCCACGCAATGGTGTACATACTAACGTTTCTAGAAGTACCTCTTGGATAGGTATTTAATGGCTAAATAAAACGACATGGAATATGAAATTGCAGTATATTCATTGTAATAATTTGCTTCTGCCATGGTAATTGTTTTGATAAGGAACAGTAAAGAACCTGGCAATCGTATTCATACTCATAATATGCATTCATTGTTTGACTCATACTTCGCCGGATGTTGAATATTTCTCCGTGTATTAACTTCAGTTACAGTAAGAAAGTAGTGCACTTACGGATTATTTATGTGTTATTTCCTAAAATTGCTTACTTCTTCTTCGTTCTATCACAAATACTTGTTTCTTCTTTTTAGTTCGAAATTCCCATTGCATGACTGCCATAAAAAATAACCATGTAACTTTCTCACGGTCTTCCTGAATTCGTTCTGGTGTGCAGTTGCGTAAATCATCATAGAATTTCCAATCGTCAGATATGCCACAAGTTTATGTACGTAAACACACAACACGAAAGCAGCAAAAGCTTTGTTTGGACTCATACCCCGCACCGTTTTTCTATTATTCTTTTTATCACGAGTTCTTCGAAACTAGTTTATGGACTGCGACAACTTGGGAGTGCGAAATTGAAGCCAACGAATATGTAATACTTTTTGAGATGCATCTCATTTATCTGTAGATGTGAATTGTTTGTTGACTCCGCAGTCTATTGTATTCGGAGTAAAAATAATGTAACAAATATTGTGTAGCAGGTTGTGGAGAAGTAATGAACAGGAAGAAAGTTCATGTCGAAGTTAAACAGATCGACTGACGTATTAATTAATTAATTAAGAATTTCAAATGCCTGGAATTAACGAAGAATTCTAATAGCCTCGCTCCCGCGTGTAAACCTAGATTTTCGTCTTGTAAACTGCTCATCCGTGTGATAACTCTTGATGTAGAAATGTGTCAGCATACCAAGAATATTCCGGAGCAAAGCTTATTGAAAACAAGTGTCATTTCGTCACTTGATTCAGATTCAAGCCATATCGCTAGAAAGAAATCGCTCTACTGATTTAGATACAAATATGGGTCGGGCATTTTTGCGACTAGTTGTGAACTCCAACAAAAAAATTGAAGATTGTTTGTTAAAACACTCGGTAAAGTCTAATAATCTAAACAATCAGTAACTAAATCACTGACGAGTACAACATGCTAAGGCCGCAGAAAAGCTCGTATTAACTCCCTGTGTTCAATAAAATTATATTTCTCGTTCCTCCCACTTCCACCCTTGCACTCGTGATCGGATCTCATGTGATTGAGGAAGTGACATACTGCAGTGATGACAGTTCAGTTCGAAATAGATCATGACGATAAAACTAGAAATAATACATTGTATTTAAAAAAACGCGAGTTATCGGTACGATATGGATCTTCATCAGAGCTAATGGAACAACGCGGTGTGTGCGTGTGCGTGTGTGTGTGTGTGTGTGTGTGTGTGTGTGTGTGTATTTGCCCTCCCCCCTTCCAGTCGCGCTCTGCCTTTCCGGGTTCCCCCTACTGTCACCCTATCCCTTAACCCGGAAGTGCGAAGTCGGGCTCTTGGTGGGCACCTTGGTGCAGTAGAGCGGGGTAAGGCAAGGTGTAGTAGGGCGGGGTAAGGCAAGGTGCAGCAAGACGTGGTTAGCCAAGGTGCAGCGGGACGGAATGAGGTATGAAGCAGGGGACCGGAGTAATGCAAGGTGCAGCGGGACGGAATAAGGTAAGAAGCAGGGGACCGGAGTAATGCAAGGTGCAGCGGGACGGAATAAGGTAAGAAGCAGGGGACCGGAGTAATGCAAGGTGCAGCGGGCCGGTGTAAGGTCATATGAATGGGAGAGAAGTATGGCGAGTTGGAGGAGGTGGAATAAGGACAGGTGAACCGTCAAGCTGGAGCGAGGAGGAGCAAGGCGGGATAACGCATAGTGTAGCGGGGCGGAGTAAGGTAAGGCGGAGGGGGTCTTATCCCGCCCCACTGCACCTTGCCTTACCTCGCTGCGCTGCACTTTGCGTCACCCCACCGCGTTCCACATGCTGCACTTTGCCTTACCCCGTCCTGTTGCATCTTGCCCTACCCCACCCTGCTGCACATGGCCTTACCCCGTCTATCTTGCCTTACCTCTCTGCGCTACAATTTGCGTCACCCCGCCCATCTGGTACCTTGCCTTACCTCGCTGCGCTGCACTTTGCGTTACCCCACCGCGTTCCACATGCTGCACCTTCCCTTACCCCGCCCTGCTGTATCTTGCCTTACCCCGTCCTGCTGCACCCTGTCTTGCGCCGCTGCGCTGCACCTTTTTTCACTCCGCCCTTCTCCGTCTTGCCTCACTCCGCCCCGCCCCGCCCCGCCCCGCCCCGCCCCGCCGCCCGCCGCGCCGTGGGTGCCGCCGCCCAAGTAGGAAGTGGCGCGGCGCGGCGCGGCGCGGCGCGAAGGCCGCCGTCCGAGGACACGTGTCGCGAGCGCGGCTAAGAATAGCCGTCGGCGGGGTCATTAGCATGCGAGGCGTAGAGGCGGTCGCGTCCGCCCCCGCAACAGCCGCCTCGGCAGTCGACACGTGGGCAAGTGGAGCATCGGACCCGCCCGGCGGCTGCCGCCTCTCGCTGGGAAAATAGGAGTAATCGGCTGTCTGCAGTCTCGACATTCTGCGCACGTGGAAATACACAAATGTGGTGCGAAAATCCCCGTAATAGGGAGGTTTTGCACGGCGCAGCGGGCAGCAATCGACTGCAGTTTGGAGCCTCGAACCCAAACTCGAAGTGATAGAGGGGCCTGCTATTCCGCCGGATTTAGCGGGTGAATAATGTCGCTTGCCAATCGATCGAGCTATATCGAATTTATTCGCAACTCTAGAGAGTTTGTGCACGTCTTAGCGGGCAGCACTATCGATCTTCTGGGCATGCGCGGATGCACTAAAGTGATGCGAAACTTGAACTGCGCATGCGCAGAAGATCGATAGGGCTTTAACGTTCGAGGTGCACAAACTCCCTTCTGTCGGCAGTGTTGTGCTATGAAAAGTATATATCCATGATGCAACAAGAAAATGGTGGCATTGATTTGTATATTCAATTATGTATGTGTGCGGTATTAGTTGTTTTTATTTAATGACGACTATATTTAATATATATAAAATATACACACATCTCACAGATACACAGATCAATGGTTGTTGGAGAGCTCTAGACGAGCAAATCGAGAATATGTGGCGTGATAGTATTTTTTCATATACGTCAGTATACAGTCGAATTCTCGTTCCAGTCCAGAGGTCTGCTTACAGGTGTTAAGATAGACTTCCCTTAGCGAATATTGTCTGTTACCAATACCTATCATACATTTTAAAGTGGCTCCTTCCCTCTTGCTCTCAAGGCTGAGTGCACCCCGTTCCACATCCAATCCTCAAAAAAAATTCCATCAGAGAGACTGGGGAATCAAACACTAGATCTCATTTGTTTGTCCAGATCGTTGGCTACTTGCCCATTGCATAATTGTCACCACCCTCGCAGACAGATGAGGTCACCTTGTTACCGCAACAAACTACGTGGATGATGTCCAGGTAGCATGCCTGAATTTTTTGTTCGGTAAATGAGTGATTGACTTTGGAAAGTGGTGGAACTGATATTTTCAGGACCTCCTGCTAACAAAGGCTCCCTGCTGACCAGAATACGCATATGCGGCCGTGTTGTACCACCTGGTCCGGGATGTTTTTGTCGAGAGCTTGTACTGCATCACTGCTGTAGATCCACAGGCTGCCTTGGCGTGCATGTAGATGCGAATATCTAACTGCAACTTCGTTCGGGATCCAAATCGCGAGCTCATGTTTGAGCGGCAGCCTCACTAACAGCTGCACCAATCGCCGCTGCCAATCCAGTTGGAATCAGTCCATCCAGTTCCACTCCGAACCATACCCGTCTGAGCGAGCGCAAGCGCCTGCTACCGCCGGAAAGCGGCTCTCCCCCCCGCTCCCCACGCCCCGCCCCGTTCTGCCCCGCCCCCCGACCCCACCCCGCCACGGGTCGCGGGCGGGGTCGCGGCCGCAGTGATTTTCCGACCGCTGCTGTGCCGATCGAGTCGAAGGCTAAAGGCTTCCGCTGGCGGCGGCCGCGGATATCCGCGTCTGCGGTCGTAGGCGTCGCGCTCAAGCAAGTGGTGGCCAGACGGCCGGTCGCCGACAGCCCTTTGAAGTGCCGCTCAGGCCGCCATCCGCGTCAGCGCTCGTGGTGTTCCACATGGTCGTGGAGATGTTTTCGCTCACGGTTCTTTTGTTCGAGCTGAGTATAAGGACAATATATGTTGCTATTGTTGTTGTATAATGCTCGTACGCGGAACACTTGGCCAACCTCCGATATGCGCTATATTACTGAGAATTACCGAATTAAATATGAACGCGACGCTAGAGACTTATTCTGCAAAAACATTGAGATCAAATAATTAAAATTCTAATAAATTACCTTTTGGAGGGATCAATGAACAATCCGCTGTTGTTAAATTGCAATTGACTCGAACTTGATGTCAATGCGATGTCAAATGCGTAACATGCCTTCGCTCATAATCGAGCCTCATGTTCGCACCCAGGCGTGCTGTTGAAGTATTGATCAGTGTTCCGTTTGAAAAAGAGATGAATACGATGGGCAGCGCTTGCGGTTACAAACAGAAATTGATCTTCAAACGTAAATATTTGGATTGGAGAGAGACAGGACACCCAATAGTTTCCCTTGCGTTTGAATCACGGATCACTTTTAAAGCGGGCGTGCGGGAGGACCGCAACTGGTGGGCGTACGTCAACAGGATCCAGAAGTGAACGTAGTGTGTGTGGGAGGCCTAGCGGACATGTCCTAGGTCAGTTCCGCTCAAGTGCTGAAATGTATCGTTGACAGTACTCAATCGAATAGGATGTGATGGCGAATTTGCGTGTTGGGTGAATATTACCACGCTTTGAAATGATTCTCAATCGAGTTGGGAATTTTCGGAATATAGTGTGTTCACATTGTATGGCATTTGGGAAAACTGTTCTACAATATATAAAAGTATTACCTTCGACCAAAAATCTATTTTGTATACTATATTTAAATTTGTTAGTCTTCCAAACCACCTACAATCATTACTGCAAAATGTTATTTCCTTGAAAACGTAAAATGGTCATTTCTTGATACTTACTCCCCACATTTAACCAATTTAACATAACACTCCCGACATTTAAAATTTATTATGACGTTTTATTTGCTATTGCATAAATATTCGTAATTAGCACTAAGAATAGGTACTATTATTATTTCCCTATTTGCTTGATTATTCTAAAGTCCATTATTCGATAATGAATGTAAGGATGCCCAATATTCAATATTGTTATTGATCTTTCGTAATGACACTTTGACTTGCTCTGATGCTGCGTTAATTTAATTCGAGATTGATTAACTTAAAAACCTTTCAACGACATAATTACAAATCGGATGCAAATCAACCTATCACCCAAACACACTGAGTGACACACTGCTTGTAATCTTTTCCTCTACAATTCTTCTTTCTTGAATATTCCGCTATACCATTGAGTTGATGCATATTATGAGACCATTATAAGTAGTTTAAGCATAGTTGCACGTTGCAAAATTCACACTCGCCATTCGCGAAACGGAGATGAAAAAAATTAACATTACTCTCCTCAGTGAACCATAAACCATGAAAGTGCATTCCAATTACACAAGTTTTACAAAGCGCGAAGTGCATCATACCGGAGACATGTACCGCAGAAATTCTCCGACATAAACTCACGTTGGCGGAATCCGAAGCGAAGCCGCATTTCATGGATGTCACACCCGTAGCGCTGCCTTGCCCCGTACTGCGTCCACGCTGCAATTTTCCGCTTGCTCCGATTACCTGCGCACAAGCTCAGAGTAGATTTCTTCAACAATTTCATATCTTGCTGCCGGGCGTGATGGCGCAATTTGAAGTACGCAGGCGACCGCTGGTTGCGGGTTGGAGTTTCGCTCAATGTACAGGTGTTTTCAGCTAGTGGTCGTGGCTTGGTTGTCTTTTCATTCCATCGCGTATCCTGTTTAAACTAGCTAGCATCCATAAACAGTCATCTGTCACTCATGGTCACCCCTACAGTCATCCCATCAGTCGCCTCCTCAACAATTCCTTATCAATTTCTCATCAGTACCGGTAGCGGTAGCTCAGTGCATCAACTGATGTCACTGCAGCGCCTCTAACCGGAAGGTCCTAGGTTCGAGTCCTGACGGCGGCAGGATTTTCGACCCTAGCTTTTCAGCTAGGTCGAATTCAGCTAATGTCTGGAGGAGAATTCTAGCGGCCGGCTGCTCTGATCGGTAGTTTTCCGTGGTTTCTCCGATCAACACCAGGCGAATGCCGGAGCAGTACCCTACCAAACGGGCCACGGACCGCGCGCGATCTGTCCTTCCCATTCCTTGTCCTATCCTCTCCCCTTACACGTACACTTACACTAACATGCACTACACTACCACATATCCCGGGAGACCGGTCGGGAGCTTAGAGCTTGTCCCGGCTGGGGCGGTGCCCCGCTGGTGGGAGAGTCCTGGTTAGGGAGAAACCCCACTAGCCGACGGTAGGTCGGCGCCGGATCTCGCCATCCAGCGGGGGAAGATCTGCCATCTCCAGAGAAAAAACATACACTACACTAACGGGACTAATGACCGAAGCAGTTGACGCGCCCGGAAACACGAAAAAATCAATCAATCAATCTCATCAGTCATCTCCTCAGCAGTCTTCTCAACCGAGAATGGCTGTGTTGTTAAGATTTCATCAGTAATTTCAACAACTCGTTAGTGGAAGGCAAACTATTACAGTAAGCCTCCTCCCTCACTTTTTCTCAGTACTTGAATGTAGCAATCATCATCTTAGCTTGCTGCAATGGAATGAAATGAGTAAAGTTGATCCGGCAGAAACGAAAACAAAAATAAACGGAAATAAACCTTTGCGTTCAGCGCTGAAACATTTGTGGGGAAATCTATTGGGTGGTAATTCAATATTGATTAGACCTATTGTCGCGAAATACACGGGAAACTAGAAACCATTCTCTCTCCGATAACGGACAGAAAATTTGATTAGATGAGTCTATAATTTCCGTTCGCAAATCATGAAGGACTGAAATTCAATTTCTCGTATATTTGCTCGTAATAAAGTGAATTTGAGAGAGATATTTGTATAAAGCAATCACGACTATTGCTCAGTTAGTCATATTAATGGCAGCCTGAGTTCGTGGAAATGTGATGGCACTGTAGTTACATACCCTATCTATTTTAAGTGGATCAAAAAATGCATTGCTTGGAGGAAATAAGCAACCCCAGAGAAAATAAGCAATATCTTTAGTGCATGAGTGCATGGACCTGGACCGTTAATTGATACGACGTAAGTGATGCGCTGGTGGAATGAATGACGTGTGCAAACAGAGGTGGAATAAGATACAAGATGTGGAAGAAACCCTAAGAAAGCGCCCGTTTCCGCAATCAACATTCCATACGGAACACTTAATTTTCGTGTAGTTATTTTGCTATTTTTTCGTTGTTGTTTTCTTTCGGTGTCTAGGTACTACCGCACTGGGATGACGTCAGTCTCAACGTCGATGATCATGATATCATCTTGAAGGAGAAGGAGTTTAATGTCATAATATTTTTTCACAAAGGTTGTTAACCTTATTGGTACAAGTATGTAGAACTATACCGACTCGCTTGTCCGTTCCCAAGATGGAATTCGAATTCGCGACTCTTCAACTAGTGGTACTTACGGCGATTCTGAATACAGTTTTATTAATTTTATTAAATTATTTTTCTATTAATAAAAGAAGAGATCTCCAGCATTCTGTCACCTTAGATATATTCGGTTATTATATAAGAAATGTGACATATCAAAAAATGAATTTTCTCCAGAACTGTTTTAAACTGAGGAAGAACTATTTGTTCCGCGATGAAAGACTACGTGTCTTGTGTTGTGAATTAAGAAAAGAAATATTGTAATAATTTCGTAAGATAAAAAAATAGTAAAAATATTTTTTCTAAAATTACTTTTCTTACTTAACTCAAAACGGACGACCGGCTTAGATGGCTGGCCGGACTAGGGTGGTACCTTGCAAGCGGACATGTAGATCGGCGCCGGATGTCACCATCCAGCGGGGGAAGATCACCGCTACCTCCCGCGATAAAAAATGCACATCCCTTCCGAGACGAATGACCAGGAGCGGTAGCTCAGTGCATCAACCGATGCTACTGCAGTACCTTTGACCGGGAGGTCCGAGGATCGAGTCACGACGGCAGGCAGGATTTTCGACACTAGCTTGTGAGCTAGGTCGAATTCAGTCGCTGTCTCGAGGAGAATTCTAGAGGCCGGCTGCTCTGATCGGCAGTTTTCCGTGGTTTCTCCGATCAACACTAGGCGAATGCCAGAGCAGTACCCTAACAAACGGGCCACGGTCCGCGCGCGATTTTTCCTTCATCTTCCTCTTCCTTGTCCTATCCTCTCCCCTTGCATGCACACTTACACTAACATGCACTACCCTACCATACATGCGGGGAGACCGGTCGGGGACTATGAACTTGTCCCTGCTGGGGCGGTGCCCCGTTGAAGGGAGATACCTGGTTAGGTAAAACCCCGCTAGTAAACGGTAGGTCGGCGCCGGATCTCGCCATCCGGTGGGGAAAGATCACCGCCACCTCCCGAAAAAACATGCACTTCACTTACGGGACTAATGACCTCGTTAGTTGACGCGCCCGGAATCACTAACCAATCATTCAATCCGAGACGAATGATAGGGGTTGACGCGCCCGAAAACACTAATACTCAATTAAAAAGGACGAATAGTCGTTATTCTTGTGGACAATCGTCCGATGTTGGAAGCAGCGGCAGTGGCAGCAGCTGCCGCTTCGTGTAGAAATCATCCGGACCGGGCCGAAGCGGCGCGGCGTGCGGGCCGGCAAGCGCTTATCAGCGGGGCTAAGAATAGCCCCGTGCTGTCGCGCGACCGGCCAGATTAGCCGCGCGGCGACGCCGCGCCGGCGGCGGCCCCAATCGACGGCTCTAATCGCCTTTTGTTTTCGAAGGCGGCAGCCGCTGAGGGTGATACGCTAGCCTTCCGGCTGCGCGCTGGGATGGAATCGCCCCTCGAGCATCGTAAGGCACGCCTGCCCAGAGCAGAGGCTCTAATTATCGTACCGTTCAGAGCAACCGCCCACCCAGATGGCGCGTCATGTGGGGAGACTGTGTTCGTAAAGGGAGAGGAGAAATGTCTCCTTTCGTCCAAGTGTTGTGTTTATCTCGATCTGCTCTCTCACAATCCTGGCAAATAATAGGCAAGTAATTCGGCTCGCTCGTGGCACATAGCGAAGTCGCTAGCCTTTCACCACTGAGGTCCGGGTTCGATTCCCGTCGAATCTCATGTGAAATTTGTTCCAACAAAACGAGTTTGACCGCTTTACTAGGCCTAGTCCAACCCCTGTGAAGTGTCCTAAACCCTGCTTCTTTGCTAATTCCTTCCCAATTCTGGCCTCCGGGTAGTGACGCATGGGCGCGTGAAGTAAGAGGCGCGTACGTGGAGATGCTACCTGGCGGTCCTCTTTGACAACTGACGAGACGAGACATAAAAAATACAGCGTCCTCTGTAATAGAGGGATAGATAACGGAGGATTACTCTGCGCTTAACGCTCGACCAGGGGCGAAGGGAAACGTTGCATCGATAAGTTGGATCAAGGGCGCAACGAATTTAAAAAAAATAATTCAGTGTCTTTTTTCTATTGCTAGCTATCGGATAATGTACGCGAGATGATTAATATTGTAGTTCACAAAGACTCTCCATCTTTCTTACGGTTGCGTTTGCAGGATTTCCAATACTCACCCTTTCAGGTTGTTATTGGGACACAAGCAAATGTTACTCGAAAGGCAACAAATATCGCGAGTTCAGCCCGGTGCTGCGGGATACTCGCAAAGGACAATATGGGTGAGAAGGCGCGAAGGCAGAAAGTAGTTCCATCAATACCCCGGGCATTTTTCGAGCGAAAATACCATGAATCCAGGTCTTTGGGTAGGTCTTACGGCATTCTCACATGCTGCGATTTGTGACATCTGTTTCCGTAGGGGTGAACGCGAAAATCTGTTGCTATAACCTCGCCGGAAAATCTATTACGACCCCAACCAGTCTACCCCTGATGTATGTTAGAATAGGACTTCATAGTTGAGCGTTTCTCCACTGTCTGTTTTCGTGTGCTATACAAGTGACTTTCCAAAAGGGAACAAATTCTTAGAATGCGAGTTAAAAACCTCAGTTAAAATATATTTTAACTCTCGTTTTGCAGATTTTTTACGTGCTACATTTTATTGTTAGCTTCTCCTCTTCAAAACTACTCTATTGGTTTCCCAAGACTATTTTCGATAAATATTGACGTCGACCCCACAGTACATAATTGTTTCCATTCGCTCATAAATTAAGAAAGAACTTGACACGACTATACGAGTAAAAGAATGAATCGGTTCGCAGTACGTGGGAGAAAGCAGCCAAAATCCGCCAAAGGATCTCAGCCCGCGAAGAACCGTGGCTAAAAAAGGGGACCCAAGGAGTTAGATGTAGTTCGTCATTACTACTGTCGTGCTCTATTAACATAAAATTTCTTTCCCTCGCCGCTCGTTTAAAGCGAAGAAAGGAGCCCGCAGCTAAATTGCTCGGTGTCGCGTTGGCAGAATTGTCGCTTTCAAGGAATTTGCACGGAACGAGGAGACATTTCGTCCAGGAAAGCAGTCCTCGTTATGCGTTTTGCTGTTTACACCCCGTAGCGACCCGCCCGTAACTTCGAGCTGAGTTTTCCAGTGTGCATATCGGAATTTATCTCACGGTTGATGATTGTGTGATAGAAGTCTAGAATTCTCAATAGTTTATAACTGCCTGCGCTGAAAGAACCTTCCCTCCATTTAATAAAGAAAACGGGGTTAATTACATATTTTCGCAAGTCTTTCAATTGTTTGTCTCCTTTCGTTCGCTCAATTTGTTCGCTCAATTCGTTTACTCAATTCGTTTACCCACTTCTTTCTCTGGCTTCTAACCCTCACAGGTTTTGTTCTGACATTCGCGTGATCTATCAGTTTGTCGTTGATGTGATGGCCATGGGGATGTGGAATCGGCTATCGCATGGCCCTTTTCTTTATTCCATAATCCACAAAATTCTATATTTTTCGACTTCATTATTCGATGCGTTCGATGGGAAAGGAGATTATTATTTATCCACAAGTAGCAATTATTTAGGAATGTGGATGGTGCCTTACCAACCGAACAAAACCATCGACTGTCCTTAGCGTATTAATATATTGAAAAGAGTCACCGTTTTGGACCTTGAGACACACCATTGTCTCGAAAATGAAAGAATATCCGTGGCAGAGAGATGGCAGCGTTGTGTGAATATGAATCGGGCCTGCCATCTCCTGTAAGCGCGATGCCGCTGCCAAAGGCTTGGTCCCGCGCGCTGCGAATGAATAATTGATGTGGCCTTGAGGCTGAGCTGAACGCGCGCAGAGAATGCCGGTGCACGCGCAGGGCTCACGGCACGTTGTCGCGCGCCCCCTTGCATCCATTCGGGTGAACGTTCGTGTGCAGTTACTGCCTCCTGCATCAGTTTCAAGTACGTGCATCCTCTTAATACTAACGTGCTGCAGCGGATTATGCTTTTAATCTACACGCCTGTTAGTGAACTGATGACATAAATAAATATATGTGAAGAATTACGAAACGTGCGTAGAATATTCAGTTCATGTAATTCTAATGTGTGGTATTCGTATATGGTGGCAAGAATTTGTTAACCAAATGATAGTGCAGGTCCCTCTGCTCCTTGTAATGGAAAGTACTCCTGACTGTCCAAACACTACTTCTCGTGAAAGAACACACAAGAACCTAACCATCGAAAATCACACCTTTGGAACACCAGGCACTCACTTACATGCAGCAGGTTACGAGATCAAAATTTGCATCTGTACTTTGAAAAAAATATTAAAGCAACCTGGATTTAGTTGTGCAATCCACATTTGCGTTACAATGAAGAACAATAAAACTATTTATAAACATCCCAATAAAGATAATAAGAACTTGATGACTCTCACAGTTTACGCATATCAGAAGAATAATTATGTTTGAAGCCTCCAATAACGTGCCGGCCGAAAATAACAGCTATCGGGACTTGAGAGTGCGCACTTGAAGACCCTCACAATTGTAAGATTCATATCTTGCTGAAACGCACTATGTCATTCATTCCAATTAGGAAAACAGTTCATGGGTACTGCCAAGTTCCAAGTGAAGAAAACTAAGAACCTGATGTTCCTTTTTTTACGATCCCAGCGTTTCGCTCACTTGATTATAGCCCAAAGAATCCTTTTCAAACATTCAATTCAATGATGCCTTATTTTACGTGATCAGACTCAGGCCATAAGGCCTGCTCTTCCCTCAGACCACGCAAATTTCGCTACAGTTCTTTCACCATCTAGCGGAAAAAGGTATTACTCGGGCGACGATTCAGACGATTTGAATTTTGCTCAGCGGCTTGTTTTAGGATTGAGAATCTTTTACATGCAGTAAATCTACTACATGGGACAGCTGGCTTACTTCCCCTCCGAAGGCAGGCATACGAAGTGTTTTTAAAAATCAACGGCTTCGATCGGGTTTGAACCCGAGAACTGGCACAGCAGCCCGATCCCCTTTACACCATCGAAACCACAAATACGCTAACCGTTACACCATCGGAAACCACAATCGAGAAATCAGTCTACAATCGCAGCCGTCGCAACTCGGAAGCGCCCACGTGCCCCGTGCTCACGAGTGCCACTTTTTCCGTCTGCGCGGCCAGAAATACCACCGGCCCAGACGACCCGGCACGTCCTGTCCCCGTTTGGACATTCCCGGGCCGTAATCGCTCCCGTTCCTTGTCCGAGGGAAAAGAGGAAGAGGCAGGAGGATGGGAGGGGAGCGGGGCAAGGGACGCGAGCGTCAAAAACAAAGGCGACCTTGGTGGAAGATTCCAGAAGCGCGACGTCGCGGCGCCTCGCGCCTGGGGCACTTACGCAGTGCGACGCATGTCTCCGTCCGGCCCTGCCCGGACCGGACCCCGCCCCCCTTCGTCGCGGCGCGGCGAAGCCCCGTCGTGGCGCTGACGTCAGCCCGCAGCTACTGTGCGGTCGAGCTCGGAGAGCATCGTTTTGACACTAGAGGCAGGCGAGTGGGAGTGGACGCTTTGTTTATATCGAAAACTTGATCGGTAGCGGTAGCTCAGTGCATCAACTGATGTCTCTGCAGCGCTTCTAACCGGGAGGTCCTAGGTTCCCACTCCCCACGGCGGCAGGATTTTCGACACTAGCTGTTCAGCTAGGTCGAATTCAGCTGCTGTCTGGAGGAGAATTCTAGCGGCCGGCTGCTCTGATCGGTAGCTTTCCGTGGTTTCTCCGATCAACACCAGGCGAATGCCGGAGCAGTACCCTACCAAACGGGCCACGGACCGCGCGCGATCTGTCCTTCCTCTTCCTTGTCCTATCCTCTACCCTTACACACACACACTTACTCTAACATGCACTACACTACCACATATTCCGGGTGACCGGTCGGGAAGTTACAGCTTGTCCCGACTGGGGCGGTGCCCCGCTGGTGGGAGAGTCCTGGTTAGGGGGAAGCCCCACTAGCCGACGGTAGGTCGGCGCCGGATCTCGCCATCCAGTGGGGGAAGATCACCGCCATCTCCCGAGAAAAAACATGCACTACACTAACGGGACTAATGACCAAAGTAGTTGACGCGCCCGGAAACACGAAAAAATCAATCAATCAATCGAAAACTTGATAAAAATAAGATTTTTTTCTGGCGAAAATTCGCCGTTTTCCGACGCACGATTACATAACCTTCTCTTTTTACGAAGTTCCTTCGTAAGGCAAGAAAGTAATAACATGATGTATCTTTGTTACTCGCTTGCAGATTGACGATCTGACTCTGTTTTAATTATGAGTGTATGTATGTGGGTATGTATTTGAAATTTTAGAGTCGGATTAATCCTACTTCAGCCAGCTAGCGGTGTTCCCACGCGGTGTCCCCTAGCGGTGTTCGTATGTATTATCCATGCCCTGGGACTGAGAGAGACATGTGGCGAACAAGGCGTATTCCCATCACCATACCTAGGAATGGCCTGCCTAGGCTTTTTTCTTTCGCCATACTGCTGTAGAAACTGAAACCGTTTTGTATTTGAAAGCTTCAGCTTCATTTTTGCCCCGGTCAGGAATCTGACCCGGGACCATAGAGAAGCTAGCACGCTATGAGCCACCCGAGGATCTGTTTTAATTATATGTAACCCAATGAAGTGGGAGCTGCCAGTAGACCGAATAGAAAGTATCGTAAATGACGAATGTATGATAAAAGAAATTTCTTAATGTTTTTGTTTCACAAATTACTTGTTTGTTTTTTTTAAATTATTATTTGTTCTGTATATTTTTTTCCTTCCTGATCATGCCTTTCTTTGGGATGAGAAATTATTAGTAGTATATGTTATTCAAAAATGCGCGTTGTATTTCTTTTACGAAGATTGTTTCACGTTTCATCCTCATCATTATATGTAACAACAGTACATGATAGTGAAAAATCCAGCGTGAAAATATGAAGTTCTTTGGTGATGTGACATTACAGTGCCTTTCGATGTGAGGCGCGCTCCATTCACTTGTGGAAAGTTTATTCTTCGGGAGTATAACCCCGTCTTCTCTGCTTTTTTTTCTTTTTCCATTCTTCAGGATCTATCGAAAACTAAACTTCGACCTGAACGTCACGTATCACTCAGAGAGGTTTTCAGTGTGTAAACTGCGATATTCTTCGTTCAGAAATCAACAGAACGCTATGTTCACAAAGCATTATAAACAGTCCGTCGTTTAGGAAAATTCCCTATTAGAATAATCAGAATAAGCGTCAAGAAAGAAAAATAAATTTGGGTAGACATAAGAGAATTCCATAATTAGAACAAGCTCCGCTTATTTTCGATATTATGTATTACAATCTAGCGTGGTAGTACAGCTAATGTTAACGTGGAATTAGATTTATATGTTTCATAATAATTTACATCATAATAATGATAACAGATAAGTGACTTGTAAGAAAAATAATTTAACAGAAGTAACGATGCAGAATTTGATATTTTACGGCAGTAACGATGCACAAGATATACTTACATTTGCCTAAATACTGCCCTTCGAAGTAACGATGGAAATACCCAGATTGTATTGTTTTGAGTTTTTATGCATAATGAGAGAGGCTATTAGCCGTGACTGCCAGATTCGGGAGGAGAGTTCCGTTTCTTCATTAGTCAATATTGGCGCTAATGTGTTCTCCAATTTCCTTGACAGTAATGCGTGCAGATTAATGATTGCGATTACCAAGGTTTATGATGTTTTGTGAGTTCAAGTATCAGCTGCATCAAGCGAGTTATCTCTTAGAACATATTGAGGACTTCAAATGAGTTTTTCTGTCTTTTTATGTAACTGTTGCTGGCATTTCAACAGTTATGACTTGCTTACAAATTCCGATCGTTATTTATTCGACAATACCTCATTGATCTAGTCTTGAGACGTAACTAATAACTCCATGTTGTAATGATGCAGTATGTTATCTCTCTTGCTGAAAATAACGAAGACGAAAGTAAGCAGTTAGAGCGTAATGGGTTTTGTCCTTTCCAAACTTCAGTGGATTCATTGGTTTAATAAACCTAGTTTTAAATAAAAAAAATACGGCTCTAGAGTTTATTGCTCGCTGTCTGGTAATTCAAACTGGAGAAACGGAGTTGGAGGACTGGGACGTATCTGAAGGACCTGAAGATAGAGAGGCGGGATCTCTATTGTTGAGAGTTTAGCAAAAAGGATCGAACGGAAACTGGCGGAGATAAAAAACGCAAAAGGATTGGAAAGACGAAAGAAACTGGGGATTCTGGGCGAGAAGACGGAGTAGCTGGTAAAAGGAACGGTGGAAAGCCGGAGTAGCTGTCAAAAGGGACGGTCGGAAACCGGGAGTAGCTGTCAAAAGGGACGGTCGGAATGCCGGGGTAGCTGTCAAAAGGGACGGTCGGAAAGCCGGGGTAGCTGTCAAAAGGGACGGTCGGAAAAACCGCAGTAGCTGTAAAAGGGACGGTCGGAAAGCCGGGGTAGCTGTCAAAAGGGACGGTCGGAAAAACCGCAGTAGCTGTAAAAGGGACGGTCGGAAAGCCGGGGTAGCTGTCAAAAGGGACGGTCGGAAAGCTGCTGTAGCTATCTAAAGGGACGGTCGGAAAGCTGGAATAGCTGTCAAAGGGACGGTCGGAAAGCCGTAGTAGGTGTCAAAACGGGACGGTCGGAAAGCCGTAGTAGGTGTCAAAACGGAACGGTCGGAAAGCCGTAGTAGCTGGCAAAAGGGGTGGTCGGAAAGCCGTAGTAGCTGGCAAAAGGGACGGTCGGAAAGCCGGAGTAGCTGTCAAATCGGGACGGTCGGAAAGCCGTAGTAGTTGTCAAAACGGAACGGTCGGAAAGCCGTAGTAGCTGTCAAAACGGGACGGTCGGAAAGCCCGAGTAGCTGTCAAAACGGGACGGTCGGAAACCCGCAGTAGTCGTCAAAACGGACGATCAGAAAGCCGGAGTAGCTGTCAAAACGGGACGGTCGGAAAGCCGGAGTAACTGGAGACCTGGATGGTCGGAAAGCCAGAGTAGCTGGACAGGCTGCTGCTAGAACGATCTGGAAAGGACTCGCCCCGTTGTGCCGGGGTCCCCTTCGCCGCGCGCTGGGCCACGCCCTCCCAACTAATACTCTTAGCGGCGCCCGCCACGAGCATCCGGAGTGTGGGTGGAGCGGCTCGGGTGACAGCGCCCGCCCCGCGACGCAGCACGTCCCCACTCGCCCCCTCCTCCCCCTGCCTCCCCTCTGCGCGTATTTTTAGGAGATGTGTACCCAGGGCAGAAAGACGATATCGTTTGGCTTTGAGCGGTCAGTGTCGGCGAAGAAGTAGCCGTGCTAACCCACAAAATTGAATGACATTTCGCCTGCGTGTATTCTTTTAATGCTGAGTAAAAAGTTTTTTTCTGGTATGATATCCGCATTTAATTTTCCACTTTTCTAAACCCATTAAAAGTGAATTGGGCGATTTTCTTAGCGCATTTTTTTTGCTTCTTTATGGCATACTTTTCGCGTGTTTGTCAGATGCGCTAATTCGGGTTATCCCGATAATGCATTCCTTCACTACGTTTTTACATTTCATCGATCTTCCGCCTGTGTTTGATGATTATCGTTTTTTCAATCTAAATATTTTTTCGTCAACATTTTTTGGCACATTCTTGACAGTATCCCGTATTATTTCTAACACCACGTCATTGTTTCTTGAATTCAGTTTGAAAGATATTTCAAAACGTGATTGATTACATTGAAATCCTTCATCGAGGGTTTTTTTTTAATTAAATAACTTGCGTAACATTTTTGAGAGGGAAAAGATTCTGAGCGTCATTTGAATAGTCGCCTCATGTGTTGTTTATGATGTTTGTATTGAGCAAGTCATTTCTAGATCCGAATTTCCTTGTTTGACAACATTGCGCCACCCTAACCCACCCCACACGGTGCTCGCCAAGAGCCGTTTGTTTGCGCTGGTTCCGATGAGCGCGCCCGCGTCGTGACCGCAGAGACCTTGGGCCGGCGCTTCGCCCTGGGGCTCCTTTCTTGGAGAGCAGCAGCAGCAGCCGGCGGCGGCGGAGGCGGCATAGAGAGACTGCCCTCGCGCGCGCCCGCCCAAGGAGGAGCGGAGAGAACAGGCGCTGCCCACAGTCGGTCGGGTGACCGCTTGCCTTTGAGGATTCGCGACGCAAACCGGCTCGCGGTACCGAGCGCTCCTCCCCCTCCCCCACACCCCCCACGCGTAGGAGGAGGGGGGAGGGCGCGGGGGAGGCGTGGCTGGCGAGCCCCCGCGCGGGGGCCTCCGATTCGACGACCGCCGTGCCGCGCCCGCGCCGCCGCCGCCGCCGCCGCCGCCGCCTTCACGCCACGGCCGCCGGGCTGCCGCAACGGCACAGTGGTCCCAAATTGCGGAGGAAACACGCGAAAAAATATCACACACCCGGGCCTTTTTTCTCTTGATTATTTTTATTTCACACGTTACCGGCTCTGTTTTTTAATTTGCTTTTTTAAGTTTTGTTGTTCTTGTTCTTTTCCCCCCGTTCTTTATTTTTTAACTTCGTTCTGGCCCCAGTCCGATATTTCTTAGGGCTTTTATCCAGCCGACGGCCGGTTAAATTTTACGCCCCGATTAAACACGTATTCGACCTACACTAGACATCAACACACTTGCGGACTCCTCTCATTTGGGGTCAGCAGAATGCGAGGCCCTCCGCCACAACAAATACATGAGAGAAGGGACAAACAACCACGCCCAAGACGGGACTCGAACCCTCGAGTGTTCGCACCGAAGCTGAATCGGTACACGCTCATAGCCACCTCGGCCATTCAAGTCGGTATATTTTTATTTTAACAAACCAGAAATTGCGAATAAAATCCATGGTATTTTTTACATTCTTTTTTCTTACTTGGAAAATATACTGCAAGAGATGCACGGTAGCCAGAGAAATTCAAGAATATTTTTGGGTTGGTCGAGAGCAAGATAAAACTGCTACACTGTTCAAGTAATGCGTTTCTTAATGGAAATAGTATTATCATCCGATCATTGATGTGAAAATGTCTTATTTTAAACAGTTGCTCTAATTTATCCACTTGAAATTAACTACTGCATTTTAAAGCAATACAATATGACTCGTTAAATCATAAAAGTTGACCTCATTTCGAGATAAGGCTTTACTGGTGTAATTGGAGTAATTCCTGGACGGATATCTCGCGGACACTGATAGATTCTTAACCAGATAATAGGTGGTCGAATTCACTCGCTGTCTGAAGGAGAATTCTAGAGGCTGGCTGCTCTAATCTGTAGTTTTTCGTGTTTTCTCAGATCAACACCAGGCGAATGCCGGAGCAGTACCCTAACAAACGGGCCACGGACTGCGCGCGTTCTTTCCTTCCTCTTCCGTGTCCTATCCTCCCCCCTTACATACACTTACATGCACTACACTACCACACGTGACGGGAGACCGATTGGAAACTTTGAGTTTGTCTCGGCTGCCCCGTTTGTGGGAGATACTTGGTTGAGGAAAACTCGCTAGCCGACGGTCGGTTGGCACCGGAATTCACGATCGAGTGGGGAAAGATCACCGCCAGCTCCTGGGGAAATAACATGAACTACACTTACCGGACGAATTGCCTTAGCAGGTGACACGCCCGGAATCAGCAATTAATCCATCCATCTATCAATCTTCACGAGACAGCGTTTAAAAAAAACATCATTAGCCTTTCCCGCCCTTGATTTTCATTTAATTTTATGTCACCCGCCCTATTCTTTCTCTTTTAATAATTTTTTGTTCGTTTTCTTCGTTCTGGTTCGCCTTTCGCCCGGCTTGGGCCCATTGCGCGCCGCGTTGCGCGGCTGGCGAGCGGCCGTTGAGCCAGCGCCAGGCGGACTCCCCTGCGCTCAGTGCGCGCCTTTGTGCTGCGCCGAGCGCAGTCTCGCGGCCGAAGAGGCCAAAGCGCGCGTTTTGGCTCTCTTTTCGCGAAGTGGCAGACCTCATTAAATTCCGGAATCCCACTGTGCAAAGTCGCACGTAGGATTTGTCGAAGGGGTGTACAGGTGTTTGCCGACTTGTTTTATTATAAAGTTTTTTGTCTTTTACTCTAATTTTTTTATTTTTTTTCCTCTGGGAGGGGGGCTTTTATCTGCTTCAGGGGATGCCAATTTCGACTATCCGCGCCGGGTACCCACTATATCCCTCATGGGGACACGTATTAACCTTTAAACTATTCACATTTTTGGGCTGCTCTGATCTGGTGTCAGCAGAACGCAAGGCTGTCCGCGACAACACATACATGAGAGACAAAGGACAAACAACCATGTCCATGGCGGGTTTCGAACGCGTGGCCCTTCAGGCCGAGGCGCCGAGTCGGTACACGCTCTTGCCACCTCGTCCATCCAGTTCGACTCGTCTTTTTTCTGATTATAAAATGTATTTTATTTGTTGACTTGTGGTTAATATTCATAAGATTAACATTGATTAATTGAATGCCTTTCGTTAGTATAGAAAATTGATAAAAACTATATTTATGTGTCATTGGCTTCGGGGATAGAGGCTGAAGGCCCATGAGCCCTTCCCCCCTCACGAGATCGAAACTGTAATTATTTTAGATTTTACTAGTGAGAACCCGTCAAAATATGACGGTGTGATCTAAGATAAATGTAAAATACTGTGCCCAGACTAATGTTCACAATATGTTGCATTGTTTGAATCTTCAGGATATAACGAAGATATTCTGTGATGTGGAGTTCACAAAATGTTGAACACGTATGGCCCATGACCAGGTGGCAATGCAATATCGGCACCAAATTACACAAAAGAAAGACCACTATTATACTGACGGATATTATTTCTAAAGGTTTTTGATGTGTCATAATCTCCTATAAACAACTGTTTGATTTCTTCTGGCATATTGCTCGAAGGTAAACTTATTTTCCCATGTAAGCAACACACAGTAAACTCATTTACAGAATTTCTCTGACATGGGAAGTACAAAGTAGAACAAAACTGACATTTCATAGACAATAACCCAACAGAAAACGAAATGACCTCACTATCACGACACATACGCTGACTTTCTCTTTCCCTGCTCCCAGTCAATGTAGTGCGTTTGAGTCTTTTGGGGCGCGTGGGCAACGATTCGGAATTCGACATAACCTGTAAACAACTTCACTACAACCGCACAAAACCCACTGTCCGAATGTTCTCTACAAAATACACTACAAAAGCAAATATGTATATGCAAACTGTCATCTTCACAATGCAATTATTACACTGAAACAAAACCTTGACGAATTGTGAACAAATCTCAAGAATCAAAACAAAAACATCAAGCAGCGCCACCATGAAGCGGCGGGGACGCACATCTATAGACTCATATATATATATATATATATATATATATATATATATATATATATATATATATATATAATTTCAAACAGCCACCCTTTGGAAGCAAACAATTGACTATTGATAAGCGTACTATTAAAGAATGATTTAATTAATTAATTTACACCGTAAATGTTGGTGAATCAACACAAACAATATCTGATAACAAATCTAGGGATCACATTCTTTCATTTAAAGGAAAAAATACTACAATCGGTTCAGTAAGAAGCTCTAAACGGAGCCATGGTAGAATACCTTATTTTTTTAAATATATAGATTGTTAATTCTGCAATTAAGTGTAGTAACTTGGTGGCGGAATATCTTAACCTTACATGCATTAAACTTAGATTCACTAAGAAAAAGTTACAAAAAAGTAGTTAATTAAGATAATAATAATAAATAGTAAATAACATCACCACGCAAACCTTACTCCACTTCACTTCACTTCACTTCACTTCACTTCACTTCACTGCACAACACTTAACTGTGACGCATTATGATATTTGTTAAGGCCCTGTTGACGTATATCCCTCTCTTCGTATAGTTTTGGCAATTGTGATTGTTTTTGAAGGTCTACCATATTATTTTGTTAGGCGGAACAGCTAATCGTGCGGGAGTTGGCGTAGATTACCAACCGCATCTAGAAGGACGGTGTGGCGATTCGGGCGCTAACTCAATTTAATAAGCGAGCCCGAGAACTCGGGGGAAATTGCCTGAAAACTTTAAGGTCGACGACCAATACCGCTATCAAGGAAATGAATCCCGGGCTGAGAGTCACAACGCTATGAAGATACTATTTATTACTTCTTTCTTGTCATCGATGTTCATTTTCGTGTTCCAGAAAAATTATATGTGCCTTAGAATTAATTTATCCAATTTCCATCTTTTAAATTCATACTTCCTAATGCTTTCGGACTATTGCCAACTTCTGAGAAAGCCAAATTAAATTCAATCAATGGCAAATCATGATTTTTGATATTCTAAAAAAATTCACTTAATATGCCTGATCTTCTGGGTGATGTAGGTGCAATTACTTGGTGTGATTCAACACTGTCGCCGTTCAAGTTTGGAATGGTGGTCTCATTTCCAGTTACCTTTTTTACCAGACTCATTTTTAGGCGCTCTATTTGTAGGCTGACCCAGAATAAATAAAAAATGCACCCACAAGAGGTAATTTTAAAACATACCAAGGTCTGGAAAGTGACGTCAACCACAAGAGAAAAATCATTCAGTTCCATTCACATTAATCCGTACCCCGCGTGGTAGGTGACCCACAATTCGAGTTTTCGAACCGGAAGAGGTGGCTCAGTGCATCGGCTGATTTTACTGCAGTGCCTCTGACCGGTAGGTCCTAGGTTCGAGACCCGACAGTTGCAAGATTTTCGACACTAGCTTGTCAACTAGGTCGAATTCAGTCGCTGTCTGGAGGAGAATTCTAGAGACCGGTTCCTCTGTTCAGTAGTTTTCTATGGTTTCTTCCATCAACACCAGGCCAATGCCGGAGCAGTACCCTAACACGGCGCGCGATCTTTCCTTCCTCTTTCTTATCCTATCATCACCCCTTACACACACTAACATGCACTACACTACCACGCATGTCGGGAGACCGATCGGGTGCTTAGAGCTTGTCCTGTCTGGAGCGGTACTCCGCTGGTGGGAGATACTTGGTTGGGGTGGGGTGGGAGATACCGTTAGCCGACAGTAGGTCGGCGCCGGATCGCACCATCCAGCGGGGCAAAATCACCGCCACCTCCCGAGGAAAAAACATGCACTACAGGTACGGGACTAATGACCACATTAGTTGACACACCCGGAATCACTAACAACCAACCAACCCATGTGGTAGGCGACCCACAGTTCGAGTCTTCGAGAACCGACTGCCTTCTATCGGAGACCTCCACGTAGCGGCAATTTGCATTTCATTCACGACCCATACTCACGGCCTCCCGCTCCAAGCTGGATTGGATACGTCGCAGTGCGCCGTAACAGAGGGGAGCCGTTCCCCCGAGAACCGTTTCGAAACAAAGGCATTCCGTCGCCGGCGGCGGCCTTCGCGCCCGCACAGCCACTTCACGCGTCGTTTCTCTTTCGGCGCCTACAGCGCGCGCGCTCACGTGGGAAACGCGTGGAAGGAAGCGCCGCGCCGTGCCGCGTCGCGCGGTGTGGCGTCGTATTTTTAGTGACCGCCGCGGGCAACACTCGGCCCTCGCCGTTTGGAAGGTCGACGCAATCGTGTTGTTCCACTCGAAGCTCTCGAGTGCACTTGAGTTGTAGCTATGAGATTAATTGACTGATTATTTTGTGTTTCCGGGAGCGTCAACGGGTGATGGTCGTTCGTCTTTTAAGTGTAGTGAATGGTTTATTACGGAAGGTGGCGGTGAGCTTCCGTCGCTGGATTGTGAGATCTGGCGCCGTTCTGAACGTCGATTTGCGAGGGATTTCACCATCCAGGTACAGCACCAGCGGGGCAGAGCCAAGCTGGGACCAGCTTTAAGCTCTCAACATTTGTGGTAGTGTAGTGCAAGTGTGTGTAAGTAAGGAATAAGGATTGGTCAAAGGAGAGGAAGGAAAGATCGCGCGCGATCCATGGCCCATTTGTTAGGGATCTGCTCTAGCATTCGCCCGGTATTGATTGAGAAAACGACGGCAAACTAGCGATCAGAGCAGCTGGCCGCTAGAATTTTCCTACGAACGGCTGATTCGACCCAGCTATGAAGCCAGTGTCGAAAATCCTGAACTCGAACCCTAAGGCCTCCCGGTCAGAAGCACTGCAATCTGTAGCTAAACGTAAGAAATAAGAAGAGCTTAGATAGATTTGTTTGTTTTTTTGATTTGAGAAAATAGTAAAACCCAATAAAGAGTTTCCTACTTATAAATAATCGCATTTCGCGAAAAAAAATTTGTCAAGTATTTCCGCAGAAAAACGTGGTCCAGGAAAAAAGGAAAGGACTCACTCGGCATTTGCTAAAAGAAGAAAAAATGCGATCGAAGTTGACCGAAAAATCTCATTTGGGACACCGACCTTGAAAAACGTGTTCATTGGGGAAAAAAATTGAAGATCATCTTGTCTATTGGATCCTCTTCTTAAGCAAAGGCAATTTCACTCCCCCTTAAGATTTCTAATTTCAAAAGTACCTTAGTGCATATTTCCCAAAACTGCTTCCTTTCCCTAATCAATCGGTCATAGATTTTGGACGTTTCGAATTAGGGCGGAAGTTGACCAACCGCAGAACAAAGCCATCGAATCTCGATATCATTAAGAGGTGGGAGGGAATAATAATGCGCCACGTCCGCGTTCTGGGCATATCACGGGAGGCGGTGCCGCTGCGCCCGCGGGCACGAGCCAGGAGGCATGGGGCGTGGAGGCGGAGGCGCCCGGCGCGGCGCGGCGCGGCGCGGCGTGGCGTGGCGTGGAGCGGCCTCGCGGCCAACCAGCGCGCTTCCGGGTCGCCGGCGCCGCCTCGGGAAAGTCAAGGCCCGCGCGCCGACGCCCCGCCGCGACCACCTACCAGCCTCCGCGCCGCCGCCGCCGCCGCCGCCGCCGCCGCCGCGAATTCGGTGCTCCAGCTCTGGTGTGGTGCCTCCTGAGCAACGAACCATTGGAACCGTAAAGGAGCCCACGCATGCTCGGGATGCTGCACAATTTCACTCGTTCCATTTCATTCGTTCCGTTATAATTGTTCCCGTTCATTCATTTCGTTTCGTTCGTTGTCTTTCGTTCGTTCGTTCGTTCGTTCGTTGTCTTTCGTTCGTTCGTTCGTTGCCTTTCGTTCGTTTGTTCGTTGTCTTTCGTTCGTTCGTTCGTTCGTTGTCTTTCGTTCGTTCGTTTTTGTCGTTCGTTCGTTTTTGTCTTTCGTTCGTTCGTTTTTGCCGTTCGTTCGTTCGTTTTTGCCGTTCGTTCGTTCGTTTTTGCCGTTCGTTCGTTCGTTTTTGCCGTTCGTTCATTCGTTTTTGCCGTTCGTTCGTTCGTTTTTGCCGTTCGTTCGTTCGTTTTTGCCGTTCGTTCGTTCGTTTTTTGCCGTTCGTTCGTTCGTTTTTTGCCTTTCGTTCGTTCGTTCGTTCGTTCGTTCGTTTGTTCGTTTTTTGCCTTTCGTTCGTTCAGTTTCCTACGTTCCACTGTATACCATTTAAACAGTTTCCCGCGCCTTTTCCCCCTCAAGGTGTTACAATAGAATCAAGGCTCCATTTGGTCAGGTGGTTGATGTAGTGTTTGTCTTCAGTGGACTTACGAAAATTGCTATTGGAGCTTTAGAATGCTCTCTATTCTTAATAATATGTCCTAGCGACACGAGATTTTTGCGCCATTCCCGAAGCGTTGATCTTCCGGTGTTGTCTTCCTTCCCAGGAACCTAGTCATTGGCATAGTTATCGTTAGAAACAGCAATTCTAACGATCATGCCGGAAACTGATTTTACAAGAATCATTTAAAATTGAAAAGAAACGTTTGTTATTGATAAAAACTCGGTAAAAGAATAGAATTAGAAGGAAATACTTAAGAGATCACCCGTCCAGCGAAAGGATGGACAATCGAATTGAATAAACCTGTTTATTATTGTCTAAGACATTATCCTTTCGTTATTAAAGATATTATTTCTCCTTACCGTTGTGTTTTGTTAGACAATGACTTTGACTTTGTACAAGTCGCCGATAACTGGCAGTATCGTTATCACATAGAATATTATCTCGTTCATTTTCCTACCATTTTCGCCCGGAAACGCAGATAGGGATATGACGTTGCTATGTATAAGAATTGAGCTGTGAGCGAAATACAGTATATACTAACGTGATAGGCTATGCCAGGATTCCTTCTTCCCCGTCAGTCCAAATGAGGAGTTTCTTACAAGAACCAAACAAGTCCAAAATTTCATATTGTGAGATATTTTATCACGTTATTCCCAATAATTGGCGCTATGTGTTGGAACATTTCCTTTCGGCATGTGCCAAACACATTCAAAGATATAAGTGGGGGAAAATCATAAATTTATTACTATGCATTTCTACGCTATGAAGTTATCGATGCCTCCTGAAAAATCTCGAATTTGGACTAGTTTGATTATTGTAAGAAACTCTTTAATTGCATTTAATTCGATGAAGTTATCATATTAGTCTGTTGTTCTGTACAGTCAACGAACATCAAAATTTAATTCTGAAAAGATATTAGACTATCACCATCCTGTCACATTGTTGAATAGAATTCGATTCCTGGAAGGAGAGACAATTGCTTTGAACTATTTCAACTTAAAACAATATTTTTTCGCTCCAAATGCACATATCCAAATTATATTTTTAACCGGGCATTTCTCGTATTTTTACTTCTACATTTTCTCTTCATGTCACTTTCCCCGTCCTCTCAAATCCTCGTACACGGAGGCAACTTCGCCTCATTTTCCAGTTACCGCCGCCACTTCTCTGCAGTTTCTGAAACGCGCCCCGGATGTTCGAGTCCAGTTGGCCTTCTCGGGCCGTTAGCTCCTGCAGTATCCCCTCCATTATCAATGACAGCCACCGCACGGCACGATACGAGTCCATTAGCACCGAACGATATATGGGAGCTGCAGCTGCCGCATATGAACGGTTGTCTCGTAAATCTGTCTCTACGTATGTTTCCGCGTATCGTTTGCGACGGTGAAAGCGGTTTAATTTTTCGGCTCGGCGCAGTGATTTGCTCTTTATACATAAGAACCTTAGTGGCCAGGATTCGAATCCCGCCTCGGGATGCTCGAGAGTATGCTCGAGAGTATGCTCGAGAGTATGCTCGAGAGTATGTTCGAGAGTATGTTCGAGAGTATGTTCGAGAGTATGTTCGAGAGTATGTTCGAGAGTATGTTCGAGAGTATGTTCGAGAGTATGTTCGAGAGTATGTTCGAGAGTATGTTCGAGAGTATGTTCGAGAGTATGTTCGAGAGTATGTTCGAGAGTATGTTCGAGAGTATGCTCGAGAGTATGCTCGAGAGTATGCTCGAGAGTATGCTCGAGAGTATGCTCGAGAGTATGCTCGAGAGTATGCTCGAGAGTATGCTCGAGAGTATGTTCGAGAGTATGCATGCTCGAGAGAGCATAGTGGCATTCTCCCCGTCACCACGTATCACCATTCAAGTCTTTGTCACTTCTGTTTGGCCTAAATGGCACAGGGGATTCGGGATACTTGCGATCAAGTTATACATTGCATTCTGGTTACGGGTTCGAATTCAGCGTAAAGACATGGGTGCAGTTTGTGGCTCGGTATGCATTTCTTACGGTGTGCATTTCTTACATACTAAACGCAACGGGACAACGAGCTATTCTTGTCCAATTCAGAATGTACCGTGATCATAAGGATTCGCGACTCACGCCTGTGCCGTACATGAAGGATAGTGCAGGTACCACAATGGCTGCCTCTGAAGGAAAGGTCTCTGAACGGGGGGGGGGGTTAATACGTCTTTTAATCCAAAACTAGAGGAGCCTTTTTGTGGCATAATTACACTGTTTGAATCGTACTCTTATTTATTCAACTTACTTTTATTCTTCATTGTGCTTCCCTCGTGGGTCAGAACTCATTAACAATATTTCTTAATTGCGAAGAATTAATTAAGAGAAAACCACATATGCAATTATCTGCATAGATAAAAGTTAATATATCTGTCTCAGTATTATTAGAGTACCGGTGTCATGTGTGGTGATTTAAGGAGCATACATCGAATACTTACATTCGTGCAGTAGGGTTTTGTTGACATTTTCTCCCTCTTGACTGCACTAGGTCAATGACGTGCTGTAATTCTCACGATCATACACGAGGTGTAATATGTAGTTTCGCTGCTTAGGTAGTAATTCATTATTTGAGAGGCGATTCATTCGTTGTACAATTATGTATGTACGTATGGAGGAACAATTCTTGCATGTCTTAAGGAAAAGAAGTGCAACTCTTAATAGCTTCATACAGGGTATTGAATGAGAAGAAAAGTAGAATAAATTTGTAAATAGTATAGATTAAAAATACATTTTGAGGAGTACGATTCTTTTCGCCAAGTAGGTCTACCCTAATACTGTCTCCGCACGTCCAGCCCGTCGAAATCCTCTCATGGCGACGTGTGTGGATTTAGTGAGTGTATAAATAGCTGCGCTTGGCTTCCAAGGTAGTCAAGCCACTTTCTACGGAATGTGGGCCCGCCCGCCTGGTGTGGTGTGCGCGCTGTGCGCCGGCGCCCAGCCGGGTGCTCGCCAGCGAACGTTTCCCCCGCCGCTGAATGTCAACATCGCTCTCTACGCCCCGGCCCCCGAGAGCGAGAGCGAGAGCGAGAGCGAGAGCGAGAGCGAGAGCGAGAGCGAGAGCCGAGTCCGAGTTCGGAGGAGCTTGCAATGGCTTGTCAAATTTCGAAACAGTTGGGCATCATGCGACATAAAACCGCCAGCACGTGGAATGAATGTGTCAGTGGACCGCTTCGAAAAGACATCGTCTGTTTATTTGTAGCAATTTTCTTCTTCCTTCTCGCATTTCCTCTCGGCGTCCTTCTCGCCTTCGTTCTCGCCTTCCCTCCCTCTCGCCTTCCTTCTCGCCTTCCCTCCCTCTCGCCTTCCTTCTCGCCTTCCCTCCCTCTCGCCATCCTTCTCGCCTTCCCTCCCTCTCGCCTACCTTTGGAAATCCATGACTTGGTGTCAAGGTCTGTGTTATGAAGAGAACCATGTGTTTAATACAGTTACTAGAGTTTTTCTCGATGATTTTAAAATGTTACTGAAGTTACATGAAACGATAAAATACTTGATTGGTTTTTTGATACAGCAAAGTGGCGTGAAAACTAATCCTGTGCGCAATACAAACTCGTAAGTTCATATCACTATCGCAAAGTTATAGTCATCACAATTAGGCAGAACTTAATGGGAATAGTGGAAAAAATTAATACTAATTTTCGACAACTAGTTCAAAACTTAATTAATGGATGAATGATACATATTGTTATTAACAAATATTAATTGATTGTTTTTACTATGGCGATTGAGAACACTCCCTAGTACATGTATGGTTGGTTTGTCAATTTTGTAAGGTGTAACTGGAAACATACGAGTAAAATTAAAACAAGCTGGTGTATTTTTCTGCAGAAGTAGATTCTGTTTCTAGTTCATTCTCACCGCCATGAAATCAATCCGACAATTATAGCTCGGCCCAACAAAAGAAACAAACCGGAACAAAAATAGTTTGAAAAGTCAAAGTCAGATTTTCTTTTCTCGAAAATCAGATTGTGAGTAGTATTACAACTGACCATTGCATCCACTTCCATTCACTGAAAACAACTTCTGCGTATATCCGTTTGTCTTGTTGTCTTTAGATATCGCCTCTCTTCGTGCGTTGCCAGGGCCGAGTGTCGAACGAATCGCTTTGTTGCCTGAATGCGGCGTATCGACAGTTGCGTTGCCTCCGGAGGCCGCTTAATGCGATTTCTGGAGTCGGCGTCGGTTTTCTTGTGCCAGTCTTTTGTGTCCGAAATCTGCTGAGAATTCTCTCGCCTCATGACATTGGGTCGCCCAATATCAAGGTCTTCACGCTTCGTTGGTCTTCACTGAAATACTTTCTGCTTTTGATATATTGGTTCGTGATGCACGTGTAGATTATCAAAGAAATTCGCTTCTCTAAATGACGCGCAAATTCACGAGCTGCTGAAAATTTCCACTCCAAAAGCAACTATTCTACAGAACATTTTCATTTTTATACTCGTATGTCTAATGTAGATCGTCTAACGTCAAGTCGTCAATTAATCGGACCGTCAATTTTCCGAATTAAGCTTGATTTCTTAGATTTATTTATTTTCTTGTATTCAATTATGTGTTATAAGTGCCACGAGTTGTGTGAGTAACATTTTGAAATATATTCATATTTTCACATTATAAATGATTCAGATATTCAAATCAAAATATTTTATTTATACCAATGTAATTATTTGTTCCCGTATATCCAATTGTAATGTTTTCGATGATATGAGAATATTTTATTTTTTGGAGAGCAGAAACTTAAGTGTGGATAATAGGGTGCTCAGCAATAAAGAATTGGTGTAATTTGTGTCAGGAAAATATTGAATATAAGCCGAATTACGTACGTTTTGTTCTGGAAAAGTTAAGTTTGTTTTCTACCTCATTTCCTCCTTTAGGCAGTGTGCATTTTTTTAAAACTTATCTTTAACGGTGGTATCCTTTGCTTGAATAAATAATGAAGGTGCAATAAAATTTACATTTCAACTTTCAATCCATACAACCAAGTCTCGTAACTTCTTCAGTTGCTGACTGTGTTAATTTTTTATTTTCTATTATTAAAATTAATGACACTTGTTCAAATGTCGAAAAGATGATGGTTGTGAAGTCTTCTTTTTTTTGCCAGAGATTAATGGTTTCTACAGAAATGGTACGATGGCTTCGATTTGTGCTTTACACAGTTACATTGATCGAGCCGTGGAATCCTATAGAATTTAATTCATAAAAAGCTACTGGTCGAATCCCGACTTGGAATCTTGTCCTGGACAAGTGATGTTTCGTTATATTACTGATCATTCAAAGCAGTTTTTAGCGATTTTTAAATGGTCTCAGAGAGAAACTTCCACAAATTTAGAAACTTTTTTCGAATTTCGGTTCATAATAGTCAGTATTGGACCCCTCCCACACCACTGCCTATACCGTAATCGTGTTTCGACTTGACATTAGGAATATAACACGTCGTTAGGCAAAACGAGAGTTCCAGAATGTCTGGACCACTAGAGATACCACACCACATAATTTAAAGACGATACTCCATCAACCGATCTCCTATTATCATCATCATCATCACTACGAGATCTGAACGTCTCTGTATCGCGAGTTTCTGTATGTATATTGCACACACCAGACTCCTATGAACATCACACATTATCATTTAATGAACACTTTCCCCTCCTCCCGTAAAACCGAACGTAATTTCTGAACGATTCCCCGGCCGCATGCGGCGCGTAGCCCTGCACATCCGCCGCCTCGGGGCATCGGCCGTCGGCTGTTTGGCACCGCGCCGGTCTAATCACCCACGCGTGCCGCGCACGGCCCGCCCACCCGCCGCCTCACCTCTCACGGAAGGCTGTTAGCGCGCCCGCCCACTCGCCCATCACGCGTGACGATCGCACTTCGACGCCCAGCGCCTGACGCGCGCTCTGGGAACCGATGGACCGAGGCTGTTATTTATTTTATTTAACATCAGAAGAAAAAAAAAACTCTTGGAAATTACGTGACGCACTGTTGAGGAAAGCGTCGTCTGTGCACGGCTTCTTGAGCTGTGGGATCTCTGTTCTAACTGAAAGGTGTATTAACAGGTGGCGGTAGCTCAGGACATCAACTGATATCACTGCAGCGCCTCTGACCGGGAGGTCCTAGGTTCCCACTTCCCACGGCGGAAGGATTTTCGACACTAGCTCTTCAGCTAGGTCGAATTCAGTCGCTGTCTGGAGGAGGATTCTAGAGGCCGGCTGCTCTGATCGGTAGTTTTCCGTGGTTTCTCCGATCAACACCAGGCGAATGCCGGAGCAGTACCCTACCAAACGGGCCACGGACCGCGCGCGATATTTCCTTCCTCTTCCTTGTCCTGTCCTGTCCTGTCCTGTCCTCTCCCCTTACACACACACACACACACACACACACGTTTATACTACACTACCACATATTTCGGGAGACCGGTCGGGAGCTTAGAGCTTGTCCCGACTGGGGCGGTGCCCCGCTGGTGGGAGAGTCCTGGTTAGGGGGAAACCCCACTAGCTGACGGTAGGTCGGCGCTGGATCTCACCATACAGCGGGGGAAGATCAACGCCACAGTATTTCCATTATAAATATACTGCTTAGATTTTTTTATTTGAAGTTAAAAATTAAAAAAAGATTTCAAAAGTATTTATGGGGATGCAAACCGGAATACTCCGTGCGTTGCAAAACTTTCTGTCTCCGCCCCTGCTGAAGGCGGTTTTCTGGGCATCCTCGCGTGCCTCAGGGCTATCAGAGCCCGCGAAGCGTGTAGCAGGTTACACCTCAGAATTAATCACTAACGACTTAACGCCAACGATACGTCGGTGTTCCGAGTGCGATCGCATGGAGGAAAAGTAGACGTATGGTGCTTCGCAGGCCGAAGTCACTGCTCAAACTCCCTTTCTAAAGTTTCTTCTCTGTTTTTGAGAAGCGGGTGGAATGTTTGAGACAACTGAAAGGACCAAGGGGAGAGCATTAATTCGAACACGGTGTGGCGTGGGAAATGGACTGTTCCGTACATCCCGAGCAGTACCAGAAGATAACTAGCTGCGTGATTGTTGGCCCTCCGTATTTGGAACGTCGAGTACCTCGTCCGGTCCGCATACTTAACATCCAAAAGTGAACTGAACGATGGGGAATGGGACAAAAATATGACTTTGCCCGTGCCGTGATTTTCATATCGACCGTTCAGCCGTTAACAAGTTTCCGTTTCGACCAAACTGCAGACCGTTTCCTCTTAGAATGAAACCGAGCACGCGGCGCATGAAGGTAAAGCGGCAGAGGGAAGCGAGGGCGGAGGAGGGTGAGGATGAGGGTGAGGACGGCGGCGACCGCAGCGAAGCGGTCGGGTGGCGCGCGGGAGGAGCAGAAAAGTTCGCGTGCGCGCGTGCTCGTTTCGCGCCCGCCGCTAATTGCGAGACACGCCGTGGGTTCGCCGCCCCTTCGCCTGCTCCTTCGCCGGCCTCGACTCCCATTGCCTCCCATTGCCACACACACACCCATCGCCACCGCTTTTGCCACCGGATCCAAATCGTCCGCGCTCGTACCCACCCACGCGCCGGCGCTGTGTCCTTGCTCCCCCCGCTCACCCCCACTTCCCACCACCCCATGCTCCTGTGTCCCCCTGATTCCTACCACGGTCCCTCGGTCCCTTTCCAACTGCCGCCCCGCTCCCTTCCTCCCTGTCACCCTGTCGCCCGTCCCATTGCTGCCCCGTTCCGTTGCCGCCACGTCTCCTTGCCGCCCCGTCTCCTTGCCGCCCCGTCTCCTTGCCGCCCCGTCTCCTTGCCGCCCCGTCTCCTTGCCGCCCCGTCTCCTTGCCGCCCCGTCTCCTTGCCGCCCTCCGTTCCCCTATCGCTCTGTCCTCCTGCCATCTACATCACCACCGCAAAACCCTCCATGACACCGTTTTACAGGCCTGTTCCTCGAGCCTCTCTGCCTCCCCCGCCTGTTGCAGCGCCTGCCCGCCTCCCGCGCTCTGCGGCCGCCGCCTCCGGCAAGGTCGCCGCGCCCGCGCCCGCGCCGTGGGAGCCTGCGCCTTGCCTTCCCCGGCGCCTCTTTTCACTTGTGAACCCCGCGGCAACGGCGCGCTCACGGCACTCGCCACCCACTGTAATTAGGCGCCTGCGTTAAGTTCATTACGCGGGAATCTGTGCTTATTGCGCCAGTAATTGGGGGGTCGCGTTCGCTATGGTTACCATTGTAAGCGAAAATTGTTGTTCCCCTAATTTCCTTTCGTTGGCTTCTGAACGGGGGGCATGGTTCAAAAACTACTTAGGTCTATTTCAAATTCACACATCTTCACGAGTTTTCAATGCTATTTACTGTAGCTTACGTAAATACCGCAGGCCTAATGATGAGCAAGCGGTCTGCACTACATTTGTGGATACATATTACATGGATATTTACAACATGTAAGTTATCATTCTTTTCATACTTAAAAAGCTAGATGTAACTTCCCGTTGATCCGTCGCCTATATCTCATTCAGGGTACGACACTAGAAGAACTACATTTATTGAACCGATAACTGTTAAACCATAAACACAGCCGGTCAATAAGAGGACGTTGAATGAGTATTATTACCAGGTGTATCGACGAATTATTTCGTTCAGGTACGCGTACAGCGCGAATCTCATTCCAATGCACCGGGAGCGGTAGCTCAGTGCATCAACTGATGTCACTGCAGCGCCTCTGACCGGGAGGTCCTAGGTTCGAGACCTGACGGTGGCAGGATTTTCGACACTAGCTTTTCAGCTTGGTCGAATTCAGTCGCTATCTGGAGGAGAATTCTAGCGGCCGGCTGCTCTGATCGGTAGTTTTCCGTGGTTTCTCCGATCATCACCATGCGAATGCCGGAGTAGTACACTATCAAACGGGCCACGAACCTCGCGCGATCTTTCCTTCCTCTTCCTTGACCTATCCTCTCCCCTTACACACACACACACACACACACACACACACACACACACTACCACAGTCCGGAAGACCTGTCGGGAGCTTAGAGCTTGTCTCGCTGGTGGGAGAGTCCTAGTTAGGAGGAAACCCCGCCAGCCGACGGTAGGTCGGCGCCGAATCACGCCATCCAGCGGGGGATGATCAACGCCATATCACGAGGAAAAACATGCACTACACTTACGTGACTAATGACGTAATCTGTTGACGCGCTCGGAATCACCAACCAACCAACCAACCAATCATTCGCATGCACACGAGCGTTGCCTGCGCCCGAAGGTCCAACTCCCTCTCCGGCGCCTGCGAGTGCGGGAATCCCGGAAAGCCTCGGGCGCGTCAATGCAGCTCGCAAAACGGATGCGTGATGGGACGAATTCCCGTTCGGTCGTTTGTGACCGAATATTTCGAACACTCGCTAGAGCATAGGCACGGTAGCACTGCGTACAACGCATTCTGGCGAACACCGTCGACCTTCCAGGTCAGCAGAACGATATCAGATGTACTGGAATTGTCCGGAGAACCGAGCAGTTCAGTGGGGGCATAGACAAATGTTTTACCGTAAACCCTAGTTTAGGAAGAAAAAATCCCAGATCTTGGATTAAATTCGCCGTAATTGTAGGAGAAATCGATGAAATGGGTTACTAGTCGTTTCAGCCAAACATCAACCTTACTTAACAGGTAGAATATGTCTGTGAAATTGCTTTTACAAATATATATAGACGTCTTAATGAGTTTGCCGACGTTTCGAAATTTTAAATGCATTTCTATTATTAGAGCAATTAGGTGTATTTATTTAATTGACATGATTTAATAATTCGGTTACTTTTATTTCAATAATTAACTGTTGTGAGCAACTAATATATTCTTTTGGTATATACAATATGTTATTACCAGTTCGTAGTTTAATAACGTGATTCACGTTAGTAGGCTACTCGAGTCATTTGGAATCAGTATTGCCATGTAATAACAGAACAGCTATTTACTTCCCCTGAAAAATTGTATTTTGTTATGTATTCGTCTCTAGAATTTAAGTTAGAATCAAATCATGGATGGCTTCAGTATTACGTAGCCCTGAAAAGGAAAGTAAAATATTCCGAAACGTAAGCAACTAATATAGATTTATTTATATCCAACTAGCATCCTGTTCACATAATTCATGATTCATCCACTGGATGTGTTCTTTGTCTTGTATTATTTTGCAACCATCCGCCTGTATGTATGTCATGACATGATCCATATGTAACATCTGCCGTTCCATTTATCTGTTGCTTCATACGTTGTGTTTCCGATTTACATCTTATCGTATTCATTTTCCCGACTTCTCGTTGCCGTTCTTTTTTTGCTTCTCATTTCCAGTCCCCTTGCGCCTGACGTATTGAAGTGCATTACGCGATTCCCTAGACCTCCCATACAACCCGCCCACCACGTATTTTATTTCGTAGCTTGTTTTAACTCGATCGCGGTGCCTCTGGACAGTGTTCGCGTAGCCTCGATAACGAGTATTTATAGCTAAAGCGTATGGATAAAACGAACAAGTGTGGAATGTGCACACTAATTAAATGGAAAAAATGTAATATTCGTTTTGCGAGAAAAGCTTTATCAATATTTTGATGTTAAATGCTTTGGAAATGTTGCGTTGGCAGAGTTCAAGGACGTTTCATGCTAATCGCGAATGCCGGAGCGTTGCCGTCGACTTGGAAATGCTCTCGCCATGCAAATGAAAACGGCCGTATCGAATTGATTTATTTGTGCCAAGCTAACTTAACGCAACTACCTTAAGACGTAGATTATGAATCACTACCCATTATACAACGCTTTCCGCACGTCACTCACTTATCCGTTTGCTTTTTGTCAAAAATAAAAAATAAAAAAAATATTCGCTTCACGCTTGCGCATGACCTCCATCGGCGGCGGAGGATGGGGATGGCAAAAACCACATCTATATTTTCTAGTTCTATATTCTCTATTATAACATCGAAGTTTTTCTTTCGGTGTTGTCTTCAGATCGATATATCTGTCCAGAAACATCGCAAAAACCACATCTATATTTTCTAGTTTCTATATTCTCTATTATAACATCGATGTTTTTCTTTCGGTGTTGTCTTCAGATCGATATATCTGTCCAGAAACATCGCAAAAACCACATCTATATTTTCTAGTTTTTAGATTCTCTATTATAACATCGATGTTTTTCTTTCGGTGTTGTCTTCAGATCGATATATCTGTCCAGAAACATCGCAAAAAACACATCTATATTTTCTAGTTTCTAGATTCTCTATTATAACATCGATGTTTTTCTTTCGGTGTTGTCTTCAGATCGATATATCTGTCCAGAAACATCGCATTTGTGGATTGTGTAGCAATCAACAGCCGTCGACAACTGTCACTGTTGTCGATCCCCAACTAAAGTTTGCTCTTCGCCACCTTTCTCCGGTGTTGTTACCTTTTGTACTATTTTGTGCGTAGTAATCTCGTTAAACTTCAATTTGACCCTTGGCTGCTTAGAAAATTATTTAGGAAATTAAGATGACAGTCAAATATAAGGCAGAATATACATTAAACTAATATTGACATGTTATGTATCACATTAGAACCAGGAGTTTTACTTCGAAATGTTTCATCGAGGGTTTTTTTTTCGATGTTCATCGACATCGACATTTATTTTAGTTATTTAAGGTCGCATGAACATCTAGGTTATTAGCGACCACTATTGGTGTTAACGTTATGGTATCTGTGGAGGTTAAACGATACAATGATGATAAGGGGTGAAAGGACGAACACAAATACAACCATCCCCGAGGCGGGACTCGAACCCGCGATCCTTCGGTCGACACTACTGCCTTAGCCATCTCGGCCACCGGAGAAAACCTTTTGGTGATGAATCGAAGTATCGACGCTTTGCAAGAAGTTGCCATCACTACCGGAGGACCCCACGCGCACGGCTCGTGGCGGCTGCCTGAGTGTGCGTTCGCGGCGAGGCGAGCCGGTGGCGTGGGCGCGCCGGTTCGTGACCCTGGTGCAGCCGCGCGGCGCTAACTGGGCGTCGATGCGCTGACTCCAAGGTCCGCCGCAGAGCTCTGCCTGCGCCAACTCCCGCGGCGCTAGTTGCTTTGCTGATGCGAAGGAAAAAAATTGCGATAAATTGTGAGCTCGCGTGAAACTGCAGTAGTAGGTTGCAATTAGACTTGACGGTGCGAAAGTAAACGTGTGCTGCGCTGCGTTTTTTTCAGTTTGTGATGAGTGCCACACTCATTTCCGGGCGTTGTTGGTGGGGGAGCCGGCGTTCGCCTTTCATGTACTTCCCTTCCTGTGCAGGTGATTACAAAAGCATGTCTTTGCCTTTGTGTGGATATTGACTGATCATAACGGCTGAACAATAGTATCGATGAATTGTTCTACAAAGTATGATGTTCAGATGATTGATTGTGTCGTGATTCCGGGAATGTCAGCAGCTATCGTCATTAGTCCCGTAAGTGTAGTTTGTTTTTATCACGGAAGTGGCAGTGTTCTTTTTCCTCTGGATGATATCTAGCGCAGTTCTACATATATGTAGGCTTGCAGGACTTCCCCATCCAGGTATCTCCCGCTAGCGGAACAAGCTAAGAGCTTCTGGCTGGTCTCTCTCGACCTATGTGGTAGCAAGTATGTGTAAGTGTATGTTACTAAGGGATAAGGCATGGAACAGGAAGAAAAAATCACGTACGGTCCGTGGCCCTTTTGTGAGGATATTGCTCCGATATTTGCGTGGTGTTGATCGGGGAAACCAAGAAAAACTACCGATCCGAGCAGACGACGGCTAGAATTTTCCTCTAGACAGTAGCTGAATCAGATATTTGGTACAGGTTCTATAAATTTAACGATGTTGCTTCATTCAATAGTGTCACGAATTCGATTTTATAAATAAATTAAATAAATAAATAAATAAATAAATAAATAAACAAACATCTTCGAAATGTTGCGTGCGGACTGAATTGAACAATATGTTTAAGAAGGTGGAATTGACTTACTACATACATGATATATTGTTTTTGACGTTATGAAACTCATTGAGTAATATTTATTCTAGACGTATCACGACGAGACAAATTGTAAATCATTTTCCAACTCCATCAGAATTTCTCGTAAATAATTTCTGTAATTCAAGTGAATTGTTAAGACGAAAAAACAAATAGGGATACAAACATCTTGCGTGAATTGTGTCGAAAGAAGTATTCTTCTGTCGAAAAATGATTAAGACGTTGGGAATTTTATGTAGTCATTCAATTGCTGTAAGAGGATGCAAAAAGTGTTGTAGGGTGGAGACGCTTATTCAATTTTTTCACTCAATCCAAGGACACACATCCTCCGATCAACAGTTAGAAGGAAAACTGTCGTGACAACAGCTTCAATTCAATCATTTCTTTCAATGCATAATCAAAAGCAATAAAATCGCTTAAATGGACGTCATAGCTGTAGAAAAATTTGTTAACGCCCCCAAATTTCTAAAAAGTAAATTTCAGTTTACAACAATTTTAGTACAACTAATATTTGAATGTGTCTTTTTTCCGATAAAATCTCGTATCAGAAATCTTTATTGATCACAGTCAAATTTCTCTAAGCGAAACTAGTATACCTACTCATAGTCTCTAAAATCTCCTAGCACTCGACCTATTCCAAGAACGACCATTAAAATTTCAATGGCCACCGGTTAGCTATTCTTTTTTACGAACTACGTAGAAACGAACCCATTTTAATTGTTAAAAAATAATGATCTAATAAATACATTGTTACTAAAACCCCTTAATTACTTTCTTCAAATGCGATTGGATGGAAGGTTCTTTATACAATTAAAGTAACAAAAACAATAAAGTTAATTTAATTAAGAAATAGTTGAATTATATTTAAGTATCAACCTTTTCATTTTGATATTGTTTCTGTTTATTTTAAACAGACTGATGGATTTTTTTCTTTCATTAATGATCATCTAGCGATTGATTGATTAAAGCGAAATTTCAGTCCCCCGTAATCTTCTAAAACTCGTCGCAGCAACTTGGACCGGCTCTTACAACCACCATTCAGATTATCTTTTTCACCTATTGTAATAAGCACTCGCACAACAAGGCGATTAATTATTCCGCAAACGGTTCAGCGCCTCGCCCGTAGTGAAGTGGTCGGTGGCTGAGCCCCGCGTCGTAAACCTCTGTTCGCTCGCTGACCGGGCGGCAATGTCCAGTACATTTCGTCTACCGGGCGTATACTCTCAAAGTAGTACTAACCAGAGGTTGATTTCTGGTGGAACGCGACGGAACGGCGTTCCAGTACCTCGGGAATAATTATTTAATTATATTATATATATTTAACTATTTCTTTTAAATTAATATTTAATTTGGAGCGCGTTCCGGGACCTAGAATTTTGTCAATCAAGTACAAGTATGTTATATTATAACTATTATTATTATAACATTATTATTATAACATTATTATTATAACATTATTATTACTATTATTATTATAACATTATTATTATTACTATTATTATTATTATTATTATTATTATTATTATTATTATTATTATTATTATTATGTGCAGTGGCGTGTAGTGCAGTGATGTGAAGTGAAGTGGAGTGCTATGGAAGCTTGCACGGTGAAATGTTTATGTTAATTTGTAAAGTGTGTAAAATTTGTAAAATTTTGTATAGTTGTTAAGTTCTGTAATGTTTAGTTAGTGTATTCTGCCACCAAGTTCTGGAACTTATTTGCAGAATTAGTAATAAATCTATCTATCTGTCTATCTATCTATCTATCTATCTATCTATCTATCTATCTATCTATCTATCTACTGGCATTAACCAATCCATAATCGAGTAACTGGTGTCGCCGTCACTCACAGTTACTCTTTCCAAACCACCAAACGCGTCAAAGGAGGTGTCAATCGACACCTCTCGGGTCTCCTGTTGGGGAGCTGATGGTTTGTTTTCGGATCCATCCAGAAATTTTTAAGACATTTCTTCGAAAACCTGTGTTTTTGCGTCTTCGGCGCTGCAATTTAGCACTGGCAGCGCGAATCAGGTGCTCCAGCGCTATCACCTCGTTCGACGCCACAATAAAGTGCATTGATAACTAAATGTGACACCAGTGGGTCGGCTTAAGACACCCAGGCGATGAATGCCACAGGTCACTAGAAATTGTGTTACCCAAACGCCCCCGTTTACAGTATGCGGTGCCGGGCGTGGATCACTCGGAAGGAATAGGTTCATCTTCAGCGTTACCATCCCGTAGGATAATTATTGTTTTATATGAAAATTTTGTTTCAAGTAGCATAAACGATCGTTTTAATAGGATTTTCCTTTTTTGTAGGATAATTTCAATTACAGAATTATATTTTAATATAAATATACAAGAATGGAACGATTTGTTGTAAAATAGGAGCTTGCAAATGTACAAATTTTCTTTAAATAAGTCGCCTGTTAATAATACATTGAAATAATGTATTTTCAGCCGACCCGGATGGCCGAGGTGGCTAAGAGCGAGTACCGACTCAGCGCTTCGGTCCAAAGGGTCGCGGGTTCGAGTCCCGCCTTGGGTATGGTTATTTGTCCCTTGACTTTGTATGTGTTGTCGCGGAGGGCCTCGCGTTCTGCTGACCCCAGATCAGACGAGCCCGCAAGTGTGTTGGTCTAGTGTATGGTCGAATATGCGTCCCATCGGGACGTAAAGGTTAACCGGTTGTTGGCTTGATAAAAGCCCTAGAAAAAAATGTATTTTCAGAACTACTCTTCCGCGAGCGTTCGGATTAGGTTCTTCAGCACAGTTTTCTGGGATGGATAGTGGCCGTAGCTCGAAAGAACATTCGCCAAAAAAGAGTTGCGAAGTCTAAGAATGAAACTAGACAACTGTATTTTAAGGGTTTCCTTTTATTTAGAACTTTCGTAGTAAAAATGATTATCTTATGGAAATATTTTAAAAAGAGTTTAAAGCGGTATCAACGCCCCATTCAACTAGTAGTTACGTATAAGTTAAGTAGTAGTAGTAGTAGTTAAGCTAGTAGTTAAGTATTCAGCTAGTAGTTAAATATTTGTTCCTCATATGCGTCTACTCTTCATAAGAGAGATCATGCTCGAGTTACGATGATCTAGAAGGCGGTGGTCTGGTCCTGGTATCGTGATGTCGGTAAGCTTGAAGTGAACAACTAATACGTATTTCGGCCCCCTGCCGGCGGAGGCGGGAGCGTGGGTGGGGGCTTTGGCGGGAGCGGGCGGCGGTTAATCTCCCTCGGAGAGGCCGCACTCCGCATTAATTGGACAGGCCGTGTCCCCAGCGCGAGCTATGCCCATCATTTGCGTGGATTATCCTTAGGCCGCTTTCACGTGCAGGTCGCACCAGAGCAGCGCGCGCAGCCTCTCTTCGGTTCTCCTTTTTTTGTCCTTTTTGGGCCGATCGGCTTTTCGGGTGGAGTGTGGTGAAATGTTTGATTAAGGATCGGAGCGTTTGGGTTTGTTGAATGTGCGTCACTGTCCTTCGAAAATATATAAGCTGAAGGTGGTTGTCGTATTTCGGATGGTCGTTTTAAAGATAGTGAAGTGTGCAATTTAATCTGAACATTTACCACATGTATGATTTATTGAAAAATGTTTTACGCAATAAAGAAAATATCACTACAACGAACTAATTAAATTGTTCACGTGTGTCCGCATGGATTCAGTTTTCACGAGTCATTTACCTATCATTGTCTTCATAATACGTCCGTGGATTGAAAAATCTGTTGCGTCTTCCCTTTCACATACGTTCATAAATTCCCAGCAGGGTGGAGGTCAAGGGTTTTTCATGGCCACCTCCTTTTTGGTGTAACATCTTTCATCAAAACAGATTGTTAACCATAATGATAATTACAATGTCACTCAAATGAAACTAACCTAGTTGCCAAAACAAGACACAGATATCATAATATCGCCAACTAAACAATAAGTTCTAGTGAATCAGTACAGTGTATAAATTAATCATCGCGAATGTGTCGACTGAAAGGTGAGAATGAAATAACTGTACATATTGAGGGTAATACATTCATTTACTCACTACTATAACTGTAATATCTTGCAAATACATTTTATGCAAAATTTAGTTTCCTACAGAAATGTTTTTCCAAATTTAATTTAGAAAATAATTTAAGTTATTCAGTAAATAATTTCATAAGTTCGTTTTTCACATTGAACATGGTTGATTTCGTTTTTTGAATGTTGCTATTATTAAGTTATTATGTATGACTAATATACCCGTATATCACAGTGGTGACACTTCCCTTTAACAGGGCAAACTCCTTACCAGTGCAATGTGATCTGATCTAACCGTTGTTAGTATCTCCAGCAAACTTTCATTCCAATGATTTTTCTTCCACAAGGCTTCCAGTCTCTCCTCTTCATCCTTACACCTTTTCCTCGGACTTCCTAGAGTGCTTCTTCTTCTTCTTCTTCTCGCTAGTTTCTCGTCCTTGCGTATCTTTCAGCCTTCATTCTTGGTGCTCTTTTCCCCACTCCAGTTTCCTCCTCTCCTTCCAGTCCCATATCTTTTTTTAGTTCCCTATTCATTTTGTCCAGCGTGGTCTTTTGGAAATCCATCTTAGCAGTTTTTTATGTCCGCGTGTTTCTGAAGCCTATATTAGGACTGGTCTGATCACTATTTTGTAAAATCCAACTTTTGTATCAGTTCTTGGGTATTAATTTTTCAAAATAAAATGACTAAGGCGCGCTTATATTTTCGGGGATTATTTGACATTCTTTACTTCATCATTCAGTATTCACTAACTTGTTACGTCTACCCCGATATACTATCTAAATTTCATGATTTCATTCACAAAATGTCTTCAGTAATGAATTGAATCCTGTTGGAAAACTGGTTCCAGCTCAATTCCAGAAAATCCTTAGTGGAATTCTCGCAGGCCTTGACCCCCCCTGCCCTGCCTGATTTAGATCCTCGTCTGTCGTCTCCTCTTCACTGTGCCTCCGTGTCGTCCTAACAAGTGCAGCTCTCGGCACCCTGCCGCTGAGTGCGGGCTCGCCTCCGCGTCGTCTCGCGCACGTCCTTTAAGGTTCGGTCGAACCGTTCGCGTTCCACCATTTCGCAGAGCGCTTTCCCACGCGGGCAGGCTTTTAGGGTTATGACACTTCGTTGAGTCGCGGCCCCTTCCCTTTGATGTATTCCGCTGCTGGGGTTTCGGTTGGTTTTGGATGCGTTCTTTCCTCGTTCCATTAGCGGTTTTTTTTCCTGGCACTTCGCTTCTTGGTACAATCGTGTATTTTGGGGGTTGGTTTATTTTCGGTTCGTTTGTTTATTGGACGATCCCTGAACTGCGGTCGGTTCTATAGGCGCCCCTGCAGTGTGGAGGGAAAAGCTACAAACAACCAGTGTTCGCACTGCCAATTTCAGCCATGATGTTGAGATTCTGATAAATTACGGTGCATTGAAATGCCACCAGTGAACCACATTCAAACGTGCGACTACCTTCTGGTTTCTTGCGTTGGGAATTAAGCACATAAAGGAAATAAAAACAATCCAAGTTTGAAAATGTATAATTGAGTACATAACGATCAACTTAATGCGTAATCGGACTTATTGTCTGTGTCGAAATTCAATGCTGATTTCGTGAAAGTGTTTTTGAAGACTGTACCAGCAGAACACAATTTAACTTACATTAACTTATCGTATTTGCTTTTAATACGTCTCATTTTATGATTACATTCATGTTTTAAATAGGTTTATCAGTAGGTTTGCCCCTTATTATCTGTGGCGGCAGCGTTGGAAAAGTTGTACAGAGATATTGATATCTGTTGCACTTTCGGAGAGGTTAAGACGAGACACGGTGTTACATAATCGTCAATTATTATGGCAGTGTGGAGCTTTATAGAAGAGAATTATCTCTATAAACCCGAAATATCTTTCCAAATCGGAACATGTGACGTATTGTTTTGCTTTCCTGTGAAACTAAAACAGATTGTAATGTATTGGATTGTTTACTCAGCATTATTATAGATCGTTAAAACGAGAAAATAAAATGCTTCAAAACTATTCTACTTCATGAACTTTGAAGTAAAAAGTATATATTGACGAATAATTAATTCTAATTTTTTTTATCATCTCATGTTTTATACTTTTCCAAAATTCGTTTAATGATATATTAGTAATGCGACTTTATGAAATGTTTGATAGTTAAATATTTTAATTCCCGTCGTCGATATTGGGCTTGGTTATGCTTTGCGATGTATTCGGCCCATCCACATTTTGGGTGCCCAAAGATTAAGAATTCGTTATATTTTTTCGTAATGTTATGAATAAAATCAAACGCAATAGGCCCTAATAGATTTCTTTTATTGTACATTTCAGTGATCCCACGCCTCGCGTGAGATTTCGCAGCCGCACATATTTATCGGACGTTCCCAGTAGGGGCGAGATGGCATTTATTGCCAGTGATTATTAATTTAAAGAATGTGCATTATTAAGTCTCAAAATTTCCAAATTTATTAACTTAATATTTTTTAAATAAATGTTTCTCCAATTCCTGTGAAATTGTGAATTAGCGTTCAGCCAATACAACCTCCTATGTGAAGTGATCGACTATCAGGTTCTGCGATGGATAGTATTGTTTTGTTTCGTTTCTTGAGTAAGAACACACTGAATACTACGCAACGTTTAAGCAAACCGGCTTGCTCCGGCTTCCATCACAGAACACACGTCGCGTCTCCACGCCCTTACGTCAGTGCTTTCTGCGGCCTCGGCCTTCGATGCGAAGATCGCCGCCACCGCCACCTCCTCTTCCACTGACACCGACGTCCTCGCCTTGGTCACGTTGCCGTCGGCAGTGTCGCAGTCGGCAATGCAATTAAATTCAGTTATTCCTTACTTTCCGAGACAGATCTCAGACCAAGAGGTCTGCTCTTCCGTCTGACCATGCAAATTCCGCTACTCTACGGGTAGCGTCTGGTAGAGAAAGGTGGTGTCTCTCGGGCGAAGAAACAGGCGATTTGAATTATACTCGGAGGTTTCTTTTAGGCTTGATCTTTTAACATGAAGTATATCCACAACATGGGACTGTCTTTACTTACCCTCTGAAGGAAGGCGCACGAAGGATTTTTTCGCCCTTAAAAATGTCGGGTTTGAATCCGCGAACTTGGGAATAACAGTCCGATACGCTGTCGTCAGTTACACCACGGCGTTGTCGTTGGTGTCGGCGTTGTCGTTGGTGTCGGCGTTGTCGTTGGTGTCGGCGTTGTCGTTGGTGTCGGCGTTGTCGTTGGTGTCGGCGTTGTCGTTGGTGTCGGCGTTGTGGTTTGTGTCGGCGTTGTGGTTTGTGTCGGCGTTGTGGTTTGTGTCGGCGTTGTGGTTTGTGTCGGCGTTGTGGTTTGTGTCGGCGTTGTGGTTTGTGTCGGCGTTGTGGTTTGTGTCGGCGTTGTCGTTTGTGTCGGCGTTGTCGTTGGTGTCGGCGTTGTCGTTGGGGTCGGCGTTGTCGTTGGGGTCGGCGTCGTCGTTGGTGTCGGCGTCCCTCTCACCCATGCATGCTCGCTCTCCTCAGCCTCGTCTCCAGTCACGTCCATCGCCTTCGCGAGAACCGCCGCCGACGTCGGCTGCGCGTCGCGGGGCGGCCGGCGTCGCCCCGGCGGCGGCGTCGCGGCGGCGGCGGCGGCGGCGCCGCAGCCGCTGCCCTCGGGGTCACGCGGGCGGGCGCCCGGGGCGGCGGACTGACGGTTGGCCGGACGGTTGGCTGGCCACCGGCCAGGCGCGCCCTCGCCGCCGCCGCCGTCGCTGCCGGGGGCGTTCGATAAATGTGTGCGGCGGCGAAATCGCACGCGGCGGCGGAGCAAGGCGTCCGCAGTCGCGCCGTGATCACCGCCGCCGCCACCGCCCCGGATCTCCAGCGCGCAGCGGGTGCCCTCACCCGACGTCCTCCGCGCCGCGCCGCGCTTCCTTTGTTCGAGGCCTCCGCATCCACAAGTGCCTTCGCCTGATAAGTCTGATTTGTGCGGTCGCGTACCCTGCGTGTTTGCGAAGAGTTCCGTGTCTCTGTGGTGCTTTGTGATAGATGTGTCTGAAGTCTGATCTAAAATCTGTCACCTGCCATCGTCATACTTACAGGATAGTGGGAATCGTCAACTAACTGCCCGTACCGACTGGATCCTCGACGCGTTGGATGCGCTGTCAGTTTTGTATTGCTCATGCAGAGGAAACCATCGATTATGGTGTTGTGAAGGGGCCATGTTGAGGAGTGACTACTTGTAACCGAGTAGTGTTGAAAAAAGAAGTCTACGATCGTTTGATTTCAATATCCCGTGTGTAAAAGGATGTTGTTTGGTTTTTTGTGATACTAAAATACAAAGTAAATACGACCTAATTTTTTTAAAGAATTACAGTGGAGGTTCGACTGTTTGATAACTAAAGTGATTTGAACTGAGATGTTAGCGCAAGTCCTTGCTGGCCGCTCCTGCAGTGATCAACAGTGTCCCGCGAGATCTCTTGTCTCTCCGTGCTCTCCGGACACAGGGCCCTAAACGCGAAGTTGCCCGGACCCCTAGTTGCTATGGTGAGATATAAAGACTCCCTCTACAGGATGGGGGTACAACAGTCTAGTTTGCGTAGTAACAGATGGATAACTCTGGCAATGAACCTTAGGTCGGGATTTCAATGTGCATTTCAAGTGTTTAGATACTAGAGGATGTTTTTTTTTTCTAAGATACTTGTTTTCCTGAAGAATGTATGATTTTTAATGAGAAGCTTTCCATAGATAACTGGTAGGAAATATACCGTGCTCCTGTAATCGATAGCTTAGTATCTCAATCCAGTATGACACTAAAACGTACAGAACATGAGACGGCAACAGAAACAGTAATGATCGGGGCAGAATGTATATAGTCCGGCATGCCGTGACACATAACAGATTAAAGTAGTTATTTATTTTCGTTACGTGAATTGGATGGTCACATATGTACCTTGGCCAATTCAATGACCGATCAAATATAAATTTCAAGTGTCACAATGTAATTCTGCCCTTTCTGTCTTCCGAATGAGTTTCATCAATCTGCGCTGTTCCTTCATACTATGAAAACTTGCCGCGACGTTCTTCTGCGGCACTATTGTCGCCAACATGAAATTGACTGTTAAACGGGAAACACGGAAGAGTTCACATGACATGCTGGATTTTAATTCGGTACACAAGTCATTCTTGATGTGACATATTCTATGGACTAGATTGGCCAAGTTCAGGGACTAATACTATTCTTCCTGATAAATTGTGAAATGATTTTGATTATTATATTGTATAAGTGGTGTTCTTTCATTGCCTATCTCACCACAATCACAAGATATAAATATCTACGCCTTATGCGGGAGTCTAACACTTACGGAAATCAGTCGCCGCCGCAACTACCTCATCTATTTACATCGAACACGCTTTTCAAACACGTGACTAGTAATTTTTTTCATCTTTATTACATTGCAAAAGATTTTATATCTTTATTACGTATTGTCTTGCAAAAGATTCTATCTTGGGCACCCTCCAGAAATTCAACTCAAAAGTGTCAGAAATACGGTGTAGTTTGCCAAAGCCGCTTCTTTGAATCAATGTGTTTCAGTATCGATCATATTCTCATCCGCCGAATTTGAATGTTAAGGTGAAAAAAAATCACAAAATGTATCGGGCGAAGTGCATTCAATAGTCTGGCGATGGAGAACGCACTGGACGGCAACTGGGCCCACTCACTTGTTTGCTCGCAAGAAGTTATCCATCACCGTCACTTCCACCTCCATCTCCTGATAAAGAATTAGGACTTCATTCGACTTGTATCCCCCAGAAAGTTATAATAATGATATGATAGTAATGTTAATTGATATGATAGTAATTTAATAATAATAATAATAATAATAATAATAATAATAATAATAATAATAATATCTTTGGATTGGTAAGGGTTCTAGCTCAAATACATCTTCGAAACATTAATTTAAAAAAAGCGATTATTACGTTTTGAATATTTGTTTTTATGAGTCAATAAATCTGACAATTAATTCAAGTATATTTTTGAGCGGATTTTTCGAAAATAATTTGTAATTGAGGAATCAGACTAGATAATAATAAACTTCTAATAAATAATAATACAGTGTAATAAAACGAGTCATTGAATGATATTAATGCTTGTCTATTAAAACGTACGAATTCTAACTGACGATTCAAATTAATAAAATGATGTAATTTTCTATCAGCGAAGCTGCTTACAGCTTTTTTATTAATTAAATAATTCAATTTTATTAGTGGGGCTGTAAAGACTGGCCTACTATCGGCTCTGTAATTTGTAAATCCTTCTCTAGATGTGACATTAGAGAAGAACGGCCCTATTTTTGCTCCCATGAAAAATGTAAAAGTCGTGTAGAGATTTATTATAAAATGAAGGTTTCTCGCTACTACCGACCGTAACGCGATCTGCATTAGAGTGTTTGTGTACGCCATAGCGGACGCGCTATCGATCTTCTGCGCATGCTCAGATGCACTAAAGTGATGCGAAACTTGAACTGCGCATGCGCAGAAGATCGATAGCGCTTTAACGTTCGAGGGTGTCAAACTCTCTCTAATCCAGCCGTGGTTGCGCTGAAACCAGCTTCCTCTGCGGCGGGGGGGGGGGGCGTTTGTTGACTTGCAGCCGAAATGGACGCGGTAGGCTGTGGAGGTTGGCGCATACTTCCCTGGTGTTCACATTCCAGCTGAGGTGGCTCAGGACGTCAACTGATGTCACTTTAGAGCCTTTGCCCGAGAGGTGCTAGTATTCGGGTCTCCACGGTGACAGGATTTTCGGCACTAGCTTGCCAGCTAGATCGAATTCAGACGCTGCCTGGAGGAGAAATCTACCGGCGACTATCCTGGGCGTAGTTTCCCGTGGTTTCTCCGATCAACGCTAGGCGAATAACGAAACCCGAGTACCCAAACAAACGGGCCACGAATCGCGAGCACTCTTTCCCTTCACTTCTTTGTCCTAGCCTCACCTCTTGCAGCTAGATCGAATTCAGACGCTGCCTGGAGGAGAAATCTACCGGCGACTATCCTGAGCGTAGTTTCCCGTGGTTTCTCCGATCAACGCTAGGCGAATAACGAAACCCGAGTACCCAAATAAACGGGCCACGAATCGCGAGCACTCTTTCCCTTCACTTCTTTGTCCTAGCCTCACCTCTTGCAGCTAGATCGAATTCAGACGCTGCCTGGAGGAGAAATCTACCGGCGACTATCCTCCTCTTTATCACCTGGTTACTAGTCTTGCAATACGGTAGTTACAAAATTCTTGGATGAAACGCAGACCGTTATAACTGGTAGTAAACGATTTAGGGTGAAGATGAATCGCCTAACTCAACGCCAGAGCAGTCTTTTGTTTCAATCATGTGAACATATTTTGAATTGACACTTCGTAAAACGCAGTATTCCTTCTGATTAGTCCAGTTGAAGAACTACGTACATTTGATTTCCGTTAAATAATTAATTTTACATCATTTTTTAACATAATTAATTTAAATTAAACATAATAAATTTTACTAAAATTAAAACATTAGTTTTAGGCGACTGCAATGTTCTGCTAAATATAACTGATGTAACTACTGTGTAGCGACATCGGCTGTTCCCCAGCGACCATCTTCAGCGTATTTGCATTAGGAAATGAGCGTGTGGACGTTTCGACACCACTCAAGTGAGCAACAACAGTCAACACATCGTCGACCGTCGGCGCTACGTGATGTATTCCGCCGCTCGTGGTCGACGCACGCGGGCCACTGACCCCGACTGATAACGCCGGTGCCCCCTCCCCTACTCCTCCACCGCCCCACCACGCTTCGCCCGCGCCTCTCACTTCTCTCCACTCCCCTGTCGCCTTCGCTGCCCCTGCCACCGCCGCCGCCTCCCTCGCCTTCGACGCGACGCTGCTACCCCTCCCCCCGCCAACAATCGACTCCCTCCTCGCGCAGCAGCCTGGCTCTTAAGAGTCCCACCGCCGCCGACCCTGCCATCTACACCGCCCCGTTCCCCTACACTCCCTCAATGGCCCCACGTCCCCATCTGGCCCCGCCGCATCCCGCGTCGCAGGCCCTGCCTTCCACCAACCCACAGGGCAGGCAAGCTGGCACGCGAATGGCGAGCTGCGACGCCTAATCTAACTCGGCCGGTCACGTGTGGCGTCGCGCCTCTTTGTCATTGTGCAAGCCCAGATCGGCCGCGCGCCGCGCCGCCGCCGTGGCCCTCGCCTCTCGCCCCGCACCACGCACGTGGCCTCTCGCCTCGTCTCTCGCCTCGTCTCTCGCCTCGCCTCTCGCCTCGCCTCTCGCCTCGTCTCTCGCCTCGTCTCTAGTCTCGCCTCGTCTCTCGTCTCGCCTCTCGCCTCGTCTCTCGTCTCGCCTCTTGCCTCGTCTCTCGTCTCGCCTCTCGCCTCGTCTCTCGTCTCGCCTCTCGCCTCGCCTCTCGCCTCGCCTCTCGCCACGCCTCTCACTGCACCTCTCGCCACACCTCTCGCCGCACCCTCGCCTCTCGCCTCGCCTCTCGCCTCGTCTCTCGCCACGCCTCTCGCCGCACCTCTCGTGTCGCCTTGCCTGTCACCTCGCCTCTCGCATCGCCCGCACCTGCGGACAATCGACCAGGGCACTGCCAAGTAGAGCGGATGAAACGTTAAGACGCTTGTGTCCATTTAATCCACACGGTATTATTTCTTCATCGCCAATTAATAAGAATGGAAGAGTCGGCCCGGTGTCCGAGATCGCTAAGGCAGTAGTGTCGTAGTGATCTCGGACCGAAGGGTCGCGGGTTCGAGTCCCGCCGCGGGTATGGTTGTATTTGTGTTCGTCCTTTCACCCATTATCATCACCATATCGTTTAATCCTCATAGTTACCATACCGTTAACAGCAATAGTGGTCGCTAATGACCTAGATGTTGATGCGACCTTAAATAACCAATTAAAAAAAAGAATGGAAGAAATGCCATCCTCATTCAAATTCATTGTCATTAACGTCAAGAAATTATACATTCCGATAAACATAGCAAAAGTTACCAACAAAATGCCAGATTCATGATTACGAGGTAGAAGAATTTAAATTAAATTTAGAAAAAGTAGATTAAATGTAGTAAAGTATATTTCTACGTTTTCTCGTCTGTCGGGCTTTTCTTCTGGTTTGCGCGATTCACATCCCGGCTACCGTCTATTGGCGTATGAGCAGTTCACCGAAAACTCCCGCAGTTGCTTGGGAACTCTTCCCGGTGAGGAACCCTCGGCCCTAAGGCTTAGGTTTACCTTGGTCCTGTACATTTGTGCCGGACGTAGCCCGTGGACCCATTTAGAATATAAAATTGAAAAGTAATAATTCAGTGAAAACCATACCCAGATTGTTCCATTTACAAACTATTAATTTGTGAAATGTTAAATGATGAAGCTCTGTCGAAACGAAAGAAATGTTAATTCCTTTGTATCTTGTAAAATCGTGACACGAGTGCTCGAAAAGAACAGAAAGGCAAAATGATGTAGTACAATACACTTCAGCGTATGTACATGAATTGAGTGTAAATGAGAAGCGAACAGACACAACAAATGGATCCCATTTGCACAATACTAAAATTTTCCTGGTTGATAACGATAATTTTCGTACGCATGTTATTGTTATAAAAGTAATACTTTACCGAAGAACAGTGCATTTTGTGGGCTACTAATTAAATATTGTTAAAAACGTTAACAATATTGTAATGTTGATATTACGACTAATTCAGTATATTTCAAGCAAATATATTTACGTATTAGAATGTCGAACTAAAATATCGAGTATATCGCGAATATAGAGTATAGAACATATTCATCTTGAGACATAGTATTTCGACGTACTAACGTTCATTACCACACAATAGAGAAGGTAAAGATAATTACGACTAGAATTCGAGATACGTTGTCCTGTGTTATCAAACGTGCTAATGATCTTCGCCAACAAGAAACATGACATAAATAAAATATTTTTAAGTGAAGAAAAATGTTTAGAATATAGTTAAATTTTACTGTCTCATAAAGATAGCCCACAAATTGGACGGTATATAGAATAAAACGCCTTGCTAGCCTTCGACCGTGAAATAAATGATTCCTGTCCGGGCAAAAAAAGTTCTCCCTCAAAATGACAATAATTTAAATTACTATACTTATCGTATCTACCGATAATATAGCCTACATTTTCGCGCAATGTTTTAACGCGGGTTCGGGCTCTGCCTGTGTCCGCCATTGCGTGCAGGTTTCTTCGAGGCGACGTCATCTCCGCAAACAGTGTTTAAGGTTGCATTCCGCTTGAAACAAACAGAGGTGGCCGCTGCGCGCCCTTCTATTTCGACCGCGCTAATTTTACTCGGCGCTCGCGCATGCACCGGCCTCGGGCGCTGCCGGGAAGGGGGCGCAGCGGAGAAGGGTCGACGGCCGCCGCGGGCGTGTCGCCGCCCCAAGGCCAAGGCCCTTGTGCCACGCCCCTCCCCGCCCCGCCCCACCACGCGGAGATTCGTTAGCGATGGGCGGCACCCAGCGGCGATCGCGGCACGAACCGCTTTGGCCATGCCCTTGCCCTCGCAAACCTCGTGGTCTCGGGAAATTATTCCCCGATTTAAATGTAGCGTTCCTTCAAGATTACGAGCTGGAGGAAAAGGGGATATTGTCATCCAATCGGGAAATTCAGTTTCAAAAATTTAAGTCGTAACGATGCTTCCGATTGTATGACAGTGTTCCCCTTTCCTTCCAGTTCGTAACCTTCAAGATACACTACAATTAAATCGGATAATATTGCTGGTTGGGGAAACTTTGTTATCCGTTCTAGCCTAGGTTGCCACATTAAAGGCCTTATACGTATTTTAAGAGTCGTAAGCCTGACTTGCATCGATAGTAAATACGTCGCTCGCGACCGTCATAAACCAGGCTTGCTAGTGGTACTTGAATGTATGGGTAACTTTAGTCATTTTATCGTGCGAGATTTTTATTTTTTTCGTAGTTTATTCATTTTCGTCATTCCGTGTGCAACTAGGCCTCGTTACGAAGTCGTGTATTTCCTCGCAGAGATTCGTTTATGTTAGGCGACGCCCCGCGGCGGACGCTGCACGAGCCGTTTTGGCCATGCCCGTGCGCTCGCAAACCTCGTGGTCTCGGGATATTATACACCGATAGAAATGCAGGGTCCCTTCAAGATCACGAGCTGGAAGAGGAGAGGAACACTGTTATCCAACGTGAAGCTTTTTTGCGTCTTGAATTTATGACACTAAACAATTCTGTTTTTAATTTTTGGGCATTTTTATTAATTCCATTGTAGGTTTGAGTAGACGACCTGGATGGCCGAGATGGCTAAGAGCGGGTACCGACTCAGCGCTTCGGTCCGAAGGGTCGCGGGTTCGAGCGCCGCCTTGGGCATGGCTGTTTGTCCCTTGACTTTGTGTGTGTGTTGTCGCGTTCTGCTGACCCCAGATCAGAGGAGCCCGCAAGTGTTTGTCTAGTGTATGCGTCCCTTCGGGACGCGTAAGGGACGTAAAGGGCAACCGGCTGTCGGCTGGATAAAAGCCCTAGGAAGAAGAAGGTTTGAGTAAAGAGCATATGCGCCTTTAAGCGTCGCTAGCAAGCCTGGCTTGCGTCGGTTGTAAGTATGGTGCTCACAACCGGCGTTCGAGCGGTCCTTAAATTTGTGTGGGTGGCTTTAGTCGCATTATTCCGTATTCAACTGCACCTCATTATGATGTCATATACTTCTCCATGGAGATTCATTAACGATGGACAGCAACCAACGGCGGCCGCTTTGGCCATACCCTTGCTCTCGCAAGCCTCATCTCTGGATATTATACTCAGATTTAAATGTAGGGTCCATTCTAGATCACTGCTATCCAATCTGAAGTTTCTTTATGACTTAAAGTTTTTGCAATTAACAAATTTTTGGCAATTTTTGATATTTGGCATGTGTTATCCGTTCTGGTCTTTGCGCTTTTAAGCGTCGCTGGCAAGCCTGGCTTGCTTCGGTTGTAAATCTGTCACTCACAACTAGTAATAAGCCAGGCTTGCGAGGGGAACTTGAATGTGTATGAGTAGCGTTAGTCATTTAGTCATGTGATATTTCGATATATTTTGGTTTGTTCATTCTTATTATTCCGTATTCAACTTCGTCCCAATCCGTTACCACCTATATAATGATCATTTGTATAATTAGGTTTAATCATTTATTAGAATGAGCACTAAAGTGCAAAGTATTAAGCAGGAGCTACGGGAGCGGTGTCCCTGCGCTCGCAAACCCTTATCGTCCATGGGTAATTGTCCCGGGTCGTGCAGTTCGCCTTCTCCCCTGGAGCGGGCATTCCCCGTGACCATTGTAGCACAGATTTGCATATTAGTCATTATACCGTGACTCAGCGGTACGTCTAAACTTTGTGCCTGCCACTTATCCCTTCCCTTCTTTTCATTAGCATTTCGATCCCAAATTGGCTGTCATGGTGTCATTAATTTTGAAATCACATTTAACATTAGATTTGTAATCACTGTCTCTTGATTTCCAAAGACTTCTGGCCTCTGATTTCCGATGATGATGATGATGATAATAATAATAATAATAATAATAATAATAATAATAATAATAATGCAACGTCTTGTTTCCTGCCTTATTTCTTTTTGTTGCCTCTTCGTTCTCTTGCTCGTGTAATTGCGTTTACTTTTTACCATTTCCCCCCTCCAGTTTAGTTTATATTCCTTAAGTTTCCTAATACTTTATTATTTTTGTACTAAATGGAGCGTCAAGTGTTCTATCACCAAGCCGCTTCCTAAAATGTCTCTCTCCTGTGTCATTTAGTGCAATACTTTTCCCTTCCCTGTTACTCAAGCTCTTGAATTCTCATTACCCTGGTCTAACCACATCACGACCTGTTCACAATACATCTCTTCTCTTTGGTTCATATTGGCTTTCCGAGAACTCACCATTCTGTTTTTTCGAGCTATCTTTTCGAGCCTGTGCCAAAAGCTCTTTCTCTAGTCCGTCCGCTCCTTTATATTCGTACAAGCGACGCTCCCCATTTCACCCACCATGCCAAGGACTGGCGGTTGGCGAGAGTTTCTGAATGGCTACGGCCCTCGAATTTACGATGCTAATGTCCCCGTTCCGCTTTCCATTTTTCAGTGTCCTATTCCTGCCTCCAGCTTTGGTTTCGCTTCTTTTATTCTGTAAATGCCGACCTCTTCCGATTTTGATATCCTTTCCAGCGTAGAGTGTAAACCTCCACTTACTCATTCGACCGTTCAGGAACTGAAGTTTCGATGAAGACTTTTTTGAAGTGCCCATTCGTTAAACCTAGTGAGGTAGTACTCAAAGTAAAATATTTTGTCCTCTCCACAATGCCTCCTTCATAATAACGATGTGAGTATTACCAAGAAACCCAGGAATCAGATGGGTGTTTTACAAAATTCTCCATTGCACTGATACAAGGAGGAAAATTCATCTTTTCGTTCCCGTTGCTTAACTTTGAGATGAATAAATTCTTATTCCCCAACCCTAATGTTCATATGGTTTGTATTCCGTTTGGCCAAGCCCCTGGCCAGTCGCCGCCTCTTCGTGTACCCATCGCCGCCTGGGAAAACAGTCTCCATGCTGTTCACAACAAGTAGCGAGTTTTTGCACCACGCGAAATAGCGCTAGTGAAATAGCATTAAATGGCGCAAACCGCTTACAGGCAAACATGCAATCATTTAAAAGTTTCATGTGCTGATGGAAGTTTTTCTAAACTGTACCAGCAGTGTGTATTGCTATCGCTATATTCCCGGGTTCACTCGTCCTATTGGTGTGTACTACGTGTTTTTTTACGAATTTGTTTGCTTATACTACGTGTTTTGTTTCGAATTTGTTTGTTGGAAGTTGGTACCACTTTTCGTTATCGTAAAGTGTATCATAGATGCTCGCTACAGAACTCGCTAAATATTAATATAATATTATATTTTAATAAAAATCATTATTTATTATAAATCGGATTAAAGAACGTTAACCGATGCTTCTCTGACGTAACGTTACAGTTCAAGCATGCTCACTGATTCCGAAATTAGTGCTTAGCGTATACCACATATAACTTTGCGCTAAGAGCCCCAGCAAGGCCGCGTATTCCTGCGCGGTTGCGCCTACCCTATGTAGAAATCTTGGAATTCGTTACAATCTGCCATCAATAGTTTCCACCAATTTTCATTCAAATGTAAAAAAAAATCTTCATATTTCCAGACGCATTAACATTTATATAATTTTGTCAATCACATTTACGACATTTATGATCTCTTGTAAGGTCAGTTTCACATAAATATAAAATTCAAATCAGAATCGTATTGCATCTTCGTTCTTTAGCGAATTCTGAAGTTGTTACATTCTTTAATATAAGTTCATAACGTTCAATTGAAATTACGCGGTTTAATTGTTCTGTACCCAACAAAAAACAATTAATTCTCATTAACCAAACTAGAATGTTCAAATCGAAAATCAACCGGATTCTTGTTCTGTGGTCAAGATAGAATGTTAACCCGGTTACGAATCTTAGATTACATTTTTTATTGCCATGCCAATGCGTAGGTCTTATGGTCATACCTGGAATAGATAAAATGTTATTTGATGGGCAGGTAAATATGAAGACATCTTCACATTACTCGTATATGAGTGATGAAATGAGAGGCACCGAAAACGGAAAAATAAAAAAATTCCGCGATCCCACTTCGTTCACCAAACAATCCACGTGTACCACCCGCGAATTGAACTCCGGCTCCAGGGTAGGAAGGCAAGAAGTGTGAGTTTCTGAGAATGCACGTGGGTTTGCATTGCCTGGAGCGAGTACCTGGCCCATTAGGGCTTCTCCAAGCTAACAGGCAAAGGAGCTCGACCCAGAGGGGAGCGATGACTCCCGAAGGCGGCCGGACCTCCCGGGTTGGAAGGCGAGTGGTCTCGCCGTTTTTCCACTGGCCACGCCCATTTTAGGTTACAAATACAAACTGTTTTTGAAAAAAGAAAGCGTGCTTGTGTGTCGCGGCATTAGATCTTTGCAACGCCGATCAACACCAGGCGAATGCCGGAGCAGTACCCTACCAAACGGGCCACGGACCGCGCGCGATCTGTCCTTCATCTTCCTTGTCCTTTCCTCACCCTTTACACACACACACTTACACTAACATGCACTACACTACCACACATGCCGGAAGACTGGTCGGGGACTTAGAGCTTGTCGCGGCTGGGGCGGTGCCCTGCTGGTGGGAGAGTCCTGGTTAGGGGGAAACCCCACTAGCCGGCGTCGGCGGCGCCGGATCTCGCCATCCAGCGGGGGAAGACCACCGTCATCTCCCGAGAAAAAACATGCACTACACTATCGGGACTAATGACCAAAGCAGTTGACGCGTCCGAAAACACGAAAAAAGGAAACCAAAGCAAACCTTTGGAACGCACCTCCACGGGGCCGCGCAGTTCGCCTCGCCCGTGTGCTCTTGTGTTGCGCCGGGCGGTGAGGGGATGGCGTGGGGCGCGGCGTAATGGCTTCCTTCCTCCGGCGGCGGCGTGCGTCCGCCCTTCCCAGTGCCCGCCTGCCCTCACACGCCGGAGCGCGGCTGATTTTAGATCAGAGCCTGCCCGCCCCGAACGGTACTTTGCTGTGTTTTATCGATCGATACCAGACGAATGCCGGAGCATTACCCTAACAACTGGGCCACGGAACGCGCGTGGTCTTTCCTTCCTCTTCTTTGTTCTTTCCTCACCCCGTACGTATACACTCTTTACACTTGCATGCACTACATGACGAAACATCCAGGGAGACCGATCGGGAGCTTAGAGATTGTCCTGGCTAGGGAGGTGCCCCGCTGCTGGTGGGAAATATCTTGTTGGGGGGAAACCGCGCTAGCCGACAGTACGTCGGTGCCGGATCTCACCATTTAGCAGGGGAATATCACCCCTACCTCCCGAAGAAAAAACACGCACTACACTTACGGCACTAATGATCTTAGTAGTTGACGCTCCCGGAATCGCTAGTCAATAAAAAAAGGAGTAGACTTTTCCCGGTTCACTATTTGGGGCAAGTGAAATATTTCGACAAGTCTAGATCGACTAGTGGGACTCAACGAGATTTTGGGATCCTTTCTGAATATTTAAAAAAAATTATCAAAAAACATATTTGGGGGAAATTGTAACCTCCTACATAATTCATTCGATTCGTCTCGACAAGACGAATCGATTGGCACAGTTTGTGTCAGTTTGTAACATTCTGGAAGTTTCAAAAGAAAATTTTGTTGTGTTTGAAGATGGAGGTCATTTTACCTACTATGGTGAAACAATCTGAACCAATATTGGCTTTCCAGAATAATTTGAATCGGTACCACATGATTCATTAGACTGGCGGAAAACTTAAATCTAATGTTATAATGTAACAAACATTTTAAACATTCTTCCTACTGATACTTTTTCTTGTAATTTTCTATTCCCGAGAATAGATGAGCAGGCAGCTGCCTTATGTTTAAAATTTCTGTTTTTACTGAACTTACATAATACAAATAAAACTTTAACATGAAAATAGCCGCCTGAAACGCCACTCTAAGCTAGTGAATTAGTAACGATCTTCTTTCTCCAACACAAAAGCCCTCCGTGGCCTGACATCTGCGTTCTCTCCTTACTATTGAACGCTTTTTAAATCGCGGGGAAAGGACCATAAGGGAATAGGAAATCAGTCGCTTAAGGAAGGAAGAAAGAACTTAATTGTATTATTTTGTCCACAGGATCATTTTTACTTATAGAATTCGTAAAGGAGAGTCCTTGGAAAATTAACGTTCTTTCACTCATTAGCGTCAAATACAAGCGACACAAGATTACTATGACCAGTATGTGGTTTATTAATATTAGAGTGCGGTTTTCATAAATCGATCGTCAATATGACAATTTTCTTGATGTCTTTACACGTATCTCGCGAACTTCTATCTCGGTTTGAAGTGTTCGGGTTGAAGACGAAATGTTCTGCATATGAGTTTTTTTATCCTTCCAAATCGATATATTCGAAATATTGAGATTCTACTTGATTTCATAAACTATCAATGGCAATATTTATAGGAATATTCGCACGCGTGCCCCTCCTGCAACCAGCACTTATCCTTTTGTCGCCCACTCGGGGCGTTGCGGGCCTCACTCCCGCGTCGCAACTGCCGCCGCGTCCGCCAGCGGCTCCGCCCGCCGTATTTCCCCCGGGACGCCTGCGGGAAGCGCCGCGCTGCCCCTGCGGTGCCCCCGCCCTCCCCCCGCCCCCGCCCGCGGACGAGCACTTCGGACGGAAGGCATCGTAAAGCACCTCTGCCCCGCCCCGCCCTCCCTGTCAGTCCTCCTTCCCTTCCCCACCCCACCCCACTTCGCCCCGCCCCGTGCATTGCAGCTTGCTTAGGCGGTTCAGCGCACCGTCGCTCCTCTCCCGCCCGGCCCAGTTCTGCTCCGGCCCTCTCCGGCCCTTTTTGGTCCTCTCAGCCCCTCTCCGCTCTTCTGCATCCCTCTTCGTTCTTCTCCATCCCCCTTCGCTTTTCCGTCCCTCTTCACCGCTCTCCTGACGCTCTTCACCGCTCTCCTGACGCTCTTCACCGCTCTCCTGACGCTCTTCACCGCTCTCCTGACGCTCTTCACCGCTCTCCTGACGCTCTTCACCGCTCTCCTGACGCTCTTCACCGCTCTCCTGACGCTCTTCACCGCTCTCCTGACGCTCTTCGCCCCTCTCCCGATCCTCTTCACTGCTCTCCCGACCCTCTTCGCCCCATATCCACCCCTTCTCCCGACCCTTTCTGGCCCTCGCTCTCCTGACGCTCTTCGCCCCTCTCCCGATCCTCTTCACTGCTCTCCCGACCCTCTTCGCCCCATATCCACCCCTTCTCCCGACCCTTTCTGGCCCTCTCCGCCCCTCTCATGCCCCACTCCACTCCTACCACCCTCCACCCCTGGCCCCCTTCCTTCCCTTTCCGCCCTTTGCTGCCCTTTCCGCCCCGTCACACATCTCACCACTGTGGCTCTCCACCCAACAGCCCTACTGTGTCACGGCACGCCACGCCACGCCGTGTTCCGCCTCGTCCCTCCCCTGACCGCCCCCTCGCTCATCCGGAAGCAGCCCGCCGCCCCGCAGCGCGGAGCATTGTGTAGCGCCCGGGGATGTTTATCCCCGCGGCGGCGCCGCCGGCCGCCCCGCGACGCGTCCTCGCAGCCGGGCGGCGCGCGGGCGCCGTGACGCACGGCGCGGCTGTGCGCGGAGACTCCCGGCCTGGAATAATCACGGTGAATTGCTCTTCTTGTAGGGCGAGGAAAACCAACTGGAGGAATTAGTTGTTTCGCTAAATGCGCGCGATAAATTCAGAAAGGTTTTTATGTAATATCTACATAATTCAATTCGTTAACTAATTGCTTTATCAAGACTTTTCCTCTTCTGTATTTTTATACACGTAGAATTCTGCTTCCTGAACTTCGTAATATCGAAATATTTGATACCCATTTCAATGTGTGTTTTTTTCTTTCAAATAAGAGGTGACCAGAATGCACCGTATTACGTGCCAACTCGACACATTTCAATTAATATAATGGCATAGATACAAGTTGTGTCAGTATCCTAGTAGAAATGTACTTATTCAAAATTTATCATACATTTCTCTAAAGCGCTGTCGCGATGATGATTTTATAAATATTAATTAGAATATTTCAAGTATTTAACAATTACTGACCAAAAAAGTTTTCATTCCCCTTAATAGCAGTCTATTTCATACAAAATAAAAATTGCCACTAACGAGCAATAAATGAAGTGCGAACTTGCACATTTCAATATTGTTCCAATCACAATAAAATATACACTCGGATTGAAGTTTTGTTACTTTGAACATTCCGTCTTCTCTTTCCAAAATATACTGTGTTCTATCACAGCAGTATTTCCCATACACGTCTTACGTTATATTTTCTTGATTGTGCCCATTATGGACATTTTTGTTGGCTGTACCCTTCGGGGACATCTCCGTTTGGGTCTCGCATTCAGCTCCACTCCGTTCTCGCGGGGGGGGGGGGGAGGCCTCTCCGCGAGAAGAACTGAATCGATTCCTGGGGCCGACGCCGCTCCTCCCGTTGCTTCCCTCGCGGCTCCGTGGCGATTCCAGTCGCAACCAGCGACGTAGTGCGCTCAATGGTTACGCGCTGGCAGTCGCCAGTATTGTTTGCCAAGGAGAGAGAGAGCATATTCTGCGAGTTTGCTCATGGAACGCGATGTGTAAATACCGGTGGTTCAAAACGTAGCTGTTGTTTGTAATATACTTGGGGTACTTTCAAAATGTATGCTGGGAATTAACTGTGGAGTCAATGTGTTGGAGCGTGTCATCCTGATAGAAATATGATCGCTTTGATTGTTGGAAGCAAAAAATTCTTGCTTGGATCATCCCACGCGTAGCACAGTCCACTCATACTTGTAGTGTATTGGTATATTATCGGGACGGTGGTTGCTGATGAATGCCAGCGCTTCCTTGTACAGTGGTTCCAGACGGTCTACATGCCAAGTTTCGTTACCCTACCGGTGCAAGGAGCCCCTTACAGACTGCAACACGCTCGTCGGATATGTATCGCGGGTTGCCGCAGTGCCAGGGGTCTCCTCCTAGTGTCAGCCTTGCCAAGACCTTGCTTTCAGTGCGTTATCGGTTTGGCACTGTGCGTAGTGACTTCCTACAGAGATTCGGCGATTTTGTTCCGCCTTTGTGATTTCTTGTCGTAATGCAACGCTGGCAGTTTATTTTATTTTCCCCATTTGGCTCTGCTCTTGATCTCAGATTCAGTACTTCCAGTTATTATGGCTTCTGGAATTCGCTGCATTTTGTACAAAGGACGTGATGCGATATTTCTCTTAAAACATCTTTTGGAACTTAGTTTTTTTTTCTGCAACGAATTATGGAAGTATATACTAAGTTTAAATAGGCCCGTTTTAAATGCGTATTCCCATTGCATTTGAATGTATTCTCTTCCGCCGAGTAAACCTTCAAATATCATTAATATTATTAAGGAATCTAAACATGATAAAAACATTTTATGAAAATTTGTTGTTTATAAATTTATTGAGCGTTATCCATGTATGTGAAAATAATGACATGTTGATTTGTGATATCTTGCGTGAATTGACTTTTACCGAAACTACGCTCATCAAATGTCATCATTTAACGATACAATTTGTGCAAATTATTAGAATAAATAAAGTTCATTTAATCGAATTTAATTCTATAATAAACATTACAGGACGCGCAGAGCACATTACAGTTCATGGTGCACTTTGACTTCGTGACTAAATGCATGAAGTGTAGAATAGTGCCACTAAAACTCGTTACAGTGCGAGAGGCCTATTAAGGAATATAGGTACTGAAAAAAATGTCATAAATATCAACACGACCTGAATATTTCCACATGGAGTGTTTCAATGCACAATTTTTAAATGCGCGGTCTATTTGGCCCACGTACCTTACCTCTAACGCATACCCCGGTTTGCTAGGGATAAATCATTCCATAAGGATAAATCATCTCCCCCCTCTCGCACTGCCCTCGGGGGCCACTGGGTCTTTGGCTCGAGACGTGGTGGCCCCCGCCCCCGCCCCCGCCCCCACCCCTGCACCAGCGCTTGCGACTGATCTCTGGCGGCCAGCCTGCGCTACAGGTAAGATAACCGCTTGTCTCTTTTTTTTTTTTTAATTTGTGAAGGCTTCAGAAACATGTTTGAAGAGTGAAAAGGTAAAACAAATGTTTGAAATGAAAGTTAAATGAAAAACTATGTAAAAATTGTATTCAAATTAGATCAAATCACTACTTTCACTTTTTTAATGAGATTGATGACAAGGGGACGAAATAGTGACCCATTCTGCTCTAAACATAAATTGCATTCGCAAGAAAATAACATTCCCTGGAGTGAATGTATTTTTTTAATTCACTAGAGAATAAAGTCGTTTTTAAGATCTCTAGAACGACAAAGTAAATTATGACCAGATAGTTATAGAGGATAAATTTTTCTGTAGTTTCTACAGAGATTAAAAAACAGATTTCTGAAGTCTTGTTAACTATAAGCAATTGTATGATAAAAATATATGCAATTGTGATGTATTCTTTCCTGTTTTTGAATTATTTTTGCACTGTTTATGCTCATAATTTGTGATTCAAATGTTGCATATGTATATGAACAGGTGTAATGTAATTTGTGTGGTGTTTACTTTTTTGTAGAACTGTTTGGTAGTTGCATAGGGTTCAAATGTAGTAAAATGGTCTAAATATTACTACCACACGTAGGTGGAAAAAACTTACAAATGTTTGTATTGTGTTGATTCAAATGTATTTTCTTCCGTTCTAAATATTAAGTTATAGGGATAAGCAAACATTTACAGTTTCTATAAACTTGCTACAGTTTATGTTCTAAAAATACTCCTTTTTATCCTATTAGTTTAATAGTTGATTCGAGCATTAAGCACTAGTATTTTCCTCAGTATTAAAAAATAGAAAATAAATCAGTGAAAGAAAAGTAGTATCTACGTATTGTAAATTTCTTTATGGATCCCAATGATTTATTTTTGAACATCACTTCTTCCATCTCATTCACATTTAAGTTTCTATTTTTATCGCTTGCTATGACACTACTCACCGTAACATTGTTAACAACGCAGCTGGGAAAACCACGTTCTTACTGTCTTCTGTTTTTATATAATTCTCTTTATTTTATTTTCCGTTAAAAGTAGAAGGTAACCGATATTCCGTCTCCAGAGGGAAGGACCGGTTGAAAAATAATAATTTTCGTTTGTGGAGGGAGGGGTTCTCAGTCATGTACATTTTTCTGTGGATTGGATGTTTCATTCGATGGAATATCTTACCTTTCTCCATGTCGAAACATGATACATCTAGTAACCTGGGCCGACGATGTGGGTGGGGGAGGAGGAGGGTTGGCAATCCTGCCTCACTGCTGGTGGAAAACGAAATCAGGAGTCTGAAAACACTCTTGGCATCGGAAGCCGATACAGCCGGTCGCGAAAGCGAGCACCAAGACAAAGGCGACGGTGAAGACGAGGGCGCCGCCGTCCTCAGTATACACCACCCGCAACGAAGGGGAAGGAGTAGCGTGACGGGACGGGGCGTGCAGTGGCGTGGTGTGGCGTGACGGAAAGGGGCTTGGAGAGAAGGGGCGGGGCGGGGAGTGACGGCGTGGAGAGGCGTGGCGTGGGAAGGAATTGCGGGGCGTAGCATGAGGATGAGAGGAGAGAAGTGGCGTGGCGTGAGGACGAGAGGAGTGGCGTGGCGTGAGGACGAGAGGAGTGGCGTGGCGTGAGGACGAGAGGAGTGGCGTGGCGTGAGGACGAGAGGAGTGGCGTGGCGTGAGGACGAGAGGAGTGGCGTGGCGTGAGGACGAGAGGAGTGGCGTGGCGTGAGGACGAGAGGAGTGGCGTGGCGTGAGGACGAGGATGAGATGAGAGGAGTGGCGTGGCGTGGCGTGGGGATGAGGAGAGGCGAGGCGTGGGGATGAGTGGGGTGGCGTGATGTGGTTTGACGGTTGAAGTGGGTGAATGGCATAACCTGCCTCCTCGCCATGGGTCCATCTGGCCCTCCGTCCTGCGACGTCCTCGCCCCCGCAGCTAAGCGGATTGCTCGCGCCGTTCGGTGCGGAGGAGTAGCTGAAGCGGCCTTCCCCCGCTTGCGCCGTCGTTGACCGCTTTCACGTCAGCGCCTCCCAAAGAGCGTCATGCGGCTTCGCCCCAGCCGCCCCCCGCAGCTTCTCTTTGGCCCCGCCCCCTCACCTCCGGGCCACTCGCCGTAAGCCGCCCCCGGCCATTTCGGCGCCTTCAACCGGACAGCTGCTCGCCTTCTGCGCAATTTTCGACTTGATTCTTTTTTCTTTTTTCTATTTGGGCACCTAAGATAAAATACAAAGAACCTCTTATTTATATTTTAAAGGACTTTTCCGCCAGTATTTCTCCCACTTTCTTAAATTAGTATGGTTAAAATTACTTATACTCATGTCAAGTCGATTAGTAGTTCGTAAGTTGTATATGAAATGAAGCTAGGTATATTAATTTTGTCCATGTGTCATTCTTTCGTCAAATTTGTCATAGTTTTAGAGTAATAACTTAACAATGAATTACACCATCATAAAAAAGTGTCGAACACTCGCTAAGTATTATAGTTCTATACACATGCACTTGCTATTATGAAACACTGGTTCGTCAAAATCCAAATGAATGTAAATGTGGAACGTTTCCCTGGATATTTTGATTGATTTTTATTAGTTTTATTTAGAGATGGAATATTGCAAAATTTTGAACATCTTATTTCCAGGTTAGTTCTAAGCTCATATGGGAATTTGAGGAGGGCTTAAAATATAATTTTCCATCTTATGAAATGTCTTTTTTAAAAAAAAATAGTGTAAAAACTGCGAAATTTACTTCTACTCCCTCCTAACATTTAAGCACAATCCTTCCTATTCGACTTATGTGCGACAAAGCTAACAGTTGACCTGAAGTGGACAGATGAAATGTTGCGAGAGAATCGTAATGCGGAAATTTTTCTTAACCTTGAGCGAGAAATACGACTCGGCACTTTTCTCTAATGAGATATTAAGTTTTTACTGCTCTGAGCGTTCGAGGTTAGAATGACTTAACGGTGCGTATTTCGTATTATCGTCGGAAAGTTTACGGCTCAAGATCTTAATTTTCCAGCTCGGTCGCTCGACGATCGTCACACCAGTGCACCACGCCATACTTAGGCTTAATTTCTGCGTCGTTAATTCTTCCTCTGGGGCGACACCGCCGCTACTTCTTTCTTTCTTTCTCTTTCTTCTCTCACTCTCGTTCTCTCACAGACTTTCTTCACTTCATTTCAGCTTTCATGCAGGTTGTTTTTATGCACTTAATTTCCTTCTTGCCCCGTATAGAATGTCTCTTTTCCGGCTATATGTTTCCCAAATGTTACGGTAGAATGGTTAATTGTCATGTTTAGTACTGAATGGCACACAAGATTTTCGGGCTGTGGTAAGAACACGTGGCAATTTGCCCCTTTTGCGCTCTTAAAGGGACTGTGCCTTGACGTTTCTCGTTTTTACAAGCTTCTTAAAAAGTTTTCATCTAGAAGGGTTCGTTAAAGCTTGAAAAGAGGAAATGTAAATATTAGAATGTGAAAGAAACAACACGAGAATGAGTGTAAAATAGAACAAATGTATAATATATTTTTATCGCAGAAATTCATTAATCCAGATTCCATTACATTGTACTTCAGGCCAATTTAAATGAATTTTACTGACATACACTATAACATCTCATTACATAATTTACTCTAACAATACTAGTTTTGCTCGGCCATATTCTTGTGAGTGGATGAGGATATCCATTTTTTATCCAGGACGCAACACTGTGCTTTGTGTTACAGCGTGTATATTATCAATGTGCAGTGATGAGATCGCTTATGATTGCCTTGCTGTTAATAAAATTTGAATCATATCTCCATAAAGATACAAAAGAGTATTATCCTGTAATTTATTATAAAATGTGGCATCAGTGATATTTTTCTCAGTTCAGGTACCGTCTTAATTTGTGCAAGATGTACTTCATAACACATAAATAATAATTTTTACGCCGTATTGCAATAGGTCATTTTATAATACGTACCTAAATCTCGTATGGACATACGGTAAAGAATTATAGGTACCAACAAATACTCAAATATTGCATTTTTACAAATATAATCTAAAATATTGAAAAAGTAAATGTTCCTGATGTGTGTCAAAAGTAATGATACATAATAATAGGAAAACATAAGATAAAGATGAAAATTAAAAAGTATCATGAAATGAAAAAAAAACAATGATTTCTCGCCATAACTATCCTACTTAGTTCACTGTAAAATACACCACTAAACCAATATTCAACAATACTTTTAATCATAAGAATTTGTAAAGTATTGAATATGTTTGTAATATTTAAAATGATATAAATAGTTTGATATATTATAAATGATATAAATGGTATAAATAGTATATTTAAAATGGTATAAATAGTATGAGATGTAAAATATTTATTTTTAGTTTTCATTAGAACATTTCGTAAATAAAAAGGTTTTTTTGCATCCCTGTGAGAACGGGACACAACTAAAAAAATTACATTTTTTTAGATAATCATTATAAATACATATGGGGGGGGGGTTCCAACGAGTTCTCAAAATATCAGATCTTTAACACCAAGAACCCACCAGAAAGCAATTGCATTTATTTTATTTTATGCTAATTCTTCTTCATTGTGACAGCTTTTATTCATATTTTTCGTAAACACTGCATTATTTTGAATTGTGTCACTTTTCTTACCGAAACGCGAAGTGCGTCTTTCTTGTGTATGCTTGTCTGACAGGCCGGTCGTTGCTTTGCGTGTTGCAGGCTGCGCCCTAGGCTATGGCTTTTGATAATGGATAATGAACAACCCCATCAGGAGCTGGTGAAGTGCGTGGTGGTGGGAGACACGGCCGTGGGCAAGACGCGCCTCATCTGCGCGCGGGCCTGCAACAAGCACGTGTCGCTGTCGCAGCTGCTCACCACGCACGTGCCCACCGTCTGGGCCATCGACCAGTACCGCATCTACAAAGATGTGAGTATGCTTCGTTTTACTGCGCAAATGCACTCGTACCTCTTGTAACAGGGTTATAGTTACTTTTATTTTCGTCTAGGCTAACAACCAGTACCGCATCACTGGATTATTAGGACTTACTTTTTGTAATAGCATTAGATATAGCAATTTTTATAGTAAGGGCGTACAGCGATTGTTTCTTGCACGATCAATAGAGGGTTTTTTGCCGAGACCTTTAGATCGAGGCAAAAAACAAACTAGTTCGTGCAAGGAAACAAATTCGCTAACGAAATATAAATGTTTTTACTACGATCGTATATAAATGTTTCTAACTTTTTTCTAGCGTGAATCATCGTATATTTCCTCTCCACTCTTCATGTTTGTCGGAACAAAGCACCATCTTCATTCACTTTGTGCGAAAACCTCTTCTACCCTGTAACGTAACGTACACTATACCATAGAATGTATTTTTTCACAATGGCGTCACGTTTTTTCACGTTATTTAAAAAAAATAGACGAACTTAAAATGAGAAATGACAAATAGACGAATAATAGAACGCAAGCGAAGCGGTATGTAAAATTTCTCATTTTATAATTATATCGTAGAAAATAAGTTACCCAAATGACGTTTTTGAAGTCTTCAGAAAAGTATATTGACAGATCAATATTTACTCCACAACCTCTCTTTTCGTGGAAAATCGAATTTGAGGTTTTGATCGTTTAGAAAAAGCGGCGTCGCCTTGCAACCCGCAACACACGTTACCCATTTATTTCCAGACACATCGAACGTATCCAACAGGGAAACAATACGCCCTCGTCCCGTGCAAACCGATTTCCAATATCATGTTTCTTAGGTCGTATTCGACGTAATTATGAAACTTCTATTACTTCAGTAGGTCGGGGAAGGGGAGGTTGATCATGTTTTCCCACTGCGTGGCACGGGTGGTCAGACGAACAGAATTTCAAATTCTTTGGAAATACGAATTCGCGCTGGTGAATAGGTCTGGCAATAAACGTTTATACATTTTAGTTTTTAATCACGCAAGTTACCGCTCTTCATGTTATTCAGTTCAGGGCCTGATAATATTCACATTGTCTATTGTAGAAAAAACAAATAAAGAACAACATCGGGAAATACATATTTCATGTATTTTCACTTCAAAATTGTCCAAAATATCTAAAATATAGATATACAAGTAGTATACGGCCTTGCAAAGTCAACAGTGATGCAATTGAATTGGATGTGAAACTCTTACCCTTTAAAAAAAGAAGAAAAGTCTTATTTAAAACAAAATGTCACATTTCAATTTTCTGTAAAATATTAATCTCCGCTAACTTAAACGAACTGCTATCGAAAAGAAAGAGTTACGAGTACTCAGTATGCAATAAGAATGTAAAAAATCAAGTATGTGGCGGTTAAATAAGGAACCGCGCAACATTTCTTTCGTGGTAAAAATGGAAATTTGGCGTTTTCTCAAAACCAGAATGTTGTGCTCTTACTTAACTATCTTCTTTTTCTTCTATAAAAACTATTAACTATAAACTTCTTCCATATGTCCAATTTATTCATTGTGATAACAGTTTGGAATGTAAGATAGTGAATTCTTAGTGAAATAACGAAAAAAACTTACTGCACAAAATTGTAAAATCTTTTTTTTTTCTTCTAATAATTATCTATGAAAAGCTGTCAGGACATTCTATACAATTGATGTATTTTTGTATGAAAAGGCACAGATTAATGGAGTGCATTAATTGCAGCGTTAATGAATTATAACAGCTGCAGATAAAAGCAAGCAGTGCAATACAAAATAAAAGTAATTTGTAAGATCGCGATGTGACGAGGCGTTTCATCGTACAAAAGTGAGAAATGGATCCAAGACAAAAGGACTGAATCAATCAATGGGGAAGGCTCAGGGTACACGGTCGCGTCATAGAGAATGCTCGTCGTCTAGACTGCACTCGTGTTCTCGGGCTCCTTCTGCGGACTCCCTTTGGAGGTGCATTCTAATTTTCGCCCCGTCGCTGGAGCGTGTTTTTTCCTCATTCTTCCTCAGACGCTGTCCACCTGTACCTCGACCACTCAACTTCTATGCTGCCCCCATCTCTTCCGCTGTCCCTATCTTCTCTCTTCTCCGTCGTCTTCTCGCTTTTACCTTCGCCTTCGCTCTCACTCAGGCCTTAACACCTTATTCGTCCCTCGCCCTCGCCCTCGCCCTCGCCCTCGCCCTCGCCCTCGCCCTCGCCCTCGCCCTCGCCCTTACTCCTCGCCTTTACCCTCACCCAAGCCTTTTACCATTGCATTCCTTCTAAACCTTTGGCTTCGTTCTCGCCTTTACCTTGCCCTCGCTGTCGCCTTTACCCTTGCCCTAGCACTCCCTCTGACCTTTACCCCCGCTTTCGCTCTCGCCTTGCCCTCGCTCTGGTCTTGCCTTTCCCTCGACTTAACTCTCGGCTCAAGCCTTTGCCCTCGCCTTTATTCTCGCCCTCTTTCTTATCCACGCTCTCGTTTCTACCCTCGCCCTTTCCCTTGCTCTCGTTAATGCCTTTCTGGCCCGACTCCGTCTCAGCCATCGTCGTCGCCTCGTCCGCCTTGTGGTCCCCCACCCCCGTTCCATTCTCTCTTCTTGTCTCACCCCTCCCTCCCCCTTCTGCACCACCCCCCCCGTGTCGCGCCCCTTCCGTACGGCGCTCTTTTGATTAAAACATTCTTGGGATTTCTTTTCATTTGAGGCTTGCTCTCGCGGCCCGCGCCCCTCTTTCAGGTATTCGCTTATTCACTAATGCGCCGCACAGAGCGCGCGGCGCCGCGGTGGTCGGGGGGGAGGGGGGAGGGGGCGACGCGGTCTCGTCAGCAAATGAAGCGACGGCTGATGAACCCTGCGGGAGAGGGACAGCGCCGTTGCCAAGCCGCGGGGACTGCTGTAGAATGCGACGCCATGCGCCAGTGTTCCAGCTACTCTAATATGCTTTCAAGCTGATACACTCCTTTAATTTACAACCAACCCTTCTTTTATTTACTTAAGAATTAACAAAGATGTTTCTGTTTTTGTTCTGGTTTTGAAAGTATTGTTATTGAATTAATTTATTCGTCTGTTCACCAGTGAAAAATGTGGAATGAAAATGAAAACTGTCCTACCATTTTACTCCTATATTCTTCATCTTGGTAATATAATCTTGTTGCATTTCCCTGGGGGGCATTAATGCCTTTAATAAATATTAAAATTAATATTCAATGAAAATAGAACACTGTTTTTCAGTTTAACGATTTTGTTCATGAAATACTTTCGCTTTTCACATTTTCATTATTACCAGATGTATTGTTATAAATGACGCAATGAGTAAAACACGCGGCGAAATTGTTTCGGAAAAAAATGCACTAACGTGCTCAATTGTTCTTGAGTTTGTTAAAAGAGGAATTGTATGGTAAAAAATGGTAAGTTTGAATAGCTTACAAATTTTGAGCGAGAATCATCGTCCTTGCACTGAAATAATGGAATGAATGAAGTGGACTAAGTATCTTTATATGCTTGTGATACGTCGGCGTAAATGTTATCATTCGAAAGCAAAAACTTTGTAAAACTAAATTTAAATAGGTTAAAAGTGAAATACGTATGAAAACTATATCGTTAGCTTTTCAGTGATACCAAACGTAGTTTTCGCAATAAGCAATGTAAAATTACTCATTCGTACCCTCACTAGCTCTGCTCCAATCTACTTTCACAGCTCGTGCACATTGTGCCGAAATGTGCTCTTAGACAACTATTTCCAAGCGAAATTAGAAAACGTTTGAATAGAGGATTTGAGTCGACATGCGATCTGACCACTGCACCGCTCCAGTCCGGCAGTATCGAAATTACAAGGAGATATATCATCTATTTATGTCAGTTTTGAAACTGTATCATAAACATGTCAATTTGTGCATGCTCACCATTTCCGTTCCAATTTTAAAAATGTATTAACGTCAGAAAGTTCGTGGGCAAACCATAAGAGGGTTTCAACTGGACTGGTCCCTTCCTTTGGCGCTGTTCATGCCTTTTCTCCCCAAGGAGGTTAATTGATTGCTCGAAGCGACCGGAATAAACGCAATAGCCTTTAACCGCCTCAAGCGGTCCCTTTGGAACAGACGGGTGACGCAACTCGTGTGCTAAAAGTTATTAACGGCGCCTGTCTCGGGCCTTCCGCCTTTCCTCATCCAATAACAGCAGTTTACCGAATTAAGCTGTCCCAAGATGAAAGACGCACAAGCATCTAGACAACACAAAATCAACTTGGAGTACTTAATTGATTTTGGAATTGTTCCTATGGCTCTGTACTGTCAATAATGTTCGTGTTAAAAGAGAGTTATTGTTTGGTTAAGTTCACAATAATTAAGATTGTGTGAAATTTCGAATTCGTTTCTTGTTTCATTGAAGTAAACGATAACTCGTCAATATTTCGTACTTCAACCATTATTTTGCACAGTCGAGTCACTTAATGTAATAATTGAATGTTTAGTGCATAATACATATATTCCATAAATATCACAAGTCAGAATGGAGGAACACTTGTAATTTTTAAGCTCATTTAGTTGCACAACTCTGTTTCAGTGTTTCAGGGTGCTGCAGTAATAAAATGCTCTGCGTTCCTTGAGGACTTTGTGGGAGGTAGCTCGAAGGAAATTTTCTTAACAATCCGTTAGCGACGGATGAATTATTTCGATAATTGGAACCTTAATTATGACATTTCATGCTAGAAGTAGATAGTTTTCTTTTCTCAAGTTATTTTCCAACTTCTTTCACATTATTTTAGTTAGTATTAAAATATCCATAAAAGAGAGAATTGATCACACGTGTTTAATTGTGTCAAATAAAAATAGGCCATTTATTGTAATTAAGACATTGCCCTTAGTATTAAACTCCAAGTACACTGGAGGAAAATTATATATCATACTATCTTCATATTTTTTCGGTTGGTTTGGTGGTATTTATTGTTGGGAAGTTCAACGAGTCTACCCATTTCATGGTTCCTATTCTTTACACGCGGATCGTCTACACGCAGCCACTGATTCCCCCTCTCGCAAAGGGGGTTCCGTGCCGTGCCGTGCCGTGCCGTGCCGTGCCGTGCCGTGCCGTGCCGTGCCGTGCCGTGCCGTGCCGTGCCGGGTCGTGCCGGGTCGTGCCGGGTCGTGTTGTATCGTGTCGTGCCGTGCTCCGCAGCTGCCGTGTCCGAGCGGCGGTGGTCGCGCGCATGGAGCTCAGCCGCGGGGTCAAGCGGCGCAAGTGGCGCGGCCTGTGATTGTCACGGGCACGAGATGGGGGCGAGCCGGGCTGCGCGGCGAGGCACACCGTGGGCACCGAAGCCACGGTGGGGAGGGCGGAGGGTGAGGAGGGGCGTGGTTGGGCGGATGGGCGAGGGCGGGGTGGGACGGGACGGGACTGGACGGGACTGGACGGGACTGGACGGGACTGGACGGGACTGGACTGGGACTGGACGGGACTGGACGGGACTGGACGGGACTGGACGGGACTGGACGGGACTGGACGGGACTGGACGGGACTGGACGGGACTGGACGGGACTGGACGGGACTGGACGGGACTGGACGGGACTGGACGGGACTGGACGGGACTGGACGGGACTGGACGGGACTGGACGGGACTGGACGGGACTGGACGGGGCTGGACGGGACTGGACGGGACTGGACACGGGACCATTCCATTTCATCTGATTCCATTCCATCGATTCCATCTGAATCGACTGGGAAATCGGTTGGAGAAAATTCGCTAGGTGCGCCGGGATTGATCACCTCCCTTCCTGCCGTAAACCAAACTTTTTTTAGCAAAGGTGAAATGTTTTTGTGACCAATTAAATAATGACTGAATAACAACAGTTTTAAAAATACGAGTTTATGAATGAATGAGAGAAACGATGTTATAAATGAAATGCCTGTTTACATATGAAATTTATGACGGGTGCAGGTTACATAAACAAAAAAAAATTGTCGAATGTTAAAGTTTGCGTGAAAGTGTTTAGAAGATGAATTAGCTCTGAGGTAATCATTAAAGATAATATGCCCCGGGAATAACTGCAGAAATAATGTCTGAAATTGAGAAAAGGGGACACATAAAGTTATTTGTAGATTTGATGAAATAATATACTCGTGCAGAAAATATTTTATTAAAACTGGGAACTCGCCACCACATAATGCTCTGGAAGTCGGTGGATTGCCATTACTGAAACAGTGATATTTTAATGATTTCATAAAAGTACGTTTTTACGTAGAAGTAGTCAGAAAAGAAGAAGGAGAAAGTATATCGCACTTAATTTTCTCATTTTCATTACGCATATCCTGTTGTTGTTCTGCCTTTAGTTTACGTATAGCATCGTACAACTCGCATCTTCCGCTCTTTTGAGAAGTTACAAATCCGAGACTCAGTGAAATATTATGAACAAACGTATTTGTGACAGAATTACACAACACTCAGCTAATTTTCATTACACCACAGTATTCCTGTCTTGCTCATCTTTCTCCCTTTCATCTCACTCCCCGTAAATACAGTCAGACGAATAGTGACTGTACCACGGAACCACCCACGTAAATCGACTCTGATTAGAGTGAACTTCTGGGGCTAACATGTTTGGTTCACTGTATCAAAGGTTCATTACATCCGATGATGTCAAAATTAATTAGAACGTTGCCACAATTATTAATTTTATTAATATAGAGGTACAGGAAAATTCATTAACAACACGAACTTAAAACTTCAATATCTTTATTTGTCCTTAAAAAATGAATTATTTTAAATTGTTTATCAAAATAAATCATTAGTAATTTCTCTAGATCCTTCTCCAGAGTCCGTGGTCTCTTCATACTGATTCTGCATTGTCATCTGTCTTTAAATATTGTAATGCAGACTTGACACCCTTCAATGCCTCTTGCACTGTTGGAACACCGTCCCACTCTCCGAAGGCAGTTCCATTCACCTTTTAACATACGAGATCCAATTAATTTCCGAGACTTATTTTTCCTACATTCACTATAGCCGAGGTTCAGGTTCATTATAACCGAAATTTCTTAGGCTTATTTGTAATGTAAGTGAAACGGGACCTGTGACTTAAGTTCACTATAACCGAGGGTTCACTATATCCGAGTTTACTGTAACCGGAGTTGACTGTACTCGCATTTCTTGAGCGAGCACGAACGAAGGGGAGAATAAATCCCGCTGAAATAATTTCAGCGGGAAGCCCTCTGCCTTCTCTGGAGCTGCGTTAAGCGATGGATGGAGCGAGCTTTACTTCTTCACCAGTCTTCCTTCGCGATGTTTTTAGAGGAGGAAAACGGTAGCAAACTTAATGAGAATTGCCTCCGACCTACGTCATTGCCCCTTCTCTGCTCCGTATCAAGAACGCACCAGCCCAATCGATTGCTCTCGAATGCGGAACTTGTGCTGCTAGGATGAAAATACGACCAGGAACAGTGTGTTCCGATTGTTTTGTCAGCCTGGAGAAATGTGTAGCTGAACACATCCTCGGGAAGTATTGCTGCATATCAACCAAGAGTGGGATGCGAATTTTGGTCCCATTTCTTAAATAGTATCCCCTCACACATGCCACTTACGCAATAAATTCAAGTGTATCATATTAAAGTGATGATTAATAGCTAGACTCTAAGTTGAATTTTTTGTATTACAAATTAATAGAGTCTAGCTCTTTAATCATCACTTTAATATGATACATTTGAATTTATTACTTAAGTGGCATGTGTGAGGGGATACTATTTTGTTGTACTATGTTGAACATCTGATGATTGAGATAACGCTACAAGATTGGTGATGACTGGGAACTCGTGGATTCGATCCTGGATGTGTGCCACAAATTTTTTGCATCTTAAACATCACCGAGCCCCTGCCGAGATGGAGTTCGTTGGTCCACAGATGTATTTGCTGGTTTCCTCGATCAGCACTAGGAGAATGCCTGAGCAGCACCCTTTACAAACGGGCCACAAATCTCGCGCGATCCCATACGACTCTCCCAATCCGAAATGAGTCGCCGCGAGGGAATAAGTTCCGTATCTTTCCCGACATAACCGGCATATGCCGACGCAAAAAAAAGTCCTTTGCTCTTAATGGAAATGTAAAAGGCTCTTGTTGTTACAGTTTGCTTCTGCAACTTTTACTTGAATAGTAAAACCCTCCTGGCTTCGCCACATTTCTTTTATTTTCAGTGTCCATCTCCTATTTGCAGTTTTGATACCCTCTTTGGTACGTTCTCTTTGACTTAGCTTTACCCGGTGTCTCTCCATAATTACCTTGAGTTCATCTTCCAGTTTGGGGCTACCGTCTATGTTGATTGTTAAGGGGATTGATGTTTGTTACGCTCATTTCATTACTTCCCATTTTAATCCCAGTAGTAATGGTTTCTGTGTCATTACTCATTATAGGAACAGAATCTGTCGATCTAAATCAGGGGTTCCCAGCTAGGGTCAGTATTGATCCATTGAAGATCGATGAATTTTTAAAGGGAGTCAATCGGATATAATCACGATCCAGTGCTTGGTTGCTAATTATATTGATGCAGTTTATAAATAATTGTTTTCTTAATAATGATTTTCAATAAAACATCTACTAAAACATTTCATATTTGCTCCTTTTCTTTCGAACTAATAGTTCATCATCATTTAGAAAATCCAAGGAATTATAACTATGTGTTCACAACATTACTTATTCGCGTTGAAAATATTATCTCTATTTCTTAAAACATGATCGACATTTTTAACTAAAGCAAAACAATTAAATTAGAAACTCCGCTTCTCAGAAGCGGAAAGGTCTCCAATAATTGGAAATCGAGATATTTACGAAAATATTGGTGTACGGAATTATCTTTAACTCGTGTATGAGCATTTGAGTTACGGTTATGAATACTGTGCATTATAGAAAAAATGCAAGAGGGTCGATGAAGCAAATAATTGAAGGGCCCAATAGAACAAGGGGTTATATCACATTTTTTTGTGAAATTGAGTTATTAGCATTAAATACACTTCAAATATTATTTTACTGTAATGTGTTAATGAAATCCGGTATGGTCGTATATACAAGTATACTGTGTTGAAAAGTTCAAAAATATATTGAGTTATATTCAGTGCTTGATTTCTAAAATTTTAGGTACCGGAACGCACCCCAAATTAATTAATTAAATAGAAATAGTTATTATTAGTAATTATAAATAATACAATTAAATAATACTTTTCCGAGGTACCGGAACGGCGTTCCGTCGCGTTCCGACAGAAATCAAGCCCTGATTATATTATGAAAGGTCGAGTAAAACCCTCTATCTCAGAACTAGGTCAATGTGGGATATCATCTTATTGAACTGAGCCCTTCGTTTCTTTTAAAAGGGGTCCATACGAGCAGTGGCAGATCCACGGAAGGGAGGCCTGGAGTTTTCCTTTGTTCCCTTCTTTTATTTGGCAAAATTAATTTAAATATTTATGTTACAATTATGTAATTATTTAAAAAATAATATTGTATAGCATCATATATACACAACAAAAATAGTATACAATATTTAAAACATGTTTTTTATTGAAGCAAAATCTACGATGGCCCCCTTGCGGCGGCGATGGTGTAACGGTTAGTGTATCGGGCTGTTTTACCCAAGTTTGCGGGTTCAAACTCGATCGAAGCGTGGATTTTAAGGGCGAAAAAATCCTTCGTACGCCTTCCTTCGGAGGGGAAGTAAAGCCGGCTGTTCCATGTTAGTAGATTTACTGCATGTAAAAGAACTTCAAGCCTAAATGAAGCCTCTGAGCTAAATTCAAATTGCCTGTTTCGTCGCCCAAGTAATACCTTCTTTCTCCCTTACTTTGTGGGACCGTAACGAAATCAGCGTGGTCAGACGGAAGCCTCATGGCCTGAGTCTCGCCACGTAAAATAAAGCATTCATTCATATTCATTCATTCCAAAATGATCGGCTGGGGGCGTTGAAGAAAGAGGTTGACCGGGAGCAGTAGCTCAGTGCATCAACTGATGACTCTGACCGGGAGGTCCTAAGTTCGAGTTCTGACAGCGGCAGGATTTTCGACACTAGCTTTTCAGCTAGATCGAATTCAGTCGCTGACTGGAGGAGAATTCTAGCGGCCGGCTGCTGTGATCGGTAGTTTTCCGTGGTTTCTCCGATCAACACCAGGCGAATGCCGGAGCAGTACCCTACTAAACGGGCCACGGACCGCGCGCGATCTGACCTTCCTATTCCTTATCCTATCCTCCCCCCTTACACACACACTTATACTAACATGCACTACACTACCACATATTCCGGGAGACCGGTCGGGAGCTTAGAGCTTGTCCCGGCTGGGGCGGTGCCCCGCTGGTGGGAGAGTCCTGGTGAGGGGGAAACCCCGCTAGCCGACGGTAGGTCGGCGTCGGATCTCGTCATCCAGCGGGGGAAGATCACCGCCATCTCCCGAGAAAAAGCATGCACTACACTAACGGGACTAATGACCAAAGCAGTTGACGCGCCCGGAAACACGAAAAAATCAATCAACCAATCAAGAGAGAGGTTGAGAAGGGCGTTGCTCGGCAGGTGCTGGAGCGCTCGTGGGAGGTGGTGGACGGCGTCAATGTGTCGCTGCGCCTGTGGGACACCTTCGGCGACCACGAGAAGGACCGGCGCTTCGCCTACGGCAGGTGAGCTACGCCATCCATTGCGACTCGACTTTTTTTCTTAAATGACTAAAGGAGGCCATTTATTACGACCTCCTTTATAGCCACTTCTCTCTATTCGATTTGAGTTTGATTTTTTTTATATAATGAAGAAATGAATGGGCGGTGGATCTGTTTATTAAGAGTTCCCAGTAGAATGCAAACATTTTCCAAATAACGAAAATTTGAATAAACCAATTCATGCATTTTTCAGAGAAATTTCAATTGAAATTGTATTACATCTCGTAAATTTACAAATCGTGTCTGTCACCAGTACCTTTGCCACTTTTCTTGTAGCTATCCCAGTACACAAAAGTTTCCAAACTTTTCCTTCGAAGTTATTCCGTTTATTTATGTACCTTCAAAATAATGATTAAAAAATTAATAGGTGCGGCTGTGCCTGGGCACTTTTTAACCAGGAGAAATTTTTGAAATCAAGATAGCTTTAATTCCTTGCTGCTTCCTTCTTGGGTTTTTAAGGTCAGAAAATATTTATAAAAAATTACTAAAATATGTGATTGTTTAAAAATGCATTGTTTGCCAAACTACATTTTATTTGATATAACTATTGTTCCAAAAAATGGAAGCGACAAATTCAACTTTTTTGTTGGTTCTTTTTAGTTCGAATAACTTATAATGAGAATTTTACATCCTCGACCGAAATAAACATCCTAAATTTAAGCAAGTTTTCCAGTTCCTGATTGTTAGACGTTGATTAGCCGAGATACCTAAAGTATTGTACGCTCTTTCCCAAGACGTATTTATGACGTGCGTCGGTTCGAATCTTGTAAAGCAGTTTTTTATAGCTTCTAGGCCTGTGGTTAAGTCGGAGGGAGAGGCCGGTGTAAACTAACCGTAGTTGATCCGCACTGAAATTGACGGGGCATGTGCATCTAAAACATAGACATCTTTGCTACTTCGTGTAGAAAAACATCGAGGTATTAATTGTAGCACAGATATAATATTTGATGATCACATAGTTCTTCGAGAGACATGCCTGGCTCCAACTTCCCAAGTTATTCCCAGTAATTATGCGACCTCTCGCTACTAAATGTGCTTTTAGTATATCTTCAATTCTTTTAAGTAGAGCGCTAATGATCTCTTTCATTTTCCAAGACCGTTGAATAATGAAAATGTAGTACTCAGAGAAATGGCCACCGTTGCAGGTCGGACGTGGTGCTGCTGTGCTTCTCCATCACCAACCCGGTGTCGCTACGCAACTGTAAGGTGATGTGGTACCCGGAGATCCGCAAGTTCTGCCCGCAGACGCCTGTGCTGCTGGTGGGCTGCAAGAATGACCTCCGCTACATGTACCGCGACGAGACGTACCTCAGCTACTTCCGCGACCGCAGCCCCTTCGTCAGGTGAGCAGAGCTGTCGGCAGCCACGCTTCGGGGCGGGTAGGGGCGGGGGAGGCGGTCAACATGCGAAAGCGGTTTTTAATCCGAAGGTCATTGATGAGTTTTGCAAACTAGTGACGCTGCAACAACACATACTTCTTAGAATTATTTGTAACTTATGTACTACTAGCAAAACAGCCGGCGTTGCACGGGCTTTCTTCATATTCAATCCTTGCGAATGATAAAGATCAATTTTCTATAAACCACAGTGTCTAAGACTATTATTTTTAGCGTAACTGGTTCAAATTTTAATAAAACACTATAATTTTCTTTCATTTTATTTTACAACACATTGCTATTAGATGACATTTTTGTTATCTTATTCATCGCTACTGGCCTCTACCGAATAAATTAGGTACCGGTTTTCCTGCAGCACTACTGGACTCTGGCGGAATACATTAGGAACCACGTGCTCTAAGCGAGAGGTGAAAAATGGTCGCGGTGCATCTACAAACATATTATTTAAATTATTTATTTTCTGCATTTGGTTTGTGTTAATCTTTACCAAACTTTGTTTGGACACTGCGAAAATTCTGAAGAAGAGCCTGTAAAAATGTCGCATCTATTCATACGCTACTTTGTTGTGGAATCGATGTCGGTTACACGTCGTTGAATTCACTTTTATTAGTATAGATATATTACTATACTAGCTGAACTCGTCTGAAAATTTCGCATATTTGACCTTCTTATATTTTCGCGGTCCGGCGACGGGTTACTTCACTTGCAGATCGCCTTATTGACCAACACATACCTCTTAAAGAGTGTTATCTACGCGCAAATATTTTATCTGGCCTCGGATTTGAACTAGATTGCATAGGCTACCGCGTTCAACCATCTTATTCATTACGCTTCTGCATTGATTACACATTTCAATGACCCCCCCAACGTATACTAAAATTAGTGGTACTGCAAGAGCACTTCCTTTTCGAATTATTGAATTGGTTACGTAATGAAATGCATGCCGCGGGTGGGAAAGATGTGCTTGAATTTCTTAAAATTTGAATTATTCGTAAATTGAAACGAAAAAAAAATATTGAACGTGGCATGTGTATAAAGGGGGATAATTGCACTCATGGTATATAAGAAAACTCGATCCTATCTTCGCTCGTTTTCTTGAACATACCATTCATGCAACAATCCCCCTCTTTATACACTCGTTTATACACTCGTTTATACACTCGTTTATACACTGTTTTATACACTCGTTTTATACACTCGTTTTATACACTCGTTTATACACTCGTTTATACACTCGTTTATACACTCGTTTTATACACTCGTTTTATACACTCGTTTTATACACTCGTTTTATACACTCGTTTTATACACTCGTTTTATACACTCGTTTTATACACTCGTTTTATACACTCGTTTTATACACTCGTTTTATACACTCGTTTAATTACTATTGTACAATTCAATTCAAATCAATTAAAATAAAATGAAAGTCAGTAAGGCGGTCTAAAAAATAGTGTATAGCACACGTGACAAAAGTGATAGGTCGTAGGATTGCGCCACTCGGCCTATCGGCCTCAAGTCGCAACCATTTCTACTCGCAAAATAAAATATCACTTTTACCAATCTTATTTCGGTATCAGGAACCTCCAAAACAGGTATTTTCGTCAAAATTTTAAAGTCAATTTTTTGCAACATACCTACATAACTTCATCTACCCTATATTTATATTCCTTACTATGTATGTACACCTTATATTTCTTATATTATATATATTATATACTCCTTATATGTATCAGTACAGAAAACTCTCTTGTTTACGTATATATTCTGAATACATAAGTATGTATATACTGTGTATGTAAGGAGCATACGATAAAGTAAAAGTATTTCCAATGGTTTCTCTTTCAGCTACTTTCTCAATATTATTGTTATATGGTCAATATTTTTTTAAACGATTTTTAAATCACTAAAGTATTTTCAAGCATTCTCAGGAATCTTGTTTTCTCAAGGTATGGTGAAATAACAGCATGCTGTGCACCGCTATATGAGTGTGCGCGTGCTCGTGTGTGCATGTGCGAGAGAGACAAAGAGGATGAAAGTAGATTTTGTTAGAAATGAATGGGTTTATTTCAATTATTTTCTTATAAAACAGATGCGAAAGCGTACACCGTCACTGTCACTACAAGGTCAGTGTTTTTTGAACTGTGATTCGCGGCCGAAAATTGTGAATGAAAAAAAAATGAGTGGAGATATCAGCAAATTAATCACTTTTGAAGTGAATATTAATACTGCGTACTAATAATACGAAATCTCCGTTGCTTTGATGAAATGTGCAAACTAAAGCCTTCGCTAGTCATGTTTCTTAGATGTGTTGAGTTATTTTTCAAAATTCGCTTTCTGGTTAGAATTTCCTTATTCAAATTCAACAGAGGGTGTATGGACGATGCACTGGAAAGACTAACCAATCCGTAAACTACTCTGGTGTAGTTTACAAAGCGTATTTCGTTGTACGCAAACAGCGCAATTATTGGGAGTGGCAAACCAAGACCATTTCTGTTTGGAAGTTAAATTAAAACAACCGCCATCGATAACATAAGAGCATCTGTACACGCGCATCGTAGAATAACACTGTATCTTATGCGAAACGGCACACGAGCGCTACGGCCGTTCCGCATAAGATAGTGTTAATCTACGGTGCTCTCTACTTATCGCGCGTCAACATAACGCTCGTGTAAAACAGGCCTAATAGGCATGGTCCACTTTCAGAGAATATCCAATAGCCCAAGTGGTCTACATTGGGGAACCCCTGACGTGGACTTCACAATTCAGCGTTTACGAATAAATTCAATCCAGTTTTGGGTCGCTCAAAAGAAAAAGTTGAAAAACGTTGCGCCAGGTGACAGTGCAGGGGCCTGCCGTTGGGCAGATATCACAGAGGGTACAGCGCGCGGGTTCGCAGGCCGACGCGGAAGAGCGACCTGGTGATGCCGGACCAGGCGCGCGCCGTCGCCAAGGAGCTGGGCGTGCACTACTACGAGACGAGCGTGCTCACGTACCACGGCGTCAACGAGGTGTTCGAGAACGCCATCCGCGCCGCCCTCATGGCTCGCCGGCAGCAGCGCTTCTGGATGACCAACCTCAAGAAGGTCCAGCGGCCCATGCTGCAGGTAAGGCAAAGTAGGCTTTAAACTGCGTCACTGTTAACGTGGCACCGTTGAGGCCGTCGTCTGTCACCGTCACCGTTATCAGTTTATCATTAACAGTTTACTTGCCTTACGAACGACCGTGATATCCCATCTTATCGTAATTCCCATGACCATGACTCTAGTATCACCCTTTATAAATCACCATTAAGGCCATTACTATATTTTCATTGTTGATATTATCATTATTATTATTATTATTATTATTATTATTATTATTATTATTATTATTATTATTATTATTATTATTATTATTATTATTATTATTATTATTATTATTATTATCACCATCACCATCACCATCATCATCATTAGCATCATCATTGTTGTAATAACTATTCACTTTACCATTTCTAGAATGTTAATAGAATTGCATCCAGGATGACGTTCAAATGAAACTTTTCTTTTTGCTTCCCCAGGTTGGAATCATACTTAATTCACAGACTTTCATTTGCAGAATTAAGTTTGGCAAGAATCATTACAAAAAAAAAATCTAATTGTCAATTGCAGCCTTGCTATTGCATTCATGATCGTGATCTTTATTGTTTTAATAAATTTAATGTCACTATTGTTTATTGTAAAGTGAGGACATGAGATCAATTTTCATTTAAATCTTAATTCTTGTCTGCCAACTCCTGGTAAGAAATGTCATTCCAAAGAAAGCAAATTATAATTTGAATTTGAATGGTTTTTGTTAGTATTTAAAACATAGAATGAGGTTGTTGTTTTAAATTAGCGTTGAACCATCTCTTATTCTCCCATCTCGGTTTCATATGTACTACCATCTAGAAAATAAGCATTTCTAATTGACTTTTGTTAGGCATTGTTCTAACAAATATGGGATTTTATTAGTGCCTGTGTTGTTGTGATGTTGGTGTAATGAAAACCATTAAACAAAAAAGTTGTCCCTTTGTAATCTAAGAAAAGGTATTGACGTTTGATAGAGAAAGCAGTGCTTTTATGTATGTGGAAGAGAAACGAAATGATGTAATAATGTATTAGAGGTAAATAAACCTCCTAATTTCTAATATTTAGTTTGTGTAAGTGGTTGTATGAAATGTGTGGTCATTTCTTGCTTGCAGGCTCCTTTCTTGCCACCAAAACCCCTCCCACCAGACGTGTATGTGGCTGCAAGTACATTTGCAGAGAACATGCAACAGCTATGGCTACAGCAGGCCTACACTGATGTGGTGTTTGTGGCAGGCAGCATGGGCTTCTCAGCTCACAGATTTGTTCTTGCTGCTGCCTCTCCCACCTTCCATAAATTGCTCACCATGGACCTCAGTTGTGACATGGGAGCTAGGAGTTCCTCAGAGTCCAGTATGGTAAGTTCACCAATGTGTGATTGGAAGTGATGGCTTTACTAGATTAGTTTAAATACCAAAACAATCCAACCCTTTCTTCAATCCTATGAAGTCTTTGGCAAGTAGCCGCTACCAAACTATATTCCATAGAATCCTATTGTTATTCTAAACCATTGTTTAATATGGGTTCATAGATCTTTAAAGTCAATTAGAATTAACAGGGAGGGAAAAGGAAAAGAAAGAAAAGAAGAGAAAAATAAAAAATAAAAAAGGGGAAAAAGAAAAAAAGGGGGAGAAAAAAAGATAGGGAAAATAAAACAGAAAAAAGAAAAAGGAAATAAAAGGAAGGAGAAAAAAAACTGTGTCATTTCAACTTGTAGTTTTTGGTGTTTGCCAGGCAAAAAAGAAATGCAGCATTACTTTAATCTCTTTCAAATAATTTGTATTGTTGACGAAGTCAATGGGTACTGGTTTTCTAATGCATTTATTTCTTGTGTGCACATCCTGATAAGCTCTTAGCTATTCTAGTAACATCCAAAGATGTTTCTTTATTTTTATGGTTATTATAATGGTTATTGAAAGAAAATAGTATCACTGATAAAGTCCTTTCTAAGTTTTCATGATTAATAAAAATTAGGGAATCGGTATTGTAGAGAAATTCATTTATTTACTTATTTATTTATTTGGTTATTAAAACTATGAAAACTGGAATTCATTTACTAATTTGTACCCTTTACTAATTTAGTATAATACTTTTTTACTTAATTTTTTTATGCTGATTCCTAATAAAAATGTTGCAAAAACTATTTTTGTGAGAATGCCCTTTTTCTACAAGAGTTTCAAAATGTATCATTATTCAGATATCTGTGATTTATTTTTTGTGCATGACATTATGATCACATACGTTAAGAAAAAATAAATTACTATATACAGGTCAGTACATTTGGAGAAGCTACAATGGGAGACTTCAATGATGACACTGAATATCTTATTCGCCAGACTGACAATTACTTCAAACCTTCCAGGTTAGTATACCTTTTAAATGTTTTGAAAATGTATATAACATGTGTATTATTGTAAATTAAATAATACAGTAAATTTATATTGTGAGTAATATTTTAATTTACCAAATAGACCTGTTTTTGTTTTTAGTAAATTACTAAAATTAGTTTCTCATTCTTTTTTTACATACTACTAGATAGTTTTAATTGTTTCAAAATGCTTTCGTAAGTTCCTTGCCATGTTTACCTTCAGAAACTTTGTTCCTTCTTTATTGAGAAGAGGGAACTCAATCAAAGTTGGTAAATGAAGACAACACTATCTTCCACACATTCTTTTAGTGAAAAATGCAGAATAAAAGAAATGAAGGGGTATCCAAACTTCCATAACTTCAATACCTGTATTGAATTCTATTTTCTTATTTTAGAGTGTGGGACCAGTTAAAACGTCGCTCAAGCTGTCAGGTGCTGACAACAGATTCAAGTAAAAGACTAGGTGTTACTCGTGAACTGAATCATCCAGCTTTCCAGGCCATCCGCATTGAGCAAGTCCAACAGGTACTTGCTTAATTCTTAGCTTAATATAATAAATTTTTATTAAAGATTAATTTCCTCTATTTGCAACTTTCTAATGACAAAACTCAAGGTAATTAAGAATGCATTTTGTTATGAAATAAAATTAATTTCACTTCATTTAATTTCTGCAGTTCAGTTTTCTATATTTCAGAAGGTTTATTCAAATTTTATCATATAACTTAGTACTGATACACTTTTTATGATAAATTATAATAGGTATTTATGATATGCATGGTAAAAGTGGTATTTTATTTTTGAGAGTAGGAAAGATTGATACAAGGCTGATAGGCTGAGTGGTGCAATCCTACAAGCAAAAGAAAATCACTTTTACCACGTATCATACACTATGTTCTGGACAGCCTTTCTGACTATTTTAATTCATATATGCAATCACTTCATTATGAAAAATGTTACATTAAAATCAATAGAAGCTGATGCGGTTAGACAGAGTGTTTTGTTTTCTTCATTACTTTCAGTTTTATCTGAACAATTGAGCATCATCTCACTTTTAGTACTAGGCCCAAAAATTGAACTTTTCGCATTCTGTGCATGCCTGAAAAGTAACTACTTTAACGCATTGAAATAATTTATTTAACTCACAAAATATAGTATTTTTATTTGTATATATAGTTGTGTTATTGTACAGATCCTGCCAACAAATTTGTCTAAAAAATTCAGGCATAAACAGAAGAAGAAGAAGCAGGATGTGTTATTTCCTAACCATTGTCTGTGTTCCATGACTAGTGTGAAGGACTGGACAACACACGAGGAGGCCGTCCAAGCAGCTCAGTTCAGACTGTGATTACTCTTTCTAAGCTGGTGACACCCCAGGCCATGCAACAGTGCCTGCAGTTCCTCTACACTGGCTCTATAGACACCCGCTTTTGTGAGCTGCAGGTAGGGTGCCAATTGCAAATTGTACTTCACCTGTCTCTTTCTTTCTCGCTTTTGATCCTGTCTCTTTTTTCTAACAATAGAACATTTAAAGAATGGAAGGATGCATGAAATAAAATTCCTTCAGTCCCTTTTTTAGCAAAGCATAGAAATGATGAGACCGGAATAAATTACACAATGTGGCATAAGTCAGAAGCGTTCACGGTTTTCTAATTATGAATTTTATGAAGGAAATTGGCTGTATATTGTTGATCATTTTAAATTGTTGTCTACAACCTTTTACCTGATTTTTGTCACATTGATGTCTGTGGAACCTTTTTGTGCAAACAAACCAGCCCTTTAGAGGCATGGTCAGCAGTAAAATAAAAGAGTATAGTCTCCAGCTTGAAACATGATAAAAAAGCTAATACCAATGTTTAATTCAGTGCTATGTTTAGGATGTTTCATATACAAGCATGTCCCTTGTTATTATTGCAGAAAACTAAGAGCTTATAAAATTAGCAATGACATAAATGTATATTCATTGGATCTGAGCATGATTGTGAGTCTTGTTAAACATTTGAAAATACAAGTTCATTAAGAAATTCTAGACAAATGTATTTATTTAGAATGATAACAAATCCTCCCTTTTTTTGTTATAGAAATATTAAGGTTTGTGTAGACTGCTGACTTAGATATATAAGTAAAGTATTAGATCTTATTAGAAATGTCAGAAATTTATTAGTTATAACATTGTAGGATAGTTCTAGAGAACATTGTTTGCTTGAGAGGTTCCACAGACACTGCTTGCCAGGATGCACATAATTCACAGATGATCATCCAGCCAAGTGTAAGCACTGTTCCACGCTATTTTTAATGCCACTTTCTGGCATGTATTGCCATGCATTAGGCTTGATACTGCTTTTACAATAAAATTTTCTAATTCATGAGAATTTTCACTTCTTTTTGGTTTACTAATGAATCTATGATGGTTCTCTGCTTTCATATTCTCAAGTAATGTCAAACCTGGTAATTTTGCAAATAATAGCATTTGATTTTTTGTTTATGGAGTCTGAGTAAATATAAGCTAAATCCTATTTTGCAGATATACTGTTACCTTATTGAGCATTATCTTGCCTCTAAATATGTCTTTTTATACACTTGCATTTTGGAAAACTTTTACTCCCTTGAATTGTGTGCATCTGTAAGGAGAATCTGTGTTGTGTTAATGATTCATACATTTAAAAATGGGCAATGACAATGCATCATTTAAACAAGTGTTTCATAAATTGAAAGTGTATAAACTGTCAATGTTGTAATGAAAAGACCCACTCCTATTCCTTAGTCTCTTTTTTGTTCTGCACGATAAAATAAAACAAAAAATAACAGTGCAATGATAATGTAATGTCTTCTCAAAAAATCTTTGTTTTTGTTATTTTTATTTTATTGTTATTGATTGAAGCCAATTTAACTTTAAAGGGTTTTAATTGATAAGTTTTGCTATGATTTCAGACAAATATTTTATTTATTATTTATTTGTTTTTTAATTGATGATCAACATGCTTAAATTTTGTTTCCTTTTGGAAATACTTTTTAAATTTTTTTTTTTACTACCAATCCTTGAAATTTTTCCTTTTTCATTTTCTGCATCAGAAAAAATTTATCAGTTGTTGAGTCTTATTTCTCCTTACAAAACAGCACCATTGAGCACTCCTTGTTGCCTAAGGGAAGAATAAAATTAAATCAAGAATATTATAGTGCTTTCCATGAAAAAATGTTGCCTTTGAGAACATTATGCATAAAGAATTTATGAATATTTTTTTCCAGTTTATCTTGAGCAAATTGTGTACAAAGTTCTATTCTAATAAATGAGACTGAATCTTATTTTACACCTTTTAATTCTCTTATAATTCTTATGATCTCACTTCTCTAGATAAACAAAAATTAATTGCATGTGTACATGATTTGACCTTTCAAATAAAATCCCCTTGCGCAGCTAGGATTGCATCAATAACGTATATGGTTTGTTCCCTTCCGTGTTGTGGGTAGTCGGGCCACAAAATGGCCGAATACCCATCTGGTGTGGCTCTTGTGTTTCAGACTGTCCCACTAGGACTCTTGTTGGTAACTACGTCACCTTGTCTTTCTTTCTATTTCATTCTTCACCTTTTTGCCTCTGTCTAGCTTGCTGCCTGTTTACTGCAACTCTTATTGTAAATCATTTTTAAGAAAATCCTCTTCCTCTACAAATGCTTTTGAAAACCAAAAGAAACATATCATGAATTTCTTGAAATACCTAAATGGTATTTTGTTGAAAGGTTCATTTTTTGTTGTGAGTCAACCAGAATTACTCTTATGTAGTGCAATTGTAAAATGAAATGACTATTTTCTTAAATAACCATGAATGAATTATTTGTATAAAAGCCAATGGAATGGAATTTCACTGTACTTCTGTAACTAATAATAACTAATCATATACCATGTTAATTAAATATTCAACTAATATTATGATACAACTCAATGAAACAACCAATATTAAGATAATGTAAAAACTTTCAATAATTGAATTGTATCTCGTTCAACATATTTTTTTAATTCCCATTATTTTTATCATATGAGTAACATTTAAAACTGAATTGCTAATCTATGAAAAGAGGTGGTCCAAATATGATATTATCGATATAATTTTTGAGGATTTTTTAAAATGATTGTTATTCTATGCATGACACAGTAAGCTTTGAGAATGCTCTCTTTACTTGCATTTTTATGCTTTTCTTTTAAAAAACATTTAAACTCTATGGAATAATATACCATTTTGTCAAGTAATAGCAGTATTCCTTACTTAAATTACATAAATTATAAAATTTTGAAGCTCAGTGTACTTACTTTCCCTTCATATTTATATGAATCTAATACTTTGTGCCAATATCTACAATGATATTTTTGTGCAGTAATATTTTCAGATTGTAGATGTTGCAAATTCTTACTGTGAGCAGAGTAAATGTTGTATTTATAATGTATAGTACTTTTGTGTTCATTGCAAATTTTGCATTTCAAATTATCGGTACACATTTACCCAAGGCAATTCTAAAATTGAGTTTGGCATGAACAGGGAATGTAGTGAGCAGTGTTGAAAACCCATTCAGTAGATAAGTCTTTCACTTGTAATGTTCCCTTTACTTGTCTTATTGGAAACTGTTTACTTAATTTAATATTACTGCTCTATGCACTTATTTATGGTAAAATTGAAGTTGAATACCTATATTAATGGTAGAAATAAAATTGTTAAATTTCATGAATTAATCAGTGATATTTTAGGTAACTTTTTCAATTATAATTGCAAGTTCAAATCAAAATTACTTTATTACATTAACACTCATTCAGTTATATAGCTAAGTTAGATAAATTCATCTTATATCATTTTTATGTGAATCAAAAATAGTGTAAAAGATAAAAATATGAATTAAAAATGTAAAAATGATAAAGAATATTTGACAAAAAGTTAATTAATAATTTAATTTTCAGGAGATTCGCCAGGCAGCTGAATTTTTGGACCTGCCTGAATTGTTTAGTTTTGTAAGAAATATTCAAGCCTACGAAGAATTTATGAATACAGATCTCAAACAACAGTATAGAAAGGTGAATTTCTTTACATTTCATATTGTCAGAAGTGTTTGGAAATTGAACTCTTTGTTTCCTTCTATTATAGCTGTTGTTTAATTTTTATTTAATAAAAAAATAAAATGTATACAAATTGAAAGATTATTTTCATTTTTTTATTTGAAATGGTTCATGAAATTCATTAAGGCAACCTAATGTACAATATAATTTAAAGTAAATATGGGAAGGAGAAAAAAGTTAATAATGAGTATTCAACCTTTCATCATCACGAGCATTAAGGCATAGGTCTGTTGACCTGTTCCTTTGGTTTATCGATATCCCCTTGGTCACTTGTGAAGTGTTCTTGACCTTCCCAGTGCATTCTTGGTCTGCCAGGGTCTCTTCTTCCTCTTGGTTTGTGTTTAAGGACTTTTCTTGGGAAATGTTTTATCTTCATTCTTTTGATATGTTCGTGCCATTGCTTTTGGTAGTTTTCAATTTCTGAGACAATATTTTTAACTAAGTGTTTTCCGAATCTTTTCATTTCTTATCTTCTCTCCTTGAAACTTTTAAAATTAATTTCAACCATTCATATACATATTTATTTGAACTGTAATGTTTTCTGTGATGTAGAATAAAAAATCACTTGGGTAGAGAGCAATTGCTCAAAGTGGTCTTTTAATGATAGTGATATTTTAATGATGTAGTTAAGACCTTGAACACTGTAGAAATTTTGCAGTTGAATTTCTCAGAATGTGTACAATTTAAAATTTGAAGTATAATCCAGACTGAAGAGTTAGCCCACTCAAATACACTGAGAAATCATTGCATTAAATTGTTCCAAGACTAGCAAACCTTTGAAGTGACAGTCTTTACACTTTAAAGGAGGCTCCTTGTTTGTGTCCCTGCTGATATGTACACAGAATCCTCCTTAAGGAAAATCAATCATTGAGTCAGGGCAATGATTTCTGCCTTTTACTTTGAAAACAATCTAGAATTGAAGATTAACAAGTCCTATAGAAAAATATTTGCCAGATTCTATTAATCTCATATCTTAAAGCGTTTTCCTTCAATGGGTACAGTCTACCTTGTCTCTTCATATGTTATCCCACTGAATGTTCTACTTCAGCTCTGCTCATATCATGGACTGCTGTAGAATTAGGAGAAAGGGGTTTTGCAAATATGTCAGTGAATGCCATGTAATAAGAGTTGTATTTTTACCAATTACATAATTTCTACTTTCCCCTTTATGAAATTGATATGTTTAAGGTCTTCAATTACTTATTATTGTAGCAACAATGCAAAGCAATGATCTCCACAATTGCAAATTGCCTCTAGTGTACTCTGGAACATGGTCTTACATAGTAGGTAGTAATATTAAATGAAATTGAAAATTCATTTGTGCAAGTGTTCAATAAGTAAAATGGAATAAAATTAGTCTTGGTTTATTCTTAAATAATTTTATTATTACTATCAAAATTTGTTATATTTAAATTGTTTAAAATATTTTGTTTATTTTTTCTTTGTTCTCTTAGGCTGTGCGATTAAGGCTTCAGGACCTGTGTTTAGGTCAAGGCCTTTTCTCGGACATTGTGTTCCAATTGGATGATGGCTCCTATGCTGCTCATAGGCCAATGCTCATGGCACGATGTGACATGATGAAAGCCATGTTCTCAGGTGATTTCCGGGAAAGCAATGCAAAAGTTGTAAGTGTCAATAAAAACCAACCTAAAACCCAGGCATTGTATTTGAAGTTCCAAAATTCATGAAATATCTTATTGCAGATCTTGTTCCCTGGTGTGAAAGAAGATACATTCCACAAACTGCTGATATATTTGTATACTGATGATGTGCCCCCTATTACACCAGCTCGATGTTTAGACCTTTTGGAATTGGGAAACAGATTGTGTTTACCCCGTTTAGTGAATCTTGTAGAAAAAAGAGTGGTGGAAGAATTAACAAGATTATCATCTGCTGAAGGATCAGATGTTGTGGAGCATTGCCTTCGTCTCCTGGAGCCTTGCAAGGTTATAAACATTCTGCTTCTGTTAATCTTTTTTGCAATATTTTCTTTAATTTGATCTTATGTTCTAGTTATTTTATGTGAGAATTAGATCTTTTTTGTATGGATAGTAAGTGTAATACGATTAATAAATCTAGGGTAGTTTGTAAAAGATGAATAACTTGTAAAAAATAATTTTTCTGGACAAGTGTTATTTCCAACCTTACAATACACTCATAACACACCACCTAGACATACAAGGCCTGCCCACTGCAGTTTTTCCAAGCCAATATGGCAGCTAGAGAAGGCTGACTTATTCAAGTTGACGTGATCCATTTGTGCATGTTGAGTAGCATGTGTAGCTTTCGAGTTGTGGTTATGTCGGTGTGGTCTGTTGTTGAAAGAGTGAGAATCATGATGAATAAGGGCAGCATCCCCATGTGGGGGAATTATGGTAAAAAGTTAAATGTGTAAGTGTAAGTGTTAACATTCAAGTTTGTGAATTGCATTTGCAATCTTGGGAAACTGAGAAAAATTCAGTGTTCTATTGTGATAATGGATCAGTCTTCCTTTAAAACATACACGACTGCCTCATGAAGCTATGCCGCCTTTGTTGCCTAATTGTCCTGCTTACTAGAATCGCCCAAGCACTTCCTACAGAGAGTCTTCAAAAAAAGAAATTGGGTTTGGAAATAGAGTATCAGCATCTTGCTATTGAAAAGTGCAAAAGAAAATATTGCAAGATGAAATTAAATATCTTTCAGTACTTGTGATTAACTAAGAAGCAAACTGGAGTTGCTTATTTTGGACAATTATTGTTCATTTATTAATAAGGAAAACAGCATTCTTTTTCAACACATTAATTGTAACCCTCTCCCTAAAATTACTGATTCCGGTGTGGTGGATAAGGAATTGAAACTTAGTGTTTATCTTTGTAAAAATGTATTAAAACTTGAAGGCACTACAATATCAGATAGTGTATATATTATAAGTGAAATTAGTGATGTTTTAGAAACAAGTTATGTTTTAATACAAGAAGTAGTAACAGCCCTCATGATGGTTTTGCTTTAATTTAGACATCTTACTTCAAATCGATACCATAAATTCACAAGATGGCACACCTGTTGCTTTTACGCTGGAACAAATAAAACTTCTTACCAAGAAAAGAAGTGCATTTCAGTACAGTTCCTAGTTTTTTATATTTTTGTACGCTATTTACCACATAGCTATATTCTTATAAATATTTCAAACATTTAGGGTTCATAATATTTCCTCAACCTAGTACAATGTTCTTACTTTGGCTTAGAACCTCAAATGGTACATAGTGAAAACAATTTTTTAAAGTATACAAGAAACAAATACTTACATAAATTAAGAGATAGCGATAAATTAGTGACTTTCCTTATGGATGAGATACATGTATAATATCAGGACTTGCAAAATATTTTGAAAACAAATGTGTATTGGGATAAGAACAGATAGGATTTCATGTACTGTGCATTGTAAGTGATGATAACAGTATTAATAGAAAGTGTATGCAGCTTGTTTCACCTGAAAAAGAACTTATATTTATGTACAATCATCCTGCTGGAGAAAAAAGACCTCCTTTCTTCTTATTTGATAGTATAATTTATTATACTATTATAGTTTCGTCTGGTAACCACAATTTTACTTCGCATTTCAGTTTGTATAACCTTCCTAGGCAGCCATCTTGAATGACTGTTCAGGCCTTGTATCTTTAGGTGGTGCTGCTCAGAATGACTGAAGTAAACCTTCAACGTGAATTACAAGAATGACTCTGGTAGCCTACTAACGTGAATCAACAACAACTTTCATTCTGTATTACGATATTAATTCTGCGTTTTTTTTAGTGTTACAAAGCAAAATCAATTTTACAAATACAGAATACTGTCTTGAATAAAAAACTTGTCTTGTAATGGTATTTTTTTTTAAATCAAAGTAAATTTGTTTCATAATATTTTTAAGTAGTTTAATTGCAATTAAATTTACTCACCAGAAGGTTTTTGGGAAGTATTTATGGAAAGTTTAATGACTAATCTGTTTGTATTGTAGCTCCATAATGCAGACCAGCTTGCAGATTGGTGTATGAACCACTTATGCACAAATTACAATAAACTCTGCAAAATGTCACCTAAACTTTTGCGGAGTTTACATCCAGAAAATCAAGATTATTTGAGTGAACATCGATGGCCACCAGTGTGGTAAGTTGATTCTGCCCTCTTTTTTCTTCCTTTTGATGACACATTTTTCATCACCACAATGGTTATTAATGACCCTAGCCCTTTTTATAGATTTAATATCGGGGTCTGCATCGAATTCTTATATTTTATGTATTTTTATAACTTTCTTTTTGTAACATTTTTACCATAAACTTATGATTTTAGAAAAGGGGAGGGGAATCCTTTTAATAGTATAATTACAGGATAAAGGATTTTTATGTTTGTTTTTCCTCATTAGATGTTTCATGTTTATTTCATTTATTATTGCAGGTACCTAAAGGACTATGATTACTACCAGAAGTGTTGTATGGAGAGAGAAAAAGAAGAGAAACCTTCATTGAAACGCAGTCGTCATCATTCTGGCTGCTTGTTCTTCACTGGCAAGTCCCGCCGAGAAACAGGGGATGGTGCAGTCAATCGAACCTTGCTAGGGAGTGCAACGGTATGACAGTGTTGCACTGAGCACCGACGTCCACTCACTCTACTCTTGGTGCTCACAGTCCTCTTCTGCATGTTCTTCGCAATCACTGTGCTACTGCAGGCAAAGTCTACATGATGTCGCCCACTTCTTCACAAGTATTGGATCTTGTGCTGTTGTGGCAAGCGGTGACCTCAGTGGTGAGCGGGAACTGCATAGCCCAAACAGTGCCACAATAACAAACTTGCCTATTCCAAGTTGTTATTAAGAGGCTGCATGGATTTTTGAAGAGGCTTTGAGAATTTAGCGAGTCTGCTGAAGATTTTTGTGTGGAAGAATGTGATAAGGGTGGGAGCAAGGAGGAAACGTGTGTTTGCAAGTATATTTTATTACAGGACATAAATGATTGAATATCAGGAACTCCATGGTGTGAGTTAAGAGGAAAGGCCAGAGTGTAGTTTTCAGGTTTACTGTTCTTGTTGTGAATTTATGTGGCCTCTGACACAATTCTGGGCATTTGTTTTCAGAGCAGTTACACTGCACTGTTTCATAAATACAATAGGACCTTATTTTCAATGGCTGCCAACTACAAGCAAATGGACCTTGCTAATAATAAATTTTGTATCTAAGTTTCCAAAATTGCAGTTACATTGAAGAAAATTTCTTTTGCTCTTATATTTTTTCTGAATTTGTCTCTGAAACTATATCACATTTATTTCATGAAAACTCTGTCTCCATTCTTCTGTAAATTTCTGTCAGTGAAATGACAAAAATATGATCCTTCAGTTCTCTCAAATTTTAGTGCAATTTTCACTACGACATGGTATCATACTAATGAGGTCATAATCAGTCATTTAAACCTGATATTAAATGATTTTATAATTTTCTTTTATCATTTCTGTACATGCAAGAATCTTGAAAGAATAATGTGAGATGGACATTTGAAGTTGATCTGGTAGAAAGACTTCAATTTAGGAATTGATATTATAGATGTGCTTTTCATATTGAAGTAGTGAAATAAGACACTACATATCAAAGTGTAGCAAGAAGACTGAGTTGAGAAAGTGATCACCAGATAAGAAATAATTTTGTATTTGCACAAAGATTGTGCAGAATTGTTCCAATGATCAGAGTTATTACTACTGATATTTCGTGTCAATTGAGTGAAATGTGTCATAATTGTACTGTTCAGTATTTGATTAAAAAATTGACTGTATGATGAAAATGATGGTGTGATCCTGAGGTGAGTATTAATGTTGTATACTGTGGGGAAAATACTGGGAGCTAGAATTGAAGTATATTATATACATATATATATTTTAAGAAAGAAATTCAAGGAAGTTCCTTATTCCATCCAGGATAGAAATTCACTTGATTGCTTTGTCTTCATTTATATTTACAATTTGAGTAATTGATAATAATTAAACATGTATACATGCCTTTATCTTAAACAGTTTTGCTTCCAATATTGCATCAAAATTTTGTTGAACTGAGAAACACTATTACAAATTGAACAACACAAATTAAAAAGGATAGCATTTTTGCTCACATCTGCAAGTATTCCTTGGACTTGGGAATTTAAAAATCCCAGCACCCATTCATGTTATTTATCCATTTTGCATTTACACAAAAAGAAGTTGGAATGTGTAGAGTTTTGAAGAGCTTGTAATGTGTCAGTTCCTTTTGTGATAGGATAGAATGGTGTTACAAATTGTAACATGGCTAAATATATAAATCATTGCTTGTATTTTTTGTGGGGTTAGATTACTCTAAGGAATGTTGAGATTTGGTGTTGTGTCAGCCTTTGAATTGCAAGGATAAAGAATTGGTGCAACACTTTGTACTATGCCAGCCACTAGAAGAAAAATTTTAATAAGTTTATTACTATATCTTAAATTACATACACTGCAAACTGGGTAGTTCTTATTGCTGTGTTATACAACTTGATTATTAATTCTCACAAAAAAAATGCATTTCTCTAGTCACATGTGTGTTAAACAGATAAGTTGGAATAACTGCTGCTGCATTATTTTATATAACATGTTGGTGTGTTTTGTGTGATTATATTAATATTGCCAAACAAGATCTTTATACCTAATGCCTGTAATATTTACAATCTTGAATACAATGAAAACAACTTACTACTTAATTAGTGAATGTGCCATAGACTTCACACTTTATTATCTCGTGAAATAGGGGTGTACCGCATTATGAGAATGCTTACATGGTACTGTTTGTATTGTTTTTATTTTCATTAACTGTTTCTGCTTAATTCATTGTGTTGAAGGAAATTCCACAATTGAACAAATCTTTTGACTTTGGAAAGCTTCTTTTAAAATTGCTGCAAACTGGACCATCTCTTCCAGTCCAAAATATCTGAAGTTAAGTCTTGTAGAAATGGAACAGTCAATGAATTTTTACCACAAAGATTGCATAATTAATAAGAAAACGGTAGGAAAAATGTATTTTGAGCGTTCAGTTATTTTCCTTTTTTGAGTGCTCAGTAAGATGTCTTGAAGTACATTCCAGACAACAGCTTGCATAATTCAAGATAATAAAAGTTTTTTTTTCTTTTTGAAATCTTTATTTTGTGTGTTATAATAAATCCTATCCATAACCTTCTACTGTGTTCTTAATTAGAAAATATAATTTCTTAGTTCTATAAATGTCTTTTCAGCACCATTATTTAAAGAGATGACAGTGACTCAGTCAAAAGCAGCCAATAGGACAAGACAAATATAAATGTGCAAGAGCATTGGGGGTGAGAGTTGGTTGAATTATTTGGTTTCAAAAAAATAACAGAATTTAAATTTATCCTACATATTCAATTTCAGAAAATTTTCAGTTCAGATTTGTAGATTGGTAGACCAAATAATTAGAAATATATCGTAAAAAATAAAGTTAACATTTCAAAACTACAAAATTGAAGATAGAGATTTATTCAGACAAAGTCTATTGTTAAAAAAATCAGCTGTTTAAATATGGTCAGGAACAATTTTTTGAAAAAATGAGTAGTTTTTGCATAATTTGCCCTTATATTTTTGCAATTTTTAAAAAAATTATTTTCTCAGAAAATACTCCAAATTTTTTCTGCAGATAGACTAAGAAATTGTTAAAAGAATGCCATGGATATCGTTTTCATTAAACTCATTGAATTTCCATTTTCTTTGAATTTTTGAAAATTGCAAATTTTAAAAATATTGTGAGAAATTATGTACTGATGTAGCACCACTAGTTTTGTTTAAATTTGACTATTTGTCCTGCAAAATGTGACTGACTTATGTTAATAGTAGTTAATAGGAGACGTGAATTATTAGTTTCTCCGCTTGAGTTCTAATAATTCTTACAAAATAGATCTCTGTTTCATCTTCAGATAATCAAAATGGTTAAAACAATGTTTAGCACTATTAAGAAGAAATTAATTTCATCATTACATATTTGGTGTCACGGAATATACATACCATATTATTAAAATTTAATTTTATTGCCAATAACATTATGGACTGCAGACTTAAGAGCAATACCTGGCCTTACTTAGTACAGTTAATTTTCTGAACAAATTGTATTAATCAAAAAAATGCTTACTATTTGATTTGGCTTTTGTTTATTTGGGAGATTTGAGCAGGATGTGAATATAAACATTTTATTGGTAATTTTCTCTAGGAGGGGCTGATAAAAAACTATTGGTGCAACAAAATGGCACAGACTTTCTTGAACTAGTTGGTTTTCTAATTTGGTTTGGATTAAGTTTTTGGTTTTGCCACTCTCTTCCAAACTGCCATCTATCGCTACCCAAACTGCATTATTTCATTTAATTAATTCATTATTCAATTTTTTGGTCCCTTAAAAGTAGAACTGGAACATGGCTGTAAGAATATTATAGAAGAGTAAAACCTCATCCAAACAGAAATTTTCATAGAAAAAGGCACCATTTTTGGGAACATGTCATTTGAGCATTTCTGAAAATGTGCATTTTGCTGCTCATTTTTAACCAAATCTTTTGAATTTTTCGAGAAAATTTATAAGAAATTATTTAAAGTAATTGAACTTACAAATATAATAATGTATACAAATTGCTGGTAATGTAAAAATTGATGATGTGATAAATATTTCAAAAAAATTACATTTGTGAAATTTAAAAAAAAACTAAAATAGTGCAAAATGGAATTTGCATCTGTTACAGCACATTTTTCACTAACCCAACTTAACATTTAAAGGAAAAAAATTTAGCTGTTTTTGAGAAATTGTTTTTTTATATTTTTGAATTTTGCACAAATTTCATGCAATATTGCCAGAAAACTATTAATAAAATTTTCAAATTAATACACATGTTCTTAATGAAAGAACCGATTAGGGAGAACAAATATCATTTGAAGGAAAAATATCTATCTTTAATTTTGTAGTTGTGGGAAGACCCCAAAAAAATTTCAAACTTTTGCAATTTCCAAACATTCAGAGTTTAAGTGAGAATCAGACCTATGCCACCTTTATAAGTGTATTTCCTTCTATTCTTTCAAGAAATTTAAAGATAAAAATTTGGATATTCGCCTGTTTTTGAGGAGAAGTTGAAAATATCCCAGGTGCTTCATGTAATGTACCCCCTAAAATAAAAGAATATTATTCAAAATTGCTGAACTTTGAGTGAGACCAAATTGACTGGGGAGTATTCAGTTTGGAAACAATCCTACTCATAGTTTAGGTGCTAGTGTTGTTCATAGACGAAAGTCGTTTCAAAAAGAAACTGTTTTGGTATCAAGGACTCTCTATTCATGAAATCGGACAAAATAATATGATAGAGGGAGTAATTGACTCCATTTTTATAACAGGATTTTTCTACTTTTACTGTATCAGGGTCCCACAATATGAGTTTTCTGTCAAAAAATCATATCTTTTTACTACGTTACATAACTTACATACTTTTGCGAGCATTACATATTTTCTCTACACTTCGTATTACTCCATGTATATAAGGAAGAAAAAAAGATAACAATTAAAGGTGATATAACAAAACCGGTGGCAGATAAGTCTGCAGTTTACAAATTCATAAATTGATGAAAGAAATGAACACCATACTCGCTCATGCAGCATTCTGAATGAATTCTAAGAATGCTAATGGGAAGTTTTCTTTTCCAATTTCCATAATTTGAACATTGTGGAAATAATAAACGAGGCGCCTAGAAATGGATCAGTTGTGTCCCTGCCAGGAACCATAAATTCATAAAGTGAACATCTCTAGGATTCTCCTCTTTGTGCCAACGGCAACAAATAGGTGAAGCCCTATTTTCACCTCCCCCTTGGGCCACAAATGTGTGTGAGCAATTGCAAGGGGGGACCTTTACTTTTATAGATAGTTTAGAGATATTTAAAATCAATATAATCACTAGAGCCTGGATTTGTATGCAAATGTTTTTTTTTTTTTCTTTCTTGCTAACTGTTACTGGGAAAATTATCACTTATCTTACTTACGAATCTGCCCAATTAGAGTATTTCTGACAAATTTTATTTTGCATATTTTATGGTTATTGTATATTCCTGCATATTCAGCATAATTTGTGGATTAACAAGGGGAAAATGATAATCATTTATTAAAATCAATCTTCTTGAAATTGGTGAATTGTGACTTATAGTTATTATGGTTCATGGAACAGGTCACCATGAAGAGGTGAATATTCTTTTAGCCTCAAAACTGTTGCCAACAGATGTAGATATAGGGTACTTCACTTTTACCATGTGCGCAAGACAAAGTAAAATTGAATTTCAGGTGAGAGGGGGATGAGTCATCACGCTCAGTGTATCAGATTCAAATTAAATATAAACCTATAATAGACTGTGTTTTTCTCATCTATCAGGAAACGTTTCCCAGCAACCTCTCAGTTATGCTTATGCATGGGTATCACTGCACCATGTGCTCACTGGTCTTCAGTAGGGCCATCCACAGAAAGATCTCTCTAATATTAGGTAGCAACATTACATGCTCTCAGGTATGCCCAATATATAACAATATCATAACAGACAGACAAACCAGTTTTCAAAAACAAATTTAGAAATGTGTCTTGTCATATATTTTAATAAATTTTTACCTAAATACATGATGTTCTTTGTTCAATGAATACATGAACTTTTTTCTTAAATCTCCTTCCCAATCCCAAATATTTGGACATGAGCAAATGACAGCGTTTCAACGCATGGTTAATTAACTTGAATTAAAAAATAAAATGATTTTCAAAATATATTTTTCTACTGATGGTTCTTTTGTTCATGATTCAAAGAGACAATACCATTGTAACACAATTCAAATTTTTATAGAAATATGTTGCATTGCATTTTAGTAATAAACATTTATTTCTTGGTGAATTTTATACATTATTTATTGCACATTTTAAAGATTTTTCATGCATATCATATGGCATGTTTTAGGCATTTTTACTGCATAGAAATTTAGCTTCTAGACATTAGACTTCTGTATTTATGAGTACAAAAAAGTTTAGAAAAATGGTTTTTTATCAATTTTTTTTAATATTTATAATGTGCTATAAAACTTTCTAAATAATAGAAGTAAATGTTCATATTTAATAAATTAGGCTTTAAACAAGCATTAACACAAATATAATTGAAAGTTCAATTTAAATTCAAAAATTAGTAAAAAAATCAGACAGCTTACCACAGTGTGAGAGGAGGAAGACAAATAGATGACAGTCCTTTCAACATGTGTTTTCATAAGTCATCTTGACTAACAGGGCACTATTGAAGCTACTTTTGACATGAATCTAACATAAATTATTCAACACACAAAATTTCTTACAAAAGAAATTTCAAGTGTGCCCTCTTCCATTCTCTAATTAACTTAAGATTTATTTTTAAATGAACTTAAGATTTATTTTTAAGTCAGGAAATAATTTTTTGTTTTCCGCAAATATTAAATTATTTCCTGACTTTTCCAATGAATAACAATTCCTGATTTTCGAGGTCTGTCACCACCCTAATTGTGATGAACTAGCAATAGATATATAACAAACTAAAAAACCAAGGCCAAACAACACACCATTTAAAACTGGCAGATATCTAATTTTTTTTTTGCATTTCTGATAAACACTTTGTTTTTTGTTATTCTCTTACTACATTTTAGAACAGGATATATCCACTTTTGCTGTATCAGGGCCCCATAACATGAGTTTTCTGTCAAAAAATTGCTGTTTTTTGCCATAGCATTACATAACTTTCTCTATTCTTTGTACATTACTTGCTCCATATATACAACAAGGTAAAAAGATAACAATCAGAGATTATATAACAAAATCAGGGAGATAAGTCTGCAATTTACTAATTTTTAAATAAAGAAATGTGTACCATATTCGCTCGTGGAGTAACTTATATAAAAGAATAAATAAGTATTCAGAAAATGATTTTCAAAAAATCATCATACCAATCACATAATTAAATTTTTCATGGTATTTATCAATGAGATATATACTGATATCTGGGACAAATAGTGATCTAAGCAGATACATCAGTGTTTCAAGTTCCAGTTTATTTAGGTTTGAAACATTTTTCATGCTTTATATTAATCTCTTCATCCTGGAAAGCACTGACCCAGACTTGCAGTATTATCAGGAAACTTAAAAACAGTTTGGAAATTTCAACTCGGCAATCAGCATTTCGAAATCCAGGCTTGTGTTATGATCACTTGGTGTGACAGACCCCCTTTTTCTATTAGCAACCCTCTGCAGTCACCAGTCTTCAAGTGGAGGACTGCATCAATTTTACTTGAAAGAAGAAAAAAGAACTTCTGTCCTTGGGTAGTCGTATTTATATTTGTAAGAAATCCAGTATCAGTAAAGAAGAATCACATTAACAATGTTGACAAAAGCTCAGTGTGTCTTGGTGGAAATTTACTTCAGTCCTAAATAATTTTTAATGCGTCAGGAAATGTTGCAAGAAAAATTTCTGAGAATACCATTTCCAAGTTAACAACTTAGAATTCATAAATATTACTTCTGTTAAGATTTTCCTTCTTTTTTTCCCTAAGTTTTAAGTCTTTGAGCAGTGGTGGGTTGGAATCGACTATACATAACAATGATAAATTACAGAGAGATTGGCGATGATGGTACACAAGATGTTTTTCTCATTTTTGAGCTGGCATTCATTAAATAATAATTGTTCCGTATCAGTTAATAAATCGGTAAATCTGCTGCAACTTTCCCTAAACATTTACAACATTGGAATTTTGATTTCCAGAGCATTCTGGATAGAATCGCAAAAATAGACATTGTCCTACCCACTTGCTTCACCTTACTGACTTACTCAGTCTACAAGCTTCATATCTGACGGAGAGGCTTGATGGAAGAAAAAAAGTCGCTTGAGCTTATAACCCAACATAATCTCCTGTGCCAGGCTGACATACTAGTCACAGCTTTGTCTTGTCAGGTGGGAAATTTGCAATTGCTTAATTACAAGATCAGGTACTTCCAGACAATGGTTGCAAATTAAAATTAAGGCCCCCTTTTTCTGGAATACAATAGTCTGGGGTGGGGAAAAATAAAACTATTTCATGACAACATTTTTATTTTTCACAAATTAATCGCAAAACCCGTCCAAACAAATTAATAGTTTTTTCCTCTCATTCTAAAATAGCACAAAAATATAGTTTTTGTATGAACAGTCAATGAAATTTTCCTTTTCTTCATATGACATCCTTTTTAAGGAAAAGATGATTGGTAAGGTCTGTGATATAACAAGTGCATATAAATTCTTATAGCTTGATACCGTAACTCCATAAAACAGCAGAAACTGAGAAGAAGGAGAGGCTAGCATCCAACTGGTGTATGTCTATATCAAATGCATGATGTGATACAGACATACACCAGTTGGTCCCTGGCTTCCACTTCAAAAGGAAGACTATTCACCCATAAGAAATACTTTAATAAACATGCACTACTTTTGAACATCAAAAAAGTAAAACAAACTTGAAGAAAATTCAGATGTTTTTGGGCTTTTGTGGGAGGTGAATCTTTATCAATTGGTATCTATTCCATCTACTACACAACTTCCTCTCAAGTTTTAACCTTCTGGCAAGATTACTACTGGCAATCGAAAACTGATCACGTAGCAACCAGTGCTGCTATGATCCTGCTGCAGGATGGCCAGGTAAAACAAACATGCCCTACATACATTGTCATTTTGACATAATTGTTAATCGGAAGTTTATGGTGTCACAATTCCTTCGGTTCCTTTTAGGATTCATAATTACTCGTGAATTAATTTCAATGCCAGCTATGAACTATAAATATAGAAATATGTTACTTGTGAGATTTTATTAGCATTTGCAATTGGTCATGGAGAGTGTAGATTTGTTGTAGTAGGTATGGCAATTGAAGTGCAGGTCAGTACAATACTATTCACTTTAAAAGAAATTTACTTCAAAAGGAAAGTGGTTTATTATACAAAAAAAGAGTGCCAGAGCAAGTGTAGAGGTGTGAACCATGCCACAAAAGTATGGGCTGAAAGGTACCCCACAAATGCAACATATTGGATTTGCTTGTAATTATATGCATTAGCCTGATGGCCACTTGGTGTCAAAACAAGTAAGTTGTAAAATTGCAAGTTATAAAAGTAGATTTCTAGCACGAACAATACAAACTGAAATAATGAGTTCAAATCCATGAATCGAACAAAATGTGGAACCATAAACTTCCAATTACCTGTACATACTATAAACTAACTTTTAACATCACCCTTCAGCACTTCTTTTGTGAATATAAAAACCTATTTAATGCTGTAACTTCAAAATAATAATTTTATTTCCAACTCAGCTTTGCTATTTTATAAGTTCACATCATCAAGGAATAAAATATTTAATTTTCAGCAACTACAACTTAATTCACATTTTCTCTCTCTCATTGTTTTTTTATTCACATTCAAAATGCTAAAACATCTTTGCAACTCAATTTTAGGAAATTAAACATTCATTACTTCCTGTAAAAACAGGACTACAAAAATAAAATGTAACTCTTATGTTGAAATAGCTTTGAGACATACAAACTATTAAAATAATAATTTCATTGGAGAAGGGATTTCTGTGCCAAAAAAAAACAAAAACTACTGAAAATTCTGGAATGATTCAGTATTCAATTTTCCCCCCTCACAGATATTACTCAAAATATTCAACAGCTTTCAAATATCAATAAAATTCTCATGGCCAGTAGCAGTAACTAAAATTCACAACTTGCAAATTTGATAAAATGCATTGACCTTTCCAGTTCAAAACATTGAGACTTTCTAATTATGCTCATGAATTTAATCTCTAAAGACTAAACCAAATGTATTAAATTTATACTCTGATAACAAAATTAACACTTACTGAAGAGAACATTCACTCAAACCATTAACACAACACACCAAATGGACAAAGAACAAGGGGCCATATAGTCACTAGAGATTTGGCTCAAATGTTTATCGTTCCTGGATGTTCACTATTACACTACAATGGAAATGGAAGAACTTTTATCTGCTCTTTAAGTTCATTATAAGAATCTTTATACTCGGGATTATCACTGATCATTATGACTACACATGCCCTCTCTCCACAACCCATGGCAGCTCCCAAATCTAATCTTGATGGAACGTAACAATACGGTATGTCACGTTCTTCACACATTCCCGGTAGATGACACATTATTTCGATTGGTGTCACATCTCCAGCAAAAATGACCAATCTAGAAAAATGCAAAACAATTAGCATTTAAAAATTCAAATCACACAACATAGTCTTAGAACCACAACTTACCCTTTCTGATTTTTTCGGAGCGCTTTCTGAACCAATTTTATTCCGACTATAAGGTTCTTCTTATTTTTGGAAGCTACAAATAAAAACATATGTAGTACAAACACGTCTTCTAAAGAAATTTCTCATTTCATAATACAAACTCACCTTTTTTAACTACTTTGTATATTTTCTTGGCAACATGTTTGGTAGCAATTGGTTTGGCAATTTCATTAACCCAGCTCAATTTCTCATCGTACGTTATTTCTCTTCCCTCGGCGACTTCTCCGTTATCTGCCATCCTTTTCTCGACTATTAGAACTTAAATGAAATTATTACAAAGAACACAACTGAAAACTACTCAAATAAATTCCCAGCTCAAAACAACGCTATTCTAACTCGACGCCACGTGCTGAGATACAGCCAGACAGAGAGTATACTAAGCCAGATACAGCCGTGCTGGATACAGCGACCACTGCACAGTAAATACACAGCAGAGAGTATACTAATACACAGTATATACTCTCTGGACCACTATGGTAACCGGTGGTGACCACATCAGGGATTTCCACACCAGAGTATGGATAATGCCAGCGCTCTCTGGAATCTGTATTCTAGAGGGGGCCGGATAATGCTATACTTCCATACTTCATATAATGATATACTTTCAAAGTCTGTTGACGTAAACTAGCGGATACGGTATTATCCAATCGAGAGCTTGGCTAACATCTACAGTAGTGATATTAAAGCGCCCGATTGGATGTCTGTAATTGCTGATCAAACGTCAACGGACTCCACTGTGCTGTAAATAATTATAAATTGTAGAGTCACTGAAATATGAATGAAGTGTAAGGGTGTTTCGGGAGAGCAAAATGTAGAAACCTGCGTATTCGAAGACAACCCAGCGGAGTCGAGCGATCGGAGCGGATTGGAGAGCTTGAGCTATCCCGACACAAGTCGTCACATTGAGTTTGAATTAGAAGTTTCTTCCTATTATTCAAGTTCAAAATTCAAAACAATTTGGATGTTATAGTTAAATGACATTCAATAATGAAACTGTGCTTGAGTGTTTTCAGTTATACTTGTCTACATTTTTACTTTCTCGCTACAGCTTACGCAGTAGAAAGTTATGTAATGCTCTGCGAAACTAGAGGTGCCACAGAATGGCACAGACTTTCTCGTATCAATTTTTTCTATTTTCCTTGGTGTGGTCTGGCTCTAAGGTCGAGCTCCATTCTCTGGCCAGTTGCCATCTATCGTCGCCCAAGTACATTTTTTGACAATTTCTCAATTTTTTTGCTTCCCTAGTTGTACGACTGAATCATTACTTCAAGAATATTAAAGAAGAGTAAAAACTTGTCCCAAATATAAGTTTTTATTGAAAAATTCGTAGTCGTTTTGAAGAAAATGGCAATTAAGTATTACTGTAAATATGAAATTTAAGCTCTTTTTCTCAGGAATCTATTGATTTTTCAAAGAACTTCATTTGAAGTCCTTTCAAGCACATCTACTTACAAATGTAACAATGCATACAAATTGATGGAAATGTGCATATTAACGGCGTGAGAGTTATTTCAAGAAAATTACATTTGTGTAATTTTTGAAAAAATAATACACCAAAATGAACTTTAAATGAGCAATAAATGTGTAAGTGTGCAATTAGCATTATCTATTGGAAAAAATCGAAGAAAAACTGTGGAACCATTTTTGAAAAAATGGCTTTTGAGCGATTCTGAAAATGCGGAATTTTGTGCTCATTTATACAGAAAACTGTTGAGTTTTTGAGAAATTGTATTTGACATTATTTAAAGCACATGTGCTCATAAATATAATAATGTGAAGAAATCGCCTTTAATGTAAATTTTACAGACATGAGAGACAAGTAAAAAAAATCATTTTAAAATTTTTTGAGAAAACGAAGGAATGCAGCAATATGACGTTTATGTCATGGCATAGGGTTCGTTTGACACTAACCTTATCAAAAATTTAAAGAAAAAATTTAGGGCCGTTTATGAGAAAATCTTGTTTTTGTTATTTTTTTAAATTGCAAATATTGCACGCACTATTGCACCAAAACTACTAAAATTTCCAAAACATCTATATGACCTAATTGAAAGAACTATTTATGCACAACAAATTTCATTTGAAGGAAAAATCCATGTCTTCAATTTTGTAGTTGTAGGAAGACGCTGGAAAAAATTCAAACTTTTGCAGTTTTCGAAAATTGAGAGTTAATCGTGAGTTGTGACCTATGCCACCTATATTGCTCTTATCTTACAAGAAAGTTAAAGAAAAAATTTGGAGTCGTTTTTGAGAAAATTTTGAAAATGTCCGGGGGACGTCTGGTAAAGTACCCCCAAATTTTAAAGAATGTTTTTCAAAATTTCAAAGAGTCCATTAGAGCCAGATCGACACAGGATTCTTCAATTTGGAAAAGATCGTACTTGTCGTTTAGGCGGTAGTAGTGTTCACAGACGGACGGACGGACAGACAGACAGACGGATGGACGAACGAACGTTTCGCTTCCAATTGTTTTTCCAGTATCAGGGACCCACAAAACTGGGATTCTGGCTACACCACGTGTTAGAGGATTGTTTTCTTTTAATTTAGCAAACTGGTTTTATGCACTTTTTTGCCACCAGACCCCGGCAATTAATTTTTTCCGCCAAAAATACACCGTTTTTTCGCGCAGCATTACATAACTTTCTCTATACTACGTATATTACTCCATATATACGTACGTATACGAAAAAATAAAAAGAGGCGAATTTTCGGCAGAAAAACCCTTAATAAAGGACCCTGGTAAAGAAAAAGTCGATAAAACCAATTGCTAAATTTAGAACAAGAAATCCTCCAGCACTTGGTATTGCCAGAATCAAAGTTGTGTATACCGAGAAATCGATTAACGGCAAAACGTCTGTCCGTCCTGTCTGCCTGTCCATCCGTCTTTCTGTGAACAACGCTATAGCAACTAAACCGTTCTGCCGATTTTCTCCAAAATTGATATTTCCCTATAGGGATATTTCCCTATAGGGATCCGGCTGATGTCGCAGTCTCTTGAATTTGAAACCGACATTCTAATTTTGGGGGCTACATTACATGAAGCTACATTACATGAAGCCCCTAGAACATTTTCGAAATTTTCAAAAAAACGGTTCCACCGTTTTTGACTATTTTTTGTTTTGGATTGTGTGAAGGACGTTTAAGAGAATGGTGCATGTTCGTTGATAACCTTAATTTTTCGAAAATTGCAAAAATTCAAAAAATTTGCGGTGACTTCCTACCACAATTATGAAGATAGAAATTTTTCCCTTAATGAAATTTATTCCTTAAAGATAGATTTTGAAATAAGGTCATGTACAATTTTTCGAAAACTTGAGTAATTTTCGCGTAATTTTGCGTAAAATATAGGCAATTTAAAATTTTGTTTATTTATTTTTTCTTAAAAACTGCTTTTAATTAAATTTTGTTGTTGGATAGTGTGAAGGGCGTTTAAGAGAATGGTATATGTCTCGTGTTCGTTGAAAGCCTGATTTTTCGACAATTGAAAAAAT